>CM038671.1:207465114-207790186 GCA_021605145.1 Aegilops bicornis | reverse complement strand
GACCTCCTTCCTGCCAGCTCTGCTTTGCTCTTGGTCTTGTTGCAACGAGCGGTAACCTTTGCACGGGATGCGAGGTGGCACAGGTTGCTTGCCCCTTTGCACCAAAGGGGAAAAAGAAGGGACCTTCAAGCAGCCTTGGGTTGGCGCCCGCCTGGCGCCCGCCTGGCCCCGATCGTCACGACTTGCGTCACAGGGCACCCTCATGAGGTACCCTGACTTGATCTCTCCGCCTCCTCGCGAGCCTGCCTGATGAGGCTGCTCCTGAGGAAGGTTCCTGTCAACCGCCTCATGAGGCTGGCCCCCTGAGGGTGTGAGCTTGAGCTGATGAAGCTTGGGCCGCTGAGAGCTTCCCACTTGAGCCACGCCGCAGTCAGCAGTGTGCATGTCCGGGGACCCGTTCCCCGAGCGCCCGACAGAGCTCCCCGGGCCCAAAGCGCGCCCGGACTTGGCTTAGCGAGAGAAGCGAAGGGCAAGTCACGAGCGCGGGCTAACAACAACTGCTGACCTTGGGCGCCGCGTGGCGATTGATTGGTCGTGGGCGTCTCCGCTTCCCCATGATGCCTCGGCAACCGCATGACTTGACAAGTCCCTGCATGCAGAAGTGGGTCATGATTACCTATGATCGTGGAGGCCGACGGTTGGCCTCTTCCGGCTATAAATGCTTGAACGGCGCGAAGCCCTTCCAGTCCATCTCTTCTCGCTGCTCCTTCCTCTCCATCCTTGCCCTTGCTCCACATTGCGACAATGGTCTTCGATCCACCGGTTTCTGCAGAAGAGAAGGAAAAGGCTCCCGAGAGGGTCCCGATCCGCTTCCGCCGAAGAAACGGCTAGTCCTCTGCCGCCGAGATGAGGGCGCCCGGCAGGAGGTGTTGATGCCCTGGTATGAGCGGCCACCGCCAGGGTTCCCGCTGCCCTTGTAAGCCCGCATTGAGGGCCCTGGAGGAGTAGAGGCCGAGCCCCACGGACGACGCCGCCGTCAGTGCCGGCGGGTCACGGCGGTGCGCGTTGTTCCCCTTGGAGTCCATGCCGAGGGCTCCTCCCGAGAGCTTGTGCGTCACGCCGCCATGCCTCCTCAATCTTGGATTCGCCTTCCTCCCTCCTTCGCCTTCGAGATCCCGTAGAGGGGCTCTCTGGAGCTCTGGTTGCAACCGCAGCTGGCTGCAGCACCCTTCGCGACCGGCGCGGAGGTTGCCGTCGTCGCTCCGGGCAAGGTCTACATGACTCGAGGCTGGGGCGAGATCGCCCGGGTCTGCCGGACGAGGGGCGCCCTCGTGATCCACCTGGAATATGATGGCGCCTCCTTGATGTTCTTCAAGGTCTTTGACGTAGAAGGACATTGGCTGGAATGCTGCCTCGAGAAGGGCGGTCGGGGCGCCACCGTCGCGAGGACTAGGCCCGCCGGTTGCCCCCTCGGCAGCTCCTCGAGCAGCAGCAAAGGGGACGGAGGGTCCAGCGCCTCCGCCGAGCTTCTGGCGACTCGAGAGGCGGCGGCGACAGCTACGAGCCCCCGAGCTCGCGCCGCGCTCGGAGCCGGGTTGGCGCTTCAGGCTACCGGCGCCGGTGATCTGGATGGGGTTGGCGCCGGCACCTGGCGGCCCACTATTGATGATGGCGTCTCCTGCGGAGGCTTGCGTAGTAGGCATTCCTTAGGATCAACACCTTTTATTTCCTGCAAAGAATCGAAGTAGCACTGCTGGGGTATGTGGGCATGCTGGGCCATGTTTTTGTGAATATTATGTCCCTATGATGAATCGGTGCGAGATGCTTGTTCTGCCCCAGCTCAGCTCCCCCTTTCTTTCCTCGCGAGGGCTTGGTGCTCTGCGCTGACAGGTCCCGGTCCCCAGGCGGGCTTCAGCCGTCGCTGGTATGACAGGTCGCGATGCCGTGGGTCAAGGTCAGGAGGTGAGCAGCCCGAGCTCCAGTAAGAGCCCCTGAGTCGCGATGCTCAGGAGGTCCCCTTTAGCGATCAAGTAGCCTCCGCAGGGCAGGAAAGGTAGGCAGCTTTGCTATGACAGAACAACAGTAGGCGAGGGTTTAGCGCTGAGTCGGATCCGTTTTTGGCGTGACTTATCTTGCGGGTTTGGAGCAGCGTTCGATGAGGTGCCGTGTCCACGCGACGGCAACTGAGGTGCTGCTGGGTTGGGCCCTCGCGAGCTTCTTCCCTCTCCCCCGCGCTTTCCTTAATGCTCACGTCCCCGTGTCCTGCCCTCGAGCGAGCTCAGCCGCTGTTGGTATGACAGGTCGCGATCTGGTGGGTCAAGGCGAGCCGAAGTGAGGGCTGGAGAGCCGATAAGAGCCCATGAGTCGCGATGCTCAGGTACCCCCTTTTAACGTGCAAGCGGATCGCGCCGGAGAGGAGGAGAGAAGGCTCGCGATGCCGCCAGCATTACTCCTGGAGCTGGTCCTGTGTATGAGTCATGAGGGGAAACAAGGTTCGTCATTACGGCTGCCAGCTAACCATTGGTCGCTCCGAGGGAGTGATCGGGGGCACTGAGGGCTTGGTGAGGTGGCGCCTTGCGGGGCTGCCGCGGCCAGAGCTCAGCCACTCAGATTTGTCGGCGTTGCAGGGACGGACCCGTGCGCAAGTGCCATGCCTAAGCGAGCGGCTCCAAAGGTAGGTGTCAATCGAGCAGGCGATTAGGTCAAGCATGTTATGAGCAAATCCATCTAGATAGGTGCGGAGAAAGCATACGCCACTGGGTCTGGCCCGAGCAGCTTGGGGATAATGCAGCTTGAGGGGCGCCCCCAATAAGGTAAGTAAAGAACATAAGTAAAATGGATACATGCCGCAGGGACGGACCCACGCAGCCTGGGAATGATGCAGCCCGAGGGGCGCTCCCAGCTCAAAACGAAACTTGGAAAGGTGTCACCTGATATGGTCGAGGGTGAAGGGATGTTGTGGTAGCGAACGACGCGCGACGAGGACGCCGGCCCTCACGAGCCCTCCAGACCTGGAGCCTCGGGAGGCTCCGGGGGCATGGGGGTTCCTCGAGAGCCATCTCCATCTCTGCCAGGACCGCGCGTTGCTTGATCTCCCGAGCCTCCAGAGCGCGCCTCAGCAGGCGCTGATAGGCGGCGACCGCGTTCGGCACGCCGAAAGGCATGCGAATGTAGTTGTGAGGCGGACCCTCGCAACGTCCCACGCGTGAGGGCCAGAGGCGCTCTTGAGACGCGGCCTGGCTGAGCCCTGGTATGTCGATGCAGATTCGCAGCCCAGCATCCTCGCCTGGATGTGGGGCCACGGCGGGCAAGCGGCGACAACCGTGCATGACCCTTGAATCCTGTAGCTCCTGGGTGCTCCTCGCGATGAACTCCTGAGGGTTTGGCCCTACTTGCCTCATACCTTCCTGAGGGAAACGTGCCTTGAAGCACGCCTCCAAGTGGTGCCCGAGCGCCTCCCTCGTGACCCCGGCTAGGTCGGTGGCTCGCCATGAAAGAGCCCCCGAGCCCTGCCTGAGGAGGGCGCCGGGCGCGCCTTCCTATGCGTCAAAGGGTGGCGCCTCTTGAACGGGCGCGGGTCCTGTTGCCATGCCTCCGGAGGTGCCTACCCCATGAGGGCTTGGACCAGGTGAAGCCTTCTTCTTCTTGGGGATCGCCTCGGGAAGTCTCCCGCTCCTGTGATCTGGGTCTTCGATAGCTGCGGCTTGGAAGGCACGCTGAAGAGAGCACACTGCGTCCCTTTCCTCACAAGGCACTGTGATGACTCCTCCGCTTCCTACCATCTTGAGGAGATTGTAGCCATGGTGAGTCACTGCCATGAACTTGGCCAAAGCTAGGTTCCCGAGGATGGCATTGTATGGCAGGCGAATATGGGCGACGTCGAAATCGATGAGCTCGGTGCGGTAGTTGTTGCGTTGTCCGAAGGTGACGGGAAGGCGAACTTGCCCTATCGGGACGGTGGAGCCATCGGTGACTCCAGAGAAGGGCTTGGTCGGCTGAAGCTGATCGTATGGCACTTGGAGATCGTTGAATGTCTCGACAGATAGGACGTTGAGTCCTGCTCCACCGTTGATGAGGGTCTCGTGACTTGCACGTTCTTGATGGTACCGGTGAGCAAAGCATGGGGAGGACTCCTACCGTTGCCGCGCACTTGAGCTGATCCGCTGAACGGAATGTGATAGCGCACGACGACCACCTGGGAGGGCGTGTGGCCTCTGGCTTAGGGAGGACTGCATTTACCTCGCGGGCAAACTGTTTGAAGATGCTCGAGAGTTGGGGCTGAGCGCCACCCAGGATGCAGCTGGCGATCGCTGCTGCTGAGGCCCCAGCCCGCTCGTCTTGATGATTGTCTTCGTACCTCCTTGGCGGCTGCAGCAGAGGTGGGAGCCCCGCGTTGCCTTGAGGGCGATCCTCGCGAGGTTGGTCCCTCCAACCTCCCTCGCGAGGCTGGTCCTGCCAACGGTCCTCGCGAGGTCTGTCACGCCATCCTTGGCGAGGGCCACAGTCTTCCCAGCGTCCTGCGCCTCTTCCTCCTCCTCGATCGTAGCCCCGATCGTGGCGCTCGGGGCGTCGGCTGATACGCCCTTCTCGCACGGCCCTGAGCTCCTGGAATTCGTTGGTGTTGTGGGTGTGGAGGTCATGGTACACGCAGTACCGGCTGCCTTGGAAGACTCGGGCTGATCCCTGCCTCGCTTGGTGTCTGGTTCGGCCGCGAGCACTGCAGCCCCCTTGAACTTCACGTCCTTGGCCTTGGGCTTATTCTCTTCTGGATCGGCAGCTGGAAGCTCGAGGAGGGAGAGGCGCCCTTCCTCAGCCCTGGCGCATTTGGTCGCCAAGTTGAACAGCTCTAGTGATGTGCACGGGTCTTCATGCATCGCCAGCTCCTCCTTCATCTTGACGTCACACACGCCATCGGAGAAGGCTGAGATGATGGCTTCCTCAGTCACCTTGGGGATTTTGAGGCGGGCGTTGTTTAAGCGCTGGATGTACTTCTGCAGGGTCTCTCCTTAGAAGCCCGGCGATCACGGCAAGCATGTCGCTCATAATGAGGCTGATCCAATGCTGAGTGCCTTGGAAGTTGGCGATGAAGGGGTGCGCATCTCGTCCCAGGAGGAGATCGTGCCGGGAGCCAGGTTCATTAGCCATCTTCCTTCTGCAATCCTCGAAATCCTAAGCAACCCAAGGACCCTCGGAGAGAGTTGGGGATTTTCCGGTTTTCATATTTGATTTTTTTATCAAATACTGAGAACGAGGATTTTTTATTTTAATTATTCTTCACTCCGGAAAATATTTCATATTAAAAATAAATGAGGGGAGATAATATGACTTCTCCAAAATAATTGAAATATTGGAGGGAAAATGTTAAAATCATTATTTGGATTTTATTTGATTTTATTTGGAATTTTATTTGCCCTTGAAAAATGTGCAAGTTTTAAAAATTGCATTTTAGGGGCCAAGAAAATGTTCATCTCGTTCTGAATATTCCATTTAGACGGTGGAAATTTATTTTGGTATTTTTAGATTTTTATTTTATTTTATAGGAATTTTTACATCATTGAACTATTTAAAAAATTCAGCCTTGACTCGGGCCTAATGCCCACCGAAAGGCCGCCTGTCAGCCTGCCAAGACCGCCTCCTCACACATGGCCCGTGCTTGGCACGGACGCCGCGGTGAGTCCGGCTCAGACTCCTCCCCGGGGGCCCCCTCGCCCAAGCCAAGCCGCCCCCTTTAAATCTCCGCACTGAGCCCCACCACCCAGCCCTTGTGGCACCCAGCGCCTTCGCCGCCTCAGATTCTGATCGCCATTGGCCGCCATTCCACCCCACCCACGTCCTTGGGAGCCCCACTGCTAGCCTCGGCCAGAGCCCCGCCTCACGTGAGGGCCTCGCTGAGGTAATGCCTTGAGTCGCTGCTTTTTTTGAAAAACCACTGCTTTTTTAGAAAACCCTAGCTTCGTTTTTTTAAAATAGATCGGTTTTTTCTCTGGTTTATTTATTTAGCGAGCGTTCGCTCGTTCGTTCGTTTTAACGAACGCGTTCTTCATTTAGGTTCAGTTAACGAACGTTCGTTCATTAAACTGTTCGTCGTTTTTCTTATTATCGGATTTATTCCGTGATTTTCCTGATCGTGATTTCTGATCCGATGTTCGAACTAGTATAACTTTTCGCTCGTTTATCAGAATCAGGCGATTCAAGCGCCTGGAGTTTCATCTCGAAACCCTCTTTCCGAATAACCAACTCAAACAAGTTTTTGCCTCTGTAAAATTTGACCCTAGTTCAGATTAGTTAACGGATCTTATTTCTTTCGCCATTTGAGTTTCATTGTTCGGTTTGGTTTGATTCTTTTTGCGAACCGGAGTTCTTAAGTTGAACTTTCTGGTCAGCCTCCTTCAGTTGAAGTTTTTCTTGTGCATCTTTGCCTGTTGCTTATGTATGTTATTGTTTGCTTGCGATAGAATTCCCGGAGTGCGAAGCGTGTTACTACGAGTCTCTAGGATTCACGGATCGTCAGCAAGGCAAGTAACACTTTGATCATACTCTTTTCATACCCAGTTTTTATGCATTAGTTCCAATCCTCAAACATTGTATTGATTAGGATGTTATTAACTTGTGGGTGGGGAAGTAGTAGTTGAGGTAGAACCTATTGCCTTGTTACTATCAAACACTTGGGAGTTACTTCTACGTGTCGCTTATATTGCTATGCTATGCTCGCAGACATGGTTTGGGTTTGACTGTATTCCATGACAGATGTGAGATTGTTAATTAATGGTTTAACTTAAGGTGGTAACTTTAATACACATCTGGGTGGATTGAGGCACCTGGGGAACCCAGTGTTGTCTGTTTTATCTTTGGAAATCCCGGGGTACCCGTGTGATCTTCTATGGACCGCCACCTGTGCTCAAAGGGAACTGAGTTTATTCATGCTAGAAACTTCCGTGTGCAGCCACAAGCTACTATGGGCTCTAGCATAGTTGAGTAAGTTACGTGAAGCTCTTGAAGAGGTAGATCAACAGGTAGTGGGTTTTGTAGGTTTGGTATGGTCTACCGGTAGTAGAGAGTTAATGTTTCTGAAAGACTGTGTCTCGGTCATCCGGTTCTCAAACACCATGTAGTGCGAGAAATCAACGGAGGCGATCGAGTCTTGTGGGGAAAAGTGCGCAAACCTCTGCAGAGTGTACAATCTAATCATGGTTAGCCGTGTCCCGGTTATGGACAATTCTGAGTATCTAGTACTTGAGTATTCGCATGTATCTCATCACTCTTGATTAATATTGCTGGGATGTTAATTACCTTAATTGGGATTGAGTTGGGGTTATACCTTCTCAATGATGTTTCAACCACTATGATAGTTAAAATAAAGTATATTCCTTTGTTGTAGGGAAAAATTGGCTTTTCGCAAAACTATAACCATAGAGCTTTCCACCAGCCAAATATTGCATGTAGTGATAGTATTATTCTTGCTCTACTGTGTTATATTGCCAGCATATTCCATGTGCTGACCCGTTTTCGGGCTGCAACGTATTATGTTGCAGACTTTTCAGACGAGGAGTAAGGTTCGACAGGTCGTCATTGCTGCAGCTCAGCTATGCCGTTGGAGTTGATGGACCCACTTTATCTTCCAAGCCTTCCGCTGTTATCATATTAGATGGCCTTAAGCCATATTATTGTAATAAGTTCTCTTCTGAGACATGCGATGTAATAAGTGTGTGATTGCTACTCTTGTTATAAATCCTTCGAGTAATCGTATTATCAACATTACCGATCTAGGGATGACACTGAAACACAGAGACTTGACCATCTGAGGTCGGATCGCTACAAGATGGTATCAGAGCACACGCTGAGTGTAGGACACGACCACTAAGATAAACCATAGGTCACTCTTCTCTACTCATTTCTGACTCCTCTCCATTTTTCCACTCTTTAGGATGACGGTGATAAAGAACAAGTTTGCACAACCGGATGAAGACACACCTTTTGGACGCCACTTGAAGGAAGTCACTAGGTACTTGAACATTGGAATACCAAGCTTCACCGGGACGTACAACGCCACTTTACTTTACCAGAAGAGGAGTGTTGGATGATTCAAGTACAAGTTCCAGGAAGGACGTTCTCACCAACTTCTAAGCCCATAGAGTTTTCTTTCGAAGCACCCACCTGGAGTCTTGGCAAGAGTATGGCAGCTCACATTACCATGGGACGTATTGGAGAAGCCTACAACAGGGAGCTTAAAGACACCATCTACCAAATATGTGGGCGCCGAGACGAGCAATGGGAAGTAATCAGCACCAAGAAGGATAGATCCATTGCAGCTTTCATCCAGGAGCTAAACCAGCACATTCAACGTCAGGAGAACCAGATGTGCGCAGACATGATGGAGTTGAAAAAGGGGAAGACCAGAATCATCGAGCTGGTGGAAGAACTCAAGTTTACACACGATGGATATGAGGAGGAAATCAAGATACTACTGGAGAAGAACGACGATCTAGTCAAGAAGATCGGAGTATTCATGGGAGGACCCGCACCGAAGAAGAGGAAGAAGATCCCACTTGCCCGGATAACTACATCATCATCGGCGACACCGATTCGATCCAAGTGATGATGACTACGAAGATGAAGCTAGAGGCGACATCATGGAGTCTTCCACGATCAAAATTTCTAGATGACCACCATATATTAGTAGTATTCCCCCATGTAACTAGTAGTAGTTGAGCACTTTTGCGATAGCCCTAGATTGTTTGTATGCCCTTGCTTGATTGATTGAGTGAAATGATTGTGTTTGCCTCATATGCATATGGGTAGTGTTTTCTCACTAGACCTTTTTTTCTATTCTAATCTCTTCCATCTAAACCCTCAGATGCCTCCGAGACGTGACACGGTTTTGTTTTCCCAATCAAGCTCACCCAGTTGATCCAGCAGCAAAATGCCTTGATGCAATTGCTGAGTTCGAACTGTGGCAACAACAACAACAACAACAACCCGCCGACAGTGGACAATTTAGCCCGTTACCTGAGGTTACAACCGCCGGTGTTTTCCAGTAGCACCGAGCCAATAGTTGCTGATGATTGGCTACGCCGTATTGGAAGGGAGTTAACCACCGCAGGATGCACGGATGCTGAGAAGGTGCGCTTTGCCGCACATCAATTGGATGGACCAGCAGCCGCATGGTGGGAGAATTACACGGCTACTTTTCCTATAGCCAATGTCACTTGGGACCAGTTTCAACAAGCTTTTCGCACGGCCCATGTCTCAACTGGAGCCTAGCAGATGAAGAAGCGTTATTTTCGCAACTTACGCCAGGGGAACCGTACTGTGGCCCAGTACGTGGATGAGTTTAGCAAGTTAACACGCTATGCCCCTGATGATGTGGCCACAGATGCATGAAAGCGGGAGAAGTTTATGGAAGGGCTGAATGATGAGATGAGTATGCTGTTGATGGTGGCAACTTTCAACAACTACCAGGAGTTGGTAGACAAGGCCCTTATGATTGAAGGAAAGCAGCAGCAAATTGAGAGCCGTAAAAGGAAGTATGGACAAGGGAAGTACAACTCAGGGAGCTCACCGAAAGCCTAAAGCTTAACCCGAACTCGGGAGGACTTGTTCATAACCATGGAGGTCATAACCATAATGGAGGAGGATCACATAACCAAAATGGTGTGAAGAATGGGAATGGGAACGGAGTCAATAACAATCAGAACCGCTCTAACCCATCTACACCCGCCAAAAGAGACCTAAGTCAAGTCACTTGCATTAAGTGCGGGTAGACAGGGCACTATGCCAATGACTGCCCTGAAGGGAGGAATGGAAACAGAATGGGAGCGCTGGGAAGAAGCCAAATCCATTTAATAAAGTACAAGTGAACCACGTTAACGTGGAGGAAGTTGAAGAGCAGCCAGATGCGGTAATAGGTAAGTTTTTGGTTAAGTCATTTACCGCTCTTGTTCTTTTCGATACTGGTGCATCGCATTCATACATATCAAGGGGATTTGTGGATAAGTTTAAGTTACCAACCCAAACCCTTAGGACCCCTCTTTTAGTGAGCTCGCCTGGAGTAGAGTACATGGCTAGCATATGGTGCACCCAGATACCATTAACCATTGGGACGCATGTTTTTCCGTCTGAACTAATCATCTTGGAGTCGCAAGGATTGGATGTGATATTAGGTATGGACTGGATGTCAAAGTATGGAGGAAGTATTGACTGTGCTAGCAAGTCAATTTACCTTACCACCCCGGAGGGAAAAAGGATTAAGTATGTATCTAGGCATGTGCCGAATAGGAGCCAAGTGAATACCCTCACGGGAGTTGTACAGGAGGAAGTGCACGTAGTAAAAGATTTTCCGGATGTTTTCCGGAGGAGTTACCAGGCATGCCACTGATCGAGACATCGAGTTCTGATAGAGCTATTGCCGTGCAGGGCCAATATCCAAGAGACCCTATCGGATGCCCGCAAATGATCCGGAGGAAATTAAGAAGCGAGATCAAGGAGTTATTGGAGAAAGGTTACATTCGAAGAAGTTCATCACCTTGGGGAGCACCGGTACTTTTGGTCGAGAAGAAGGATAAATCCACGAGGATGGTCGTTGATTCTGATTACCGAGCCTTGAACGAAGTAACGATAAAGAACAAATATCCCTTACCGATGATTAACGATCTGTTTGATCAATTGCAAGGAGCTAAGGTGTTTTCGAAGATCGATCTACGATCAGGATACCATCAGTTGAAGATTCGAGAGAAGGATATACCAAAGACATCATTCACCACGCTGCGGATTATATGAGTATACGGTCATGTCGTTTGGACCGACTAACGCCTGACCTATTTCATGAGCATGATGAACAAGGTGTTCATGGAGTATTTGGACAAGTTTGTTGTGGTGTTTATTGATGATATTATGGTATACTCGAAGAACGAAGAGGAGCACAAGGAACATTTTATGGCGCTTAGTTCTCGAGAAACTTCGGGGAACACCAGGTTATACGCCAAATTCAGCAAGTGCGAGTTTTGGTTGAAGAAGTTGGATTTCTTGGGCATGTTATATCGGAGAAGGTATATCAAGAGATCCCAATGAAGGTTCGATCCAACCTTGAATGGTTGGCACCCACTTCAGTTGGCGAGATCCATGATTTCCTTTGGACTCGCAGGATATTATCGGAGATTCATTGAGAATTTTTTCAAGATTGCTAAGCCAATGACTGAATTGCTGAAGAAGGATACTAAGTTTAAATGGACAGAAGATTGCGAGGCAAGTTTTCAGGAGTTGAAGAAACGTTTGACTACAGCCCCAGTGCTAACATTGCCAGATATACATAAGGAGTTTCAAGTGTATTGTGACGCCTCACGCTTGGGACTGGGATGTGTGCTTATGCAGGACGGAAAGGTTGTTTCGTATGCCTCACGACAACTGAAGCCTCATGAGTTGAACTATGCAACGCATGATTTGGAGCTAGCAGCGGCAGTGCATGTATTGAAGACTTGGAGACATTATCTTATTGGAAACCGTTGTGATGTGTACACGGATCATAAGAGTCTAAAGTACATTTTCACTCAAAAGGAGTTGAACCTTAAGCAGAGGAGATGGTTGGAACTTATAAAGGATTACGATATGAAGTTGCACTATCATCCAGGAAAGGCCAATGTCGTAGCAGACGCTTTGAGCCGGAAAAGTTATGCTAATATCCTTGAAAGTAAAGGATTGCCAAAGGAGTTAGCTGAGGATATCATGGAACTTCGGTTGGAGATTGTCCCAAGAGGTTTCATTGCAACAATGGAGGTTCAGTCGACATTGTTGGACAAGATTCGAGAAGCTCAGAAGGAAGACCAAGAGATTGCTGAGATAAAAGAGAAGATGAGCAAAGGTAAAGCCAAAGGTTTTCGTGAGGTTGAGCACGATACCTTGTGGTTTGAGAACCGAGTTTATGTGCCCAATAACCCAGAGATCAGGAAGTTAATACTTCAAGAGGCCCGTGACTCACCATACTCGATACACCCCGGAAACACCAAGATGTATTTGGATTTGAAGGAACGTTTCTGGTGGACTGGTATGAAGAAGGATATTGCCGAGTATGTAGCCGTATGTGATGTATGCCAGAGATTGAAGGCAGAGCATCAGAAGCCAGCAGGACTGTTACAGCCTATGCCGATACTCGAATGGAAGTGGGATAAACTTGGCATGGACTTTATCACCGGATTACCCAGAATCAAAGCAGGATATGACTCAATATGGGTAGTAGTGGATCGTTTGACCAAAGTAGCTCACTTCATCCCAGTGAAAACAACTTATACAAGTGCAAAGTTGGCCAAGATATATACGTCCAGGATCGTATGTTTGCATGGAGTTCCGAGGACCATTGTATCAGATAGAGGAACACAATTTACTTCAAAATTTTGGCGTCAGCTACACCAGACCTTGGGTACCAGATTGGAGTTCAGTACCGCATTCCACCCGCAGACGGATGGACAGATAGAGAGAGTCAATCCGATTCCGGAGGACATGTTGAGAGCTTGTGCGCTAGATTATGGCTCTAGTTGGGATGACAATTTGCCTTACGCAGAGTTCTCATACAACAACAGCTACCAGGCCAGTTTGAAGATGGCACCGTTTGAAGCTCTGCATGGACGCAGATGTAGAACACCTCTGATGTGGTATGAGGTAGGAGACCGTCAGTTGTTTTGACCAGATTTGATCAAAGAATCAGAGGAGAAGGTTAAACTGATCCGAGACAGATTAAAGATTGCTCAGTCCAGGCAGAAGAGTCATGCAGATTCAAAATGCAAGGAAGTAACCTATGAAATTGGAGACAGATCCTATCTGCGAGTATCACCCTTGAGAGGAGTGAAACGTTTTGGAGTTAAGGGAAAACTGGCTCCAAGATTTGTAGGACCGTACCGTGTTTTGGAACGGATGGGAGAAGTTGCCTACAAGCTGGAGTTACCTGAAGGATTGTCAGGAGTTCAAGATGTGTTCCACGTATCGCAGTTGAAGAAGTGTCATGCTGAGATGGCCGATATACCTTTAAGAGATACAGTGCCCCTGGAGGCGATTCAGTTGGATAGTAATCTGACTTTGACAACCAAGTCACTCGCAACAAGGTTATCAAGTTTTGCAAAGTTCAGTGGAGCCACCATACCGAGGAAGAAGCCACCTGGGAACGAGAAGATGATATTCGCAAGGACCATCCGCACCTATTTTCTAGCCATCCCGAATCTCGAGGACGAGATTCATCTTAAGGGGGGTAGGTTTGTAACATCCCAAATTTTCAATTTGGAATGTTATACATAGGTCATCTATGCATATCATATTTTATTGTATCTTCGTTCCGCGATCCTCGAAATCCTAAGCAACTCAAGAACCCTCGGAGAGAGTTGGGGATTTTCCGTTTTCATATTTGATTTTTTATCAAATACTGAGAACGAGGATTTTTTATTTTAATTACTCTTCTCTCCGGAAAATATTTCATATTAAAAATAAATGAGGGGAGATAATATGACTTCTCCAAAATAATTGAAATATTGGAGGGAAAATGTTAAAATCATTATTTGGATTTTATTTGGAATTTTATTTGCCCTAGAAAAATTTGCACGTTTTAAAAATTGCATTTTAGGGGCCAAGAAAATGTTCATCTCGTTCTAAATATTCCATTTAGACGGTGAAAATTTATTTTGGTATTTTTAGATTTTTATTTTATTTTATAGGAATTTTTCTGTCAGCGGAACTATTTAAAAAAAATTTACCCCGCCCGACTGGGCCTAAGGCCCAGCCGAGCAGGCCGGCTCGCCGCCCCGCGCACCGCCTCCCCTCGCGCGCGCCGCCGTGCTTGGCACGGACACCGAGGGGAGTCCGGCTCGGACTCCTCCCCGGCGATCCCTCGCCAAGCCAAGCCGCCCCCCTTAAATCTCCGTGAGCCCCACCACCACCACCTTGACCCGCCACGCAGCCCGCCGCCAGCCGGGCAGCACATAGCCGCCGCTTGCCGTCGCACCACCCCCACCCTCGGGAGCCCGCCGCCCCTCGCTAGCCCAGCCGCCCCGCTTGTGGAGGGCCTCATGGAGGTACCGCCACCGCCCGAGTCACCGTTTTTTTTAGAAAAACCACTTCGTTTTTTTAGAAAACCCTAGTTTCGTTTTTTTTAAAATAGATCGGTTTATTTTCTCCGGTTTATTTATTTAGCGGCGTTCGTCATTGCTCGCTTTAACGAAACGCGTTCTTCGTTAGGTTCAGTTAACGAAAGTTCGTTCGTTACACTGTTCGTCCTTTTTGTTTTTATCGGATTTATTCCGCGATTTTCCCGATAGCGATGTCTGATCCGATGTTCGAACTAGTATAACTTTTCGCTCGTTTATCGGAATCAGGCGATTCAAGCGCCTGGAGTTTCATCTCGAAACTCTCTTTCCGAATAACCAGCTCAAACAAGTTTTTGCCTTTGTAAAATTTGACCCTAGTTCAGATTAGTAAACGGATCTTATTTCTTTCGCCGTTTGAGTTTCGTTGCTCAGTTTGGTTTGATTCTTTTTGTGAACCGGAGTTCTTAAGTTGAAATTTCTGGTCAGCCTCCTTCAGTTGAAGTTTGTCTTGTGCATCTTTGCCTGTTGCTTATGTATGTTATTGTTTGCTTGCGATAGAATTCCCGGAGTGCGAAGCGTGTTACTACGAGTCTCTCGGATTCACGGATCGTCAGCAAGGCAAGTAACACTTTGATCATACTCTTTTCATACCCAGTTTTTATGCATTAGTTCCAATCCTCAAACATTGCATTGATTAGGATGTCATTAACTTGTGGGTTGGGAAGTAGTAGTTGAGGTAGAACCTATTGCCCTGTTACTATCAAACCCTTGGTTGTTACTTCTATGTGTCGCTTATATTGCTATGCTATGCTCGTAGACGTGGTTTGGGTTTGAGTGTATTCCATGACAGATGTGAGATTGTTAATTAATGGTTTAACTTAAGGTGGCAACTTTAATACACATCTGGGTGGATTGAGGCACTGGGGAACCCAGTGTTGTCTTTTTATCTTTGGAAATCCTGGGTACCCGTGGTGATCTTCCTATGGACCGCCACCTGTGCTCAAAGGAACTGAGTTTATTCATGCTAGAAACTTCCGTGTGCAGCCACAAGCTACTATGGGCTCTAGCATAGTTGAGTAAGTTACGTGAAGCTCTTGAAGAGGTAGATCAGGTGTAGTGGGTTTTGTAGGTTTGGTATGGTCTACCCGGTGTAGAGAGTTAATGTTTCTGAAAGACTGTGTCTCGGTCATCCGGTTCTCAAACACCATGTAGTGCGAGAAATCAATGGAGGCGATCGAGTCTTGTGGGGAAAAGTGCGCAAACCTCTGCAGAGTGTACAATCTAATCATGGTTAGCCGTGTCCCCGGTTATGGACAATTTTGAGTATCTTGTACTTGAGTATTCGCATGTATCTCATCACTCTCGATTAATATTGCTGGGATGTTAATTACCTTAATTGGGATTGAGTTGGGGTTATACCTTCTCAATGATGTTTCAACCACTATGATAGTTAAAACAAAGTATATTCCTTTGTTGTAGGGAAAAATTGGCTTTTCGCAAAACTATAACCATACAGCTTTCCACCAGCCAAATATTGCATGTAGTGATAGTATTATTCTTGCTCTACTGTGTTATATTGCCAGCATATTCCATGTGCTGACCCGTGTTTGGGCTGCAACGTATTATGTTGCAGACTTTTCAGATGAGGATTAAGGTTCAATAGGTCGCTGCTGCGGCAGCTCAAATTTATGCCGTTGGAGTTGATGGACTCACTTTATCTTCCAAGCCTTCCGCTGTTATCACATTAGATGGTCTTAAGCCATATTATTGTAATAAGTTCTCTTTTGAGACATTCGATGTAATAAGTGTGTGATTGCTACTCTGTTATAAATCCTTCGAGTACTGTGTGTGTCAGCATTTCCGATCCAGGGATGACACTGAAACACAAAGACTTGACCATCTGAGGCCGGGTCGCTACACGGGCCATGCGACGCTGCGTAGCTCGGCGGTGAAGGCGCGGCAGCCTGCAGTGGCCACCGGGGCTCTCTGCTGATGCGGAGCTTGCTCTTGTGGGTTCCCGCGCACCGCTGCCTGGAGCAGTGCGGGGTCTTGACGCGGTGGCGCTGGAGCGTGGTCGCGGTGCTCCGGTGCTGGGAGCACGCGAGCACCTTCTTGGGGACGAGGGATCTCCTGGCAGCTCCTTTCTTGGTGCGCGTGCGCCGGACGTGGAGGGTCTCGGCCTGGGGCCACGCGGCTTGGAGCCAGGGCGCCTTCTTGGGAAGGAGGTGGCGGGGGCACCTCCGGCTCCCTGCCTCCCGCGCGTGGTGCGGGGCGAGGCAGTGAGAGGGACGGCGTGGGGGAGCCCCCTGCGGCACGGACGAGCTCGGCGACCCGGTCGAGCCACTCCTCGTAGACGTCATCGACGGGGCGGTAGCGCAGGAGCTTGTTTGCCGCGATGAGCGCGGCTCGGGCCTCCATGGGAGTGCGGTGCGCGCGTGATGAAGAACCAGCAGGGCGAGCGAAGGAGTGGCGGTGCGGCCTTCTCGCCTCACCGATGGATGCAGGGACGAGGCCTGCTGCTCGTTCCCCACCGGGCCGGTGGCGGCGTTGGCGGCAGGCTACGGGGAACGACGGGGGTGTCCGCCGACGGGAGCCATCTAGGCGACTCGAGTAGCTCGAGCAGCCCGGTGCTCGGCACGAGCTCGGCGAGCGTCAGCAATGGACACGACGGAAGATCACACACGACCAGCGGAAGAAAGATTCAGGCGCACCCCTACCTGGCGCGCCAAATGTCAGATTTCGGGTTCCGCCAGACCCTTGAGGTTTGAACACTGGGGTGCGCACGGAGATATTTCCCCTACCAGCTCATGCGTGAACGGTTAGCGAGGGATCTAAACTATGAACGAAGAACACACGAGTGACACGAGGTTTATACTGGTTCGGGCCTCCGATGTGGTGTAATACCCTACTCCAGTGTGTGGTGGGTGGATTGCCTCAGGGGCTGATGATGAACAATACAAAGGGAGAACAGCCTCGCGAGGGGCTGTTCTTGAGCTGGTGCGATTAACTCCTTGGGTGAGTTCGATCGCTTCTCTCTCTCTCTAGGGGATTCGACTTGTCTTTCGTCTGTCTCTTCTCTTCGTGGTGGCTAGTCCTATTTATAGAGGGAGGCCCTGGGCCTCTTCCCAAATATTGAGCGGGAAGGGCGCCAACAATTGGCCATTTTGAAGGGGAACATATAGTACACTTATCCTGACTAAAGTTGGACTTCGGCTGCCAAAGGCTCTGACAGTGACGCCGTTCTGGGCTCCACGATGAACTACTTCCTGCCGCTCTGCTGGTCTTGGTCTTGTTGCACCGAAGCGGTAACCTTTGCCTGATGCTAGGGCCTGTGCTTGCCCCCTTTGCACCAAAGGGGAAAAGAGGACACTGCGCGGGCCGGCGCCCGCCTGGCCTTGATCGTCATGGCTTGCGTCACAGGGCACCCTCGTGAGGTACCTTGCCTTGATCTCTCCGCCTCCTCGCGAGCCTGCCTGACGAGGCTGCTCCTGAGGAAGGTTCCTGTCGTCAGCCCCGCGAGGCTTGGCCCCTCGCGAGGGTCTTGAGCTTGAGCTGATGAAGCTGGGCCGCGTTGGGCCCCCACTTGAGCCACGCCGCAGGCCGCAGGCAGGCAAGTCTTGGGACCCCCGTTCCCAGAACACCGACAAGAAAGGGGACGATGCGGAGCCGGGGAAGACGCGGCAGTGGATGCCCACGCTTAGAGGAGTACGAGGGTTCACTGGTTCGCTGCGGTGTGAGGCTGCCGTCGCCGCAGAATAACAGGGGGTGTGGGTGAGTAGAGGGATGGCCTGGCCAGCGTTGGGAGTAGTAGGGGGCGGTGAGGCCTCCACCGCATCGCAGCCGGCCACGGGAGGCAGGAGCACGAGGCACGACCGGCGCTGTTTTGGGCGGCTGGAGCAAGAAGACCAGAGGTTGAAGAAGCACTACGGCCGTTGGATGGACATCATACGGTCACTGGACCTAGAATCGTGCATATTGACTAAGTTGACAAAGCCCTCCGTCCCCGTCAACTTAGTAGGCCCACAAGTCAGCCTGCCACTATATTGGGTCCCACCTAACAGGGGGAGTATTCATTTTTTTGTGCGTAATAAGGAGGCACTTCCTTGTGTCTCGAAGATATAGCTGGTGGGTCCGAGCTGTCAGCGGCGGTAATTTTTTTTTGCGAAATATAGAGGCCCATTCGGTGGGTCCCTGATGTCAGGTGGAGGAATCATTATTTTGCGCGTAATAAGGTGGCATTTCCTTGCGTATGTCGTGGACCCAGCTGTCGGCCTCTCCATGTATAGTCCACTTCAGATGCATGTCGGTCGTTGACCACGTTGACCAGGCCGCGCCGAGAGCACCAGAGCGGTGGACGACGGCGAGTCCTAGGAAGGGAACGACACGGAGACAGGGAAGACTCGACAGTTGTTTCCCACACGGAGGGGAGTACGACGGTACGAGGATTTAATGGTTCGTCTGCTGTCGCCGGAGAATAACAGCAAGTGTGGGTGAGTAGAGGGATGGCTAGGCCAGTGATGGGAGTACGGTGGGGCGGTGCGGCCTGCGCGACAGCAGAGCCGGCTGCGGGGAGGAGGGAGCAGGCAGTCCCGCCGATGCTTGTTTGAGCGGCTGGAGCAGGAAGAGCAGAGATTGAAGAAGCACGACGGCCGTTGGATGGCCATCCAACAGTCACTTCTTGTGCGTCAACCTTTTTTTTAGGAAAGCCTCAAATCAGTGGAAAACAGCATGCAGCCCATCTGCCATTATTTCTAATAATTTACAGCCCATTTGCTAATTATTAAGGTTTTTTGGAGCCCATATTCTTTTGTTAGCATTACAGCCCATATTGTGGCCATGGTTAAAAATTATAATGAAATTTTGCATATTTCAAAAGCGGTCCGAACTGTTTTTAATCCCAAAATTTCGACTCACATTCAAACTGATTTTAAAAATAAATGTATATCAATATAAAATCCAACAAATTCTCCACGCATAAAAATTAATGTAATTTAAAATCTCAAAATAAAAAAAGATATTTGAAACTAATTGCCGGTTTGATGTGTTTTAAAATGTACCGCCCATTTCTCATTACTGATGGGCCATTTTCTCGCCAAATTAGAATGAAAGCTCTCCTCGTCTTGAAAGATTTGCAGCCCAACAGGCCTGACAAAGCGACTTACTTGGCAAATCACAAAAAAACTGGGCTGTGGCCGTGGACCCAGCTGTCAGCCTCTCCACGTACAATACTCTTCCGATGGAATGTCGTTGACCACGCTGACCATGCCACACCAAGAGCACCAAGGCGGTGGACGACGGCGAGGCCTAGGAAGGGGACGACGCGGAGCCGGGGAAGACGCGGCAGTGGATGCCCACGCGGAGAGGAGTACGAGGGTTCACTGGTTCCGCTGCAGTATGAGGCTGCCGTTGCCGCAGGGCCTGGCTAGCGGTGGGAGTAGTAGGGGGCGATGAGGCCTCAACGGCAAAGACAACCGGCCACTGGAGGCAGGAGCGGTGCGGTCTCCCGGCTGGTTTGGGCGGCTAGTGCAAGAAGAGCAGCAATTGAAGAAGCAGCAGGACCGTTCGATTCAAATCCAACGATTCTTGCTGCGAGAATCGCTTGTTGACTAAGTTGACAAGCTCACAGACGCGTCAACTTAGTAGGCCCACAGGTCAGCCTCCCAACCGGTGCGCCCCAGATGTCAGTGGGAGGAATCATTTTTTTCGCGTAATAAGGAGGCAGTTGATTGCGTGCGGCCAGGCCAGCGGAGGGAGTAGGGTGGGTCGGGGAAGCCTGCGCGGCATCACAACGGGCCACAAGAGGAGGGAGCAGGCAGTCCCGCCGGCGCTAGTTTAGGCGGCTGGAGCAGGAAGATGAGAGATTGAAGAAGCACGTTGGCCGTTGGATGGACATCCAACAGTCACTGCTGCTAGAATTGTGTGTTCACTGACAAAGCCTTGCGCAAACAAGTCAGCCTAGAAATCTGTGGCGTGTACAGCCCATTTGCTATTATTTTTATAATTTTTACTCATTTTCTAATTCATATGGAATTTATTGCAGCCCGTTTTCCATTTTTAGATTTGCTGGCCATTTTCCTCGTCAAGTATTGTGGTCAAAAATTAACTAAATATGTGGGAAATTTTGAAAATTGCAAATTTTTGCTAGGGAACTAAATATTCTTAATCCAAAATTAATAGCCATACTAAAACAAATTTAAAAATAAATTAGTACTATGTCATGTTAAATCCAATGAAATACGATAAGATATCGTTGAAGAACAAAACAAAAATATAAACTTATATCCCATTTGCTATAAATTTTTTGGAATTTTCAACCCTTTTGATATTACTTTTAATGAGACATTGACCATACTCTTAAGCCAGGCAGAATGCATCCTCCTCGTCTTGAAAGATTTCAACCCAAGCATTCGGAGAAAACAAATAGGCCTAGCTTGGGTATTCTTCAAAAAGAAATACTGGGCTACCTATTTTCCCAAAGAAGCTGGCGCATGAGCATTTAGCTTTATTTATTTATTTATTTACTTATTTATGTTTAGGGGACCATGAGCATGTACCGGGCCGGATTCATGTGAGAGCCTCCTTCTAGTTAATTATGGGCTTCTATATTGGGCCTTCATCGGTGGGCTGCATGTTATCAACAAGTGGAAAATGTGTTCCGCACGAAAAATAGTATGCGCTTACGTGCAGTGCAGGGCACTAAAGGATCGAACTGCGGCAACGATTTCCAAAACATTGTGTTTGTCGTTCTAACAACACATTTATTCAACCAACAGATGAAATATACTACTGATTGTACATTGAAAACAGCAGCAGCAGCAATCAGGGCTGGGGGTGCAACAGAAGCAGTAAGCAGGCTAGAAGAGTGAAGACACAGCTCTCTCTTCCAAACCAAACATCAGCCATCATTACAAAAGGGCTACCAAAAAAGAACGAGTGTATGCATCAAACTAAATAAAGATCCTACTACACCAAGTGTAAGCATCTAACTAACTGGCTCAATTAGACGTTACTATTTATTAAGCCGTGGAGATTGGCTGACGGCTTGAACCAGATGGGTGCCTGACGGGGGAAACTCCAGCCAGTAGGTCAAAGTCTGATACTTGCGACCCTCTCTCCTACTTTGGGCTGCAGAGCGTGGCGGCACATATCAGGGTATGGTGCATGCAGAGATGCATGGTACGCTGTGTACACACAGTTTTTCCTGATGAATGAAACTACGCTGCCATCATGATCCTTGCCGTCGGTTATCTCCTGGTTAATCGGATAATTCAATCTGACAAACAGAGAGCGTGTACCAAGGCTACTTACCAGCCTCCAGTCAAAAATTCATGAAGGCCCAGAGAAGTTGGGATCCTGCTCAAAGACCTTGCAAAGGATCGTGATTATATTCCGTGAAACAACACGCCCAAAGATAAAAGTAACGATCATCAATCTTCGCTGTCGTTCGATCGAGCCAGGAACCACCGCAATCGCCATGCCGCTTTTCTTTGAAATGTTGCGGGATTAGGAAGGGTAGGGACACCACGCCGCCTACAACATCATATCAAGTTGGAGTCAAATAAAAAGGGCTCTTGATTTAGTCAATCTTAAGAATAGCATGTTATGAGCATGAATATTTTTCAGCAAATGTTGTGATGAATATAAGCAAGCCATCATGATATCATAGGAAAGTAACATACTGCTGTAACAGCCGTTTGTAGCGATGACTGGAGTAGGCTAGCAATACGTCCAGCCATAGAAGGAGTCGACAGAGTAAATGAAGCCCTTGTGTTCAATGGCATCAGAGAACCATGGAGGATGTATGATCCTGCGATGGACGTGCAGATTTATCCAATTACCGTAGTGACCTGTCAGATAGGCGAGATCACGATTGAAGAACGCAATTAGCATGAAGTCTTTATAATTCACAGATCTTGTGGGCACTTGGCAGATTACAACCTTGAGCAAATCAAACTTGGTATCATGTTGGCTACTGTAAGATTCCGAGTATTTTGGGCTGCGGTGCCAAAGCAGTGCAGTGTTAATCGAAGGAAGGGGGATCAATCGCTGGGTGTAGAGCTCCACGAGCATCCAGCTGCCGCGACCGTCGACGAGCACCATCCAAGACGTGTTCATGCCGACCCAATACATACCGTTAATGTAGTTGAGGCTGACGGGGATCGGATCGCAGTCAAGGGGGTTGATGCTCGCCACCCTACGATCGTTATGCTACGTGACATGGCGTTTCTGAAGATCGTGCGGCATCAGCAAGCAAGGAGCTGGCTTAAAAAGCTCCGGTCCAAGGGCTTTGAGTAAACGGTACAGCCCCGACGAGCACGCGGTGAGCAGCATGGTACTGAGATTGTCCACACGCGAAACAATGAGCTTGATTACCTCTGCGGGGAGCGAATTCCAACCACTCTTTCGGAGGACGCTGCTCGGTTCTGCCATTGTTAGTGCTTGGGTTTCGGACGAGGGGGGGAGGCGCCTTAGCGGGATGGAAGATTGGACGAGATTATGTGCGGACAAAGATGGAGAAGCGAATATATGCTGCGGGAGGTGGACAGGTGATGATGACTACAGCACGCTGCTTGACTTACGAGACATATACCAGCAGCGTAGGGTCATGTCGATGCCAGACAACTTGCTTGAGTGATCACATTACTGGTACTCCCTACAGTGCTATGCCCTAACTTGCTTGAGTAGAGTAGTAGAGTAGGACTCTGATCTACTACTAGCATCGGAGGAGTAGTATATTCTAATCTAAAATAGTTACAAACTTCAATGCCCGAGCGTGGAACAACTACGAACCGTGCTCAAAGACCGTGTCTATGTGGTGTTTGGACATGGGCGACAACCTCAACGCCAACGGTGCTGCTCCCTTTGCACCGTATGTGTTTCTGTCCTTCCTGTTCGAAATCGTGGTAGAATTCATGTTTCTACTCTGTATCCTACTACTATGCTAGTCCACATGATTAGTTTCATCTCTGTTATAGCTGTCATGATTTATTTTGTGCTTATTCGGATTAAATCTCGTAGTAACTTGCTCATATATTCAACTGGCGCAACGTCCCCTATAGCCACTCCCGTTTCATGGGCGGCCTGGTCGATGCCTCCAAGGAGCCCTTCGTCCACTGCTATGAGTGCCCGATGCCGTTTTGTGGCTCGCCGGCGGACATGGTGCATCACCTCATGGATGCGTGCAACGGTCATTGCTGGCCCTTGGCGGAGAACATCAAGTACGAGACGTGCTACCCGTTCACCATGCCGGAGTCGCTGGAGGATCACCGCCGCCTGCTAGTCACGGAGGAGGACGACAGTGTCTTCCTCTTGATCGTGGGCACCGGCGAGGCCCGCGCAGGCCGCCGCCCCGTCTCTGTAATGTGCGTCAGGGGCGACGCCACTGACACTAACACTGACACGAGGCCGATGTACGGGTGTGTGGTCAGTGTTACTACCCCTCCGGGTCGCGTGGGCGGCGAAACCGGCCTCATCGAACGGACTTGGACTCTGGGGAGCTGGGACTATCCCGCCAATGTGGACTTGGAAAACCCATGGCATCCTTTACCCGCCGATGCGGTGCACGGGGACTCCAAGGAGGTTCACCTGGACATACGCATTATCAAGTTAAATGTTGATCATTAGTCTTCGCTCAATGTAATCCGCTGTCTAAGAATGTGGAGACTTCCATGCAGGATCTTGCTCTATTGGAGTATCGCGCATGAATAAAAGTGTATCCGTTTATGGTTTAGTCTAGAATCTTCCATGTATGTATTTTTATTACAGTATTGGTGAAAGACTTACGATGAACCATTTCTTACATCTCCTCTGCCCGCTTTCAAGTCATCCTGATTTAATCCCTCCATCTAGGTGTATAAGGGCATGGTTAATATTACTTAATAGTATAGCCAACTGTTGAATATAAGAAAGTGCCATGTCATCTGTAGCCAACATGTATAACAATCGATACTCAAAAACTAATTCTTAAAGATCATTTCTTGCAAAGCACAATAAGTGTTATTTCTTCACAAGTTTTGGATGCAGGTTGAACAGTTGAATGCTTTTGTTTGCAAAAGATACCTTTTTATCTACTTCACCCGGATGTTTGTGAGCTCTAGAGATGAAATAATATCTGAAGAAACCTATCGATACTCGTTACACATGAGATGACCCCCACATCCTTTGTCAAAATAAACAACTCCCCGATCAATGCATTTCACTCTTCGGTGCAACGCATGGGCACCTTACTACTATAGATTAGTACGACCAAAAATTGAACTAACATTATATATAGTACAATAAATGCTGATGCATGTCACCTAAAATTATAGCATTCAAAACTATGTTCAAATACGAAACCAACGATATAGTTTTTGTTGACATGCACTAACATTTTTCGATTAAATCTTGATCAAATTCAATGGGGACTAATAAACCACGACCGATGTAGTACAAGTGTAGAGGGCGGCGCAGACGGAGTCTCACCTCTCACCCCGCTCGTGGTGTGGCAGTAAAGCCGTCATATCACAAAACCCAACCACTCCCAGTAATAAGTGGCCTGGTAAAATAAACGGACAAGCAACCATCTCATCCCTCCGTCTTTTTTGCATTTCATCTCTCTGCATTTACTTTCTCCAGTTCATCTCGCACACTCGATCCCTAGCTACTACTCCTAGGGCCAATTCTTTTGGCGACTTCCCCAGCTTTTCCCACAAGACTAGTCACAGTGGAGAGTAACAATAAGGTGCCTCACTCATTTATTTGGGCTTCTAAACTACTACTTTGTCCTGATTTATTCCTCACCATTGTAATTTGTGCTAAATTTTGACCAAAGATTTAACTGCTTTATTCCTCACCATTGTAATCCCTCCGTCTGGGTGTGTAAGTCATCTTACGAAAACCAAATAATCCCAAAACACTTTGGCGCGGTGCATTAACTTCTACCTCGTTTCTTTTTTCTTGACATATCAACCAATAAGAGATAAAGAGTATGCATGCTTTTAATGACTTGAGATATCAAACACGACATGCAGTGGTTAGTTCATTTCATGCAATACTATTAATTAGCAAATAAACATTAATGTTTCTCGTTTTCTCCTCCTCCTTGGTCACGGTGCACAGCCTAAGATGACTTACTCACCTAGATGGATGGAGTAGTGCATGTGACATGCACTGACACTTCATTAGTTAAATTTATGATCAAAATTTGACACAGATTACAATGGAGACCAATAAACCAGGACGGAGGTAGTAGTTATGGGATTACTAATCTAGAAGCCTAAAAGAACTGGCCCCTGGTACTCCTACTAGTAGTAGTACTCAAGTTGGAATTCAATTGCACGGCACAACTTGTTAGGCAAAAACTTCAATACAGGGTGTAGGAAGCGGTTTGGGAATTTGCATGCCTTTCCAACCAGTGAGATACTCCATACAAAGTACGACAGAGAAATAACCACAGAGAAGGAAGCTAAAATTAATAATCAAACGAGCATTTTTGCATTTGTTTTGCATTGAATTGTTTCACAAGCTTGACTGGTGCTGTTTTTCTACTTTTACAAAAACCGCATCGTAATGTTAAAACATGCATTTACACATACATAAGTAATAGTAGTACTCCCTCCGTCTAGGTGTATAAGTCTTCCCTCCTTCTTGGTTACGGTGCACAACCAAAGATGACTTATTGACCTGGACGATGGGAGTAGCACAGTTTGCAAGCATATATCAAGAGAGACGTGTAGTGCGATAGTATATAGTAAAGTTTGTGCTATATGCACGTACTTGCAAAATGTGTACGAATACACAAGGTTTCCAAACTTTCCCCTTTACATACTTAAATTAAGGATATATCATTTTCATCCCAAAACTAATGAGATCGCCTTATGGAACAAAAATTATACTCCTACTAAAAGCCACGGCACTTCAGAGAACCGTTATGGCGCGCCACGAGTGCCCTGGTGCGCGGCCGTTTCCCAGTGCGCCGACACAACGCCTCTTCCTCAGCCTCGCAACTCGCGAGCGAGGTGCTGATTAATGACTTGCCCGTGAGCGGCGATCTCACCGGAGTGGTGATCTCGCGCCAACAGGTACTCCTCCTCACTGGAACTGTGCACCCGGTCCACGTACCGCCAAGCGTAGATGAGGCGCTTGGGCCCGACTGCACTCAGGGCATCGGCACGGGCGTCCTCCGCCACCCTCACGGCCCTCGTGACGAGCCTATACGCCAAAGAGCCAATCGCCTGACTCTCTCGGACGTGACATAGGCCTCCCAGGCAGCTTGTTCCGTGGTGCGCTTCTCTTCCTAGGCCTTCTTCTCTGCCTCTATTTTGGCGCGTTCTGCTGGAGGCAAAGCCTCCCACAAGGCGACATCCATTTCTTTCCAAAGCTCCTCAAGGCTCGGGGGGCTCGGGCGGCGGCGGCGTTCTCCTCAGAAGCGGTGACGGTGTCCTGGACTAGGGGGTACTCACCACGTCGTCTCCCGATCAGTTAGATTGGGCCGAGCACCCCATGGCCATATACTCATGGGCCAGTCCGGACTGCTGCCGCATACAAGGAAGATTCCACAAGACTTGGCGATCAAGACAATGACTCCTCCCCACCGGCGTATTCGGCTAGGGCTCTTGTTATCCTAGGCCTCTGGTGCATTATATAAACCAAGGCCAGGCTAGTCGATGAAAAACAACAATCATGCCATAGGCTATCTTCTAGGGTTTAGCCTCTACGTGTCGGATTTCGGGTTCCGGCAGACCCTTGAGGTTCGAACACTGGGGTGCACGCGGAATCTCGCCCTCTACCTACCTGCACCCCGCCGCCTCGCTAGGATCTAAACTACGAAAGGAACAGCACAAGAGACACAGGGTTTATACTAGTTCCGGCCACCATTGTGGTGTAATACCCTACTCTAGTTTGTGGTGTGGTGGATTGTCTCTTGGGCTGATTGTGATGAACAATACAAGGAAGAATAGCCTCGCGAGGGTCTGTTCTTGGCTGGTGCGATGAACTGCTAGGGGAGTTCACCGCCTCTCTATCTCTCTCGTTTGTTCTCTTGCTATCTTTCTTCATGTCTCTACCCTGTGGGTGGCTAGTCCTATTTATAGGCAGAGGCCCTGGGCCTCTTCCCAAATATTGAGCGGGAAGGGCGCCAACAATTGGCCATTTTGAAGGGGAACATCTGGTACACTTATCCTGACTAAAGTTGGTCCGCTGTCAAAGGCTCGTGGTGACGCCTGGCTTGGGCTCCACAATGACTTCCTTCCTGCCGTTGGACTGGTCTTGGTCTTGTTGCACCGAAATGGACGCCTTTGCTTGATGCTCTCGCCGCGCTTGCTCCCTTTGCACCAAAGAGGAAAGGAGGACAGCTGGCGGCTGGCGCCCCTGGCGCCTCTTTGGTCATGGCTTGCGTCATGGGCACCTCGTGAGGTACCCCGCCTTGATCTCTCCGCCTCCTCGCGAGCCAGCCTGATGAGGCCGTGCCTGAGGAAGCTCCCTGTCATCCGCCCCACGAGGCTTGGCCCCTCGCGAGGGTCTTGAGCTTGTGTTAATGAAGATGGGCCCTGATGGGCCGCCCTTTGAGCCACGCCGCAGGCCGCAGGCAGGCAAGTCTGGGGACCCTCATTCCCAGAACGCCGACAGTAGCCCCCGGGCCCAAGGCGCGCCCGGACTTGGCCGAGCAGAGAGGCGAAGGGGCAAGTGCGAAGCGCCGCGGGCCCTAACAGCCTGCGGCCTTGGGAGCCGCGTGGCGGTTGATTGGACGTGGGTGCCTCAGCAACCACGCGAGTCGAGAAAGGAGCGGCGTCTGCCCAGGCTTTGCTTCCCTTGCTTTCTCTGGTTACTGCTCAGATCCCCTTTCTTGCGCCTCTCCTTCCTGCCTCCGAAATCTTCAGATCCACTTCGACTGCACACCCTAGCAAGGCATGGCGCCTCGCCAGACCCCGGCCGGAGCTTGGTACGCACCTGCCCTGGACTCGCCGAATGTGTCGGAGGCGAGCCTTACCCGGGTGCGCCAGATGGCGGTGGCGCAGGGCATCGACGGGGCAAAGGTGTTCAAGGCCGGCTCCGCCCTCCCTGAAGGCCAAGGGAGCACCTTCTATCCGCTCTTTGTAAGTGCCATCGTTGCCGGTCTGATGCCTCCCTTTTCCGAGTTCTTCTTCTCCGTCCTCCGCCATTACAAGCTACAAGCTCTGCACCTCCACCCCAACTCCGTTCTCCTCCTGGCGATCTTCGCCTACTATTGTGAGGCTCATGTTGGGGTGCAACCCTCAGTGGCCCTGCTGCGCCACTATTTCTCCCTCCGGACCTCTCGTGGTTCCTCCTCCGCGTGTGCGAGCTTCATCGCATACGGTAGCTCCATCGCCATTTCGAACCCCGGGAAGAGGATTGAGGGCCTCAGGAGCAAGTGGGTCTTGGTAGATGTTGGGCGCATCCACCCTCGGCTAATCTTGACCACGGAGCACCCCATACACTCCGACGATCGGGTCTCGAGTGGAGCTCGTGGACCTCACATGAGGCTGGTGTTGGAGAGGATGGACATGGATCTGAGGCCGGCCAGCATGGCGGGCCGGTTAAGCTAAAGGTGTCGCTCTTGAGGAAATTCCTGGAGCACCAGTTGGCTCCGCTTCGTCAGTACCCACTTCCGATGTGGAGGCCCCACCCGAGCCCTGCGGTCTTGGCCGATGAAGACCTGACTGATGTTCTCCAATCTTTGGTTGGGGGCGACGTGGCGAGGTTGGAGGGCGGTCCTACGCCCCTGTTCCTCCGCAATGACTGGGAGCAGGTAGTGCAGTCCATGCCCGTCTTCAACGGGGACAGGCCCGTGCCCACGGAGGCTCCCGAGGAACCGGTGGATGTGTCCTCCGGCGACTCCAGCGAGGAGAAGGAAGAAGGGGAGCGGGAAGGAGGGCCCGACTCCGAGGCGACCGACGGAGAGTCGAGGGCTCCCCTCCCTCGACGCAGGTCCCGCGTTCTCCGCCTCTCACAGAGCGACGACGACAACGAGGATGATGATGAGCAGGGCCGCGGGAGCTTGCCCCTGATCCCGAAGAAGGACAAGACCGGGCTGGTCCCCCGCGGGTCTGCCCCGACATCGAGGCGATCCGCAGGCGCGCCTCCTGCTCCCGAACTCCTTGAGGATGATCCTACCAGCCGGCTCTCGGGCTTCAAGTATGGCCGGAGGTTGCTCGAGCTCGCGAGCGACGACCAGTAAGTGCTCGATTCCTGTCTTATTTCTTGTTTTGTCGCTGAGGCTTGACGTCTGTATCTCTTGGTTAGGCTAGCGCCCGCGGCAAAGAAGCTGAAGGGATCTCCTGAGGTTCCGTCTGGGGCAGCGCCTCCGCCCCTGAAAGAAGGTGGCCGTGATGCACGGGCCTCTCCTGCCCGGTCATCCCCGCGAGGCCTGGTGGAGCTGGTTGGGGCGAGCTCAGCCCCCATGGCCCAAGCGACTCTTGAGGTGTCCCTGCCTGATGCCACTGCCACAGCTGTTGGGGTGCAGCAGCTCCCGCCTCAGGATAGCGTGGTTACGCTGCCGTCCTCTCCTCCTACTCCACCAACTACTGTCTCTCTGACTCCTCCTACCGTTCTGGATCGTGCTGCCGCCGAACTGGAGAAGCAAGCTGTCCTTGGGGCGAAAGCTGCTCGCGACGCTGCCTTGGGGGAGGTAGCCGAGGTCCGAGGTCGCTGCAAGGCGCTGGAGAGCGACCTGCAGGGCCTGCGGGGCCAGCTTGCCAAGGAGGCCCGCCTTTGCCAAGAGCAGGAGGAAGGCATGAAGGCTCGCGAGGTGGCCGTCAAGGATCGGGACGCCAAGCTCAAGAGGCGCCGTGAACGCTTAGGCGTGCTGGAGCAAGAGTTGGAGGCGAGGAAGGTCGAGCTGGACGGCAAGGCACGGTTCCTTGCCGAGGATCGCGTGGCCTCCACAGATATGGGGGTGAAGGCTCGCACCTTGTTGAGGGAGCTTTATGATAACGGCCTGGAGAGCCCGCTGGACGGCGCAGAAGACAGCCCCGCCAAGCTGCTTCCCTTCCTGGTTCGTGCTCTTGAGGATGTCGCCCTTGGCCTTGGCCCTACGGCTGAGGCCGAGGCGCGTGTCTTGTCTTCTGTAGCGCTGACGCGGGTCCTCACCCACATCTACCTTCGCGACCCCAACGTCGACCTCGACAGCCTGCTAGAGCCAGCGAGCGGCGAGCTTGCCGATGTCGCTGCTGAGGCCGTGAAGGGTCGTGCGGAGGCTCTGCTAGGGAAGTTCCGGGCCTTCAGCACCAAGCCGAATTGGGGCGCTGCCAACCCTGCGGCTCCACAAGGCGAACCCGCTCCGCGCAGCTCCACCGCCGACAAGTGACTCGATTGTGGCTCCTGTTCTGCTTTTAATTCCTGCACATGTATCATGCCTCGGGGAGGCGTTTAAACTTGCATTTGGTGTTGTGATAACAATTATGGACTGTAATATTTGCTTTTGAATTCCTTGAAATTTGTGCTTCCTACTTGCTTATGTTCTACACCGGCAGAGCCCGGTCCCGCGCATACCTCAACCGCCGTTAGCCCCAACCGGAAACCAGGACGGGACCATGGAGTGAGGGGCTACGTGACAAGTTAGGCTCCTGAGTCGCGATGCTCAGGAGTCCCCCTTGGCGCACGAACAACAAGTAGGGAGGTGAGACGTGGGTGGATCTACCGTTCTACGTCTGCAGAGCCCGGCCCCGGGCATACCTCAACCGCCATTAGCCTTTTGGAACTAAGGAGTGAGGGGCTACGTGACCAGTTAGGCTCCTGAGTCGTGATGCTCAGGAGTCCCCCTTGACGCTCAAACAACCTTCGTACTTTGGCTCCGCTCGGGGAGGGACGCGCGACGAACCAGGCCCAGGGGGCCTGGCTGGGTGGCGTGCGCCTGGGCGTGACCTAGGCGTAGCCCCCGTGCCCAGCCCCCTCACGCGGCACTCCCGAGGGGAGGCGTTGCGATGAGGCCAGACACTGAGCTCTGGGCTCCCTGAGGTTGATGCGGCCCGGGGGCACCCTCAGTTGTTTATCACTAGCGCGGAGCATAGTGCTTCCGTATGTGTACGGGCATAGCCGCTCCTCGGCAGTGTCGTCAGCCACCACGGAGCATGGTGCTTCCACTGGTGCGTGGGAGGGGGCTCCCCTCCGGGAGGAGCCCAGGCGTGTACAGCCCTACAGCCCGCACGTGGCTTGCACGGTAGGGCTCGACGAGGTGTATCTGGGCACTGTGAGCCAGCGCAGACTCCACGGGCCCTACCTCAAGGCGGGTTGCGCTCGGCACCGGGCCTTATCTTGTGATGTGTTCCTGCAGATTTGGTTAGATGCCGGCGCTCACGTCCTCGAGTCCCGCCCTCGAGCTGGTCTCGGCCGTCATTGGTATGCTGTGTCGCGATGCCGTGGACAAGGCCAGAGGGTGAGGGCTGGAGAGCCAGTAGGAGTCCTGAGTCGCGATGCTCAGGTACCCCCCCCCCCCTTTAACGTGCAAGCGGTCGACCGCAATGAAGAGAAGGTGCCATGTATTGACATCAAATAACAAGTATGATGGGTCGAACGCATGACCCGAAATAAACGCAAGAGGGATACATGCCGCCGGGCCTGGCCCAAGCGACTTGGGGATGATGCAGCCCGAAGGGCGCCCCCAACAAGGTAAGCTAGGAACAGGAAGTAAAAGGGATACACGCCGCAGGGACGGACCCACGCGGCCTGGGAATAATGCAGCCCTGGGGGGCGCTCCCAGCTGGAAATGAAACTTGAAAGATGTCACCTGGTAGCGTTGAAGATGAAAGGGTGTTGGTGCGGCAGACTCGGTGGGCTGCGGGAGCCGATCCTCACGAGCCCCCAGGCTCAGGGGCCTCGGGAGGCTCGGGAGGCGCTGGTGGCTCCTCGTGGACCATCTCCATCTCCGCCAGGGCTGCGGAACGCCTGGCCTCTTGAGCCTCCAGGATGTCCCTCATGAGGCGCTGGTACGTGGCGGCTGCGTTCGGCATGCCGTAAAGCATGCGAACGTAGCTGTGGGGTGGACCTTCGCAGCGCCCCACGCGAGAGGGCCAGAGGCGCCCCTGAGTGGTGGCTCGGTTGAGCCCTGGTATGTCGATGCAGACGCGCAGCCCACCATCCTCGCCTGGATGGGGAGCCACGACAGGTAAGCGGCGGCTGCCACTCATGACTCTTGACTCTTGCAGCTCCTGAACGATCTTGCTGATGAACTCCTGAGGGTTTGGCCCTCCTTGCCTTGCTCCTTCTTGAGGGAAACGTGCTTCAAAACACACCTCCAAGTGGTGCCCAAGCGCCTCCCTCGTGACCCCAGCAAGGTTGGTGGCCCTCCAGGGGGGAGCCCCCGAGCCCTGCCTGAGGAGGGCACCGGGCGTGCTTTCCTATGTGATAGAAGGAGGTTCCCCTTGAGCAGGCGCGGACCCTGAGGGGCCTGCCTCCTGAGGGGCCGGGCCGGACGATGTCTTCTTCTTCTTGGGAGCGGTCTCGGGAAGCCTCACGCTCGCGATCCGGGTCCTCCAGTGATGCGGCTCGAAGGCTCGCCTGTGGAGCACACCGCGTCTTTCTCTTCGCAGGCAACGTGATGACTCCGCCACTTCCCGGCATCTTGAGGACGTTAGCCGTGGCAGGGGTTATGGCCATGAACTTGGCCAAATACCGGGTACCCGAGGATGGCGTTGTATGGCGGCGAATGTGGGCGACGTCGAAGTCGATGAGCTCGGTGCGGTAGTTGTCGGTGCGCCTAAAGGTGACAGGGAGGCGAACCTGCCCGATCGGGACCGTGGAGCCGTCGGTGACCCCAGAGAAAGGCTTGGTCGGCTGGAGCTGATTGTAAGGCACTTGGAGATTGTTGAACGTTTCCACAGACAGGACATTGAGCCCTGCCCCGCCATCGATGATGGTCTTGGTGACTAGCACGTTGCTGATGATTGGGGAACAGAGCATCGGGAGGACTCTGGCTGTGGCCGCACACTTGAGCTGATCCGCTGAGCTGAACGCGATGGTGCACGCCGACCACCTGAGGGGGCGTGTGGCTTCGAGCTTGGGGAGGACTGCATTCACTTCGTGGGCGAACTGCTTGAAGATGCGTTGAGAGGCTGGGGCTTGAGCTCCGCCCAGGATGCAGGCGATCGCGCGCGGCTCCTGGAAGCCCCCAGCCCCCTCGTCCTGATGATGGTCTTCATTTCTCCTTGGCTGTGGTGGCAGAGGAGGGAGCCCTGCGTTGCCTTGCGGGCGATCCTCGCGAGGCTGATCCCTCCAGCCTCCCTCGCGAGGCGGGTCTTGCCAGCGATCCTCGCGAGGTTGGTCGCGCCATCCTTGGCGAGGGCCGCGGTCTTCCCAGCGTCCTGTGTTCCTTCCTCCTCCTCGGGCCATAGCCCCGGTCGTTGCGGTCGGGACGTCGGCCGATCCTCCCTTCTCGCATGGCTCGGAGTTCTTGACATTCGCTGGTGTTGTGGGTGTGGAGGTCGTGGTACACGCAGATCGGGCCGCCCTTGGAAGACACGGGCTGATCTCTGCCCTGCTTGGTGTCCGGTTGTGCCGCGAGCACGGTAGCCCCCTTGCGCTTCACGTCCTTGGCCTTCGGTTTCTTCTCTTCCGGGTCTGCGGCTGGCAGCTCGAGGAGGGAGAGACGCCCTTCCTCGGCCCTGGCGCACTTGGTCGCCCAGTTGAACAGCTCCAAGGAAGTGCACAGATCTTCATGCATCGCCAGCTCCTCCTTCATCTTGACGTCGCGCACACCGTCGGAGAAGGCAGAGATGATGGCCTCCTCGGTCACCTTGGGAATCTTGAGGCGTGCGTTGTTGAAGTGTTGGATGTATTTCTGCAGGTCTCTCTTGGTTGCTTTGCTTGATGTGGATGCATGTCGCCACGGGCGGTGGCCGGTCGCGAGTACCTTGGAAGTTGGCGATGAAGCGGTACGCATTTTGTCCTGTGAGGAGATCGTGCTCGGGGCCAGGTTCAAGAGCCAAAAGGGTGCGGGCCCGTCTTTGAGTGCCATGGGAAACCAGTTCGCCATGACCTTCTCGTCTCCGTTGGCGGCTTGATGCCCAGCTCAGAGAGCTGGAGGAACTCTTGGGTCGGCTGCATTGTCAGAAGCGAGGAGGCAGGTCCGGCTTGAACTTGCCGGCCACGCGACACAAGGCAGCTCGGGGTGAAGGCACGGCAGCCATCAGGCCATGGGAGGCCTTGGATGACGAAGATCTTGGTCTTCCGGTCCCCGTGGCGCTGCAGCCGGGAGCAGCATGGGTCTTGACGTGTCGGAGCAGGAGGCGTGGTCGCGACGAGCTGGAGGGAGGAGCACTCGGGCAGCTTCTTGCGGGCGAGGGACCTCTCGACAGCTCTGCTCTTTGCTACTGGCGCCGGACAGAGCGGGTTCCGCCAGGACCACACGCCTTGGGGCTGTGGCGCCTTCTTGGGGGAGGCGGCCGAGGCGCCCGAGCTTCATCGCCCGTGCAGGGCGGGGTTGATGCAGCCAGGATGAGACAGCCTTGAGAGAGCCCCCTGCGGCGGACGAAGCTCGGCGGCAGCGGTCGAGCCACTCGCCGTAGTCGTCGTCGATGGGACGGTAGCGCAGAGCTCGCTTGCCGTGATGAGCGCAGCTCGAGCCTTCCATGGGCGCGCTGAACGCGCGAGACGAAGAACCAGCCGGGCGAAGCGAGAGGTAGTAGTGCGGCCGTCTTGCCTCTCGGAGGATCTTTGGGGCGATGCTTGCTGCTCGTTCCCCGCCGGGCGATGGCGGCGTTGACGCAGCAACGAGGAAACGAGCGCCCGCCGGCAGGAAGCGATGCAGGGCGACGCGGGAAGCGAGAGCGGCTCGGCGCTCGGCACGGAGAACAAGGGGCGGAAGACGAATCACGGCGCACCCCTACCTGGCGCGCCAAATGTCGGATTTCGGGTTCCAGCAGATCCTTGAGGTTCGAACACTGGGGTGCACGCGGAATCTCGCCCTCTACCTACCTGCACCCCGCCGCCTTGCTAGGATCTATACTACGAAAGGAATAGCACAAGAGACATAGGGTTTATACTAGTTCGGGCCACCATTATGCTGTAATACCCTACTCTAGTTTGTGGTGTGGTGGATTGCCTCTTGGGCTAATGGTGATGAACAATACAAGGAAGAACAGCCTCGCGAGGATCTGTTCTTGGCTGGTGCGATGAACTGCTAAGGGGAGTTCAGTCGCCTCTCTCTATCTCTCTCGTTTGTTCTCTTGTTATCTTTCTTCATGTCTCTACCCTGTGGGTGGCTAGTCCTATTCATAGGCAGAGGCCCAGGGCCTCTTCCCAAATATTGAGCGGGAAGGGCGCCAACAATTGGCCATTTTGAAAGGGAACATCTGGTACACTTATCCTGACTAAAGTTGGTCCTCGCCTGTCAAACGCTCTGGTGGTGACGCCGGCTTGGGCTCCACAATGACTTCCTTCCTGCCGTTGGACTGGTCTTGGTTTCACAGTAATCAAATGGACGCCTTTGCTTGATGCTCTCGCTGCGCTTGCTCCCTTTGCACCAAAGAGGAAAGGAGGACATCGATCGGCCGGGCGCCTCACCGGGCGCCCTTGGTCGTCATGGCTTGCGCCATGGGCACCTCGTGAGGTACCCCGCCTTGATCTCTCCGCCTCATGAGCCAGCCTGATGAGGCCGTGCTCGAGGAAGCTCCTGTCATCCGCCTCATGAGGCTTGGCCCCTCGCGAGGGTCTTGAGCTTGTGTTGATGAAGATGGGCCGTGATGGGCCCCCCTTTGAGCCACGCCGCAGGCCGCAGGCAGGCAAGTCTAGGGACCCCCGTTCCCAGAACGCCGACACTATGACTCGTGGTAGATCAACTCTTGTAATACTCATATTCATCAAGATCAATCAAGCAGGAAGTAGGGTATTACCTCCATAGAGAGGGCCCGAACCTGGGTAAATATTGTGTCCCTTGCCTCCTATTACCATCCGCCTTTAGAAGCACAGCTTTGGGACCCCTACCCGAGATCCGCCGGTTTTGACACCGACATTGGTGCTTTCATTGAGAGTTCCGCTGTGTTCGCAAAAGGTCGATGGCTCGCTGCAGATCAATCGCGACTTCGGCATCTTCGTCACCAACTCGACTGGTCACCTTGGTTCGACCAAGGACTGCCCCCTACCTCCGATCGTCATGTTCGGATGAGGGCCTACATCAACATCAACTCCGATCTCTATCAAGATCATGGAGGAATCATCCAGGGAGCCCGGGGGCTCAACGCCAATATTGCCCTAAGCATCAGGTTGCTTTTTCTGGACAGCGAACTTGTGTCCGCCGCCACCCGCCTCCTCAATTGTCGTTTTAACGATTGCTTTGTTGGAATTGTGCGGAATTGAGTCTACAACAACCCTGGAAAATTTCGTCGAGTTCCAATGGAGGAATCTCTGACAATCCGCGATATACCGAAGCCCTGTCAAATCTGGACGAGAATCTATTCGAGTTTAGGGCGTGGTGTCCAGCTTCTAGCTCGGATGTCCTTTGGAAGATCCAACCGTTGATCTGCTGCGGAATTCCTATATCTACCACCCCTCAAAATTTCAGCTCGATCCGACCGTCCAAACTCTGGGAACCTTCCGATTAGTGCATAACTTTTCGGATCTGTTTTCTGTGCGAAAATGAATCCGACCCGAGTTCGTCTTTTTTATGAACGTGATTTCGGACATCCTTTTTGAAGATGTTTTGTATGGGGTATTGTGTTTTGTTCCCGAACACATCCCACTAACTTTAAAATCTTTTGAACATGATCTTCAACATCATGCTGGTGCCAAACCAGTCCGGCAATATTGCTCCACGGCCGCCGAGCTGCGCTAAACACGTCGTCTCTTTGTTGAGCCGAGCTCAACTTCTTCGGATCATCATCTCGGCAAGCCGAACAAGAGTTCGGCATCGGAAAGGATAAATCATCACCAACATCGCCACCCCATGGATTACACGGAGCAGCGCACCGCATCGCCAAGACAGTCACTTCATCAAGCGGCATTGACCACGCCACGACTGCATCGGCAGTGTCCGCGACTGCTGTTCTTCTTCGAGCCGGTGTCCATCACGCAGACCTACTTCGACTCATCGGCTGACATCGAGCCTTCGACATCTCGGCTAGACCGGGGCTTCGCCATCTCTTCATCAACCTATACTCCAGAGACTTCGGCGTCACTTGCCGACCAGCTCCGTCACGTTAGCTGGACCGAGGGCTTTGCCTTGGTGAGCCAACTTTTACCAGCATTGCCATGCCGTCGCTTTATCACCCGTCAGGCAATGGGTGTGCGGATCGAGTCCCAATTTTGGGAATCACCTTTCTTCGGATTGCTACAATAAATAAACCAGGTGCTATTAATCCTAGTATTTTTTGCTTGTTTGGGTTCATTTTTCCCAAGGAATTATTACACTGGTTTGTCCATCATATGTACGCAGGTCTAACAAATGGTGGCCGCATTAACGACGATCGCATGGTGGTTCGGTCAATTTCCGTACATAGTCCGGCGAACGCCGCATCCGGAACTCGGACCGACCTGTGAATTCAGGTTTTGCCACGCCTTTACCGCATCACACCGACGCCCTGCATCGACATTGACTTCGGAGCCATGCCATTATTACTCACTTTGCATAAATTATTTATTATGCAACATTTTTTATTATTACTATTATCCCCGGTCTGCACTATTTTTTGTGCACAGGAAAATGATCCAGCCGGACTATATCCTTTGGCGCCACCTCGGCCGGACGGGGCTTCGTCAACACTTCATTACCCCATGCCGGGGACTTCTGCATCACTCTACCGGCCTGCATTGACCGTGCTATGTCACTACTCCGGAGTGCCGAGCTCTTTGCTCCGCCACCTCGGGACCGGCTTGGGGGATGGAACCTTGTCCCGCATCAAGCTCGGACCGCGTCATCAATACCGAACACATTAAATAGCTAAGTTGCCTTCATGCTCAAAGTTTTAAATTTTTAATTTATGTTCGGTTCGACCAAGCATTATACTTTTTTTGGAAAAAAGTTGCTTGTAAAAATTTCCTTGTCCAAACTTTGTTTGTGACACAAATTCAAATACCCCGTTTACTTGGGGGCTCCCTTGATGGAGCTTTTCCTCTTGCATATGATTATACTTGTACGGCTTCGTTCCTTGTTTGTGTATTACGCCACAATATGCACCATATTGACCTAAGTGATTTGAAAGCTGGGTTGCCTTGCTCCTGTGTTTACCCCTACGTTCCCGATTGTTCGGCTAGTGAGTAAAGGGAGCACCAATGCGATTGTCACGATCGGGTTACCCGAGCCGGAACTCAGACTGGGTGAAGCCGAAAGCTAGCGCTCTTACTGTTTTCAATTATGGTTGGCACACAACGGAACTCATGAGTACAAAAAATCTATTGCACAAGTCTCATATTAACAATGAGCACCGAAGAAAGGTATCGGTGGGGGTACTATTTTCTTCAAGATGCTTCTTACACTCATCGATAATATAGCATAAGTTCCCTCGAGCGCTTTTGTCCGTTACAGCCTTTATGACCTGATTGCCTGGTTATCGGAAACACCGCCGATATTCTCGATGTGGAGTACATAACACTTTTGGTCCTCGATCAAGAGGGAGAAGCCGACGGTCGCTTAAGACACGCTTAAAGTTCGGTGAACATAGATATGATATAAGTACTTCGTACTTACAATCATTCTTTACCCAAGTCACTCGGGGCTCTTAAATTTATGTGAGCTGTTTTATAATAAGTGTTCTTCTTCTTAGTCGTTGCAAAGTCTTTTTTCTATCACTCCTTTTTTCAACGCGAAAATGCGGTCAATAGCCGGGGCGCCTAATTTCTCTCTCAAAGACGCTAAAGTTTGCTAAACTGGCCTAACAAGAAGTACTCCGCCTTCGGGATAGGAGGTTGAAGCCATAGGCTGACCCGCTTGAAGTCTCGAGATAGGATGTGTCATGTTAAAGCACAACAGAAACACCTTTTTTTCTCTAAGACGAATTTTTGATTTGGCACCGGACACTTGATCTAGTTCGGACATTAAACTTTTGAATAAGTTTTTTGGCTTTTCGAGCCTATGGCACTTTTAAACTATTTGTGCGTTTCCAGCATTAGTCTCAAGAAGGCAGCGCCAGACACCTTTTAGGGATTCGCAAAAACATTCTCGGTTATTGCCATATATGCATCGGTTTCAATTGTGTCTTCGGTCAATAGTTGGGTTGCGGCTCTGTGCTTGCCTCCTACGTTCCGCTTTGTTCGGCTAGGTGTGCTAAGGGAGAACTACTTCGATTGTGCTTCCAGCTCGCATGGTCAAGCACCTCGCTGGAGAAAGTCAAACCGATCGTCACAATAGGCGTAAACTGGTCAGCGACCGATGACTATGTTAAATAACGGGCCGCTCATAACATTGGCCGAGGTGTTTACGGCTTGACCTCGGCTATGTCCGAACACTAACCGGGGGCTCATAGCTAGCTTCCCCAGTATAAAGCTCCTATGACTAAGCGAAAGTTTTAAAGCCCGCATATCTAATTGCATCATTTCCGCTAACACAACCGCCTTCGGGCACCGAGACATCGGCTAAGGGTTGCTTTGTTATTGCGGAAACACCCTGCGTAGTATCTACAAAGGGGTACAAGCCGACGATGGGCCACTTTCAACTGATAAACGGTCACAATGGAGTCAAAATAATGATGTAAAGTACTTGGATACATAGAATCATTACATATAATATGTGATTTTACCCTGGATATCGATCCTTAATTCGGCCACCCGTGCCCACATTAATGCTCGGGGCTACCGGGCTTCGTGGATCATTATTTACAAATATCAAAGGCACATCGATCCCCTAATCTGGTGTTGCCACCCGACCAGTGTCTCGGGGTCTACTACATTGACAATCCACTGCAGAAAATTTAAAGTGCAATATAGTTTTCGAGGAGATTATTATCCTCAGGTTGGTCGGCTGCACCCAACCCGAAGTCTCGAGGACTTTGCACATCGCGCTTTTTATTCCTATGTATGCTGCCGAAGTTAGAATTGATCCTCGTGCCGATTTCAGATCGACCCGAGTATCAGGGGCTACTGGGAACAACGGTTTTTATGCTTGCCTTCAGGTGCATCTCGAGTTTTAGACTGACACACACCTTGAGGGTTACTAGATATACATATACCGGTTATACATCTCGGCAGAGAATAAACTGCACCATTTACAAATATTCACAAAAATCAGCCCGCGGTCGGGGTGGTGCACCACCTCGGGGGCAGTCCGGCATAAAGCTCGGGCGCCAGCGGCTAGCTCCATAGAGGGCATTTCCGGCATTAAGCTCGGCTACACTCCTTCAACTTTTTTGTACCAAGATGATCTATGACATCTTGGATACAGTCCGGCATTGGAGCTCGGATACATTTCAGCGTTGGAGCTTGGACACAGTCCGACATTGGTGCTCGGCTGCAAAGGATACCTCAAATGTAGTCCGGCGTTACAGCTCGGACGCAAGAGGACACTGCCTCCTGGGAACAACTTCAAACCCGAGGTATGGCATAAAAATAACAAGGCATTGATAAAGGCCGGAAACTTAAAGGGGCTCCTCGGATACCCATCGTGTAAACTCTTCGGATGCACTTCGGCGATCCTCAAGATCGAAGATGAGAAGATTTGTTGAACCAGTTTTCAAGACCGACGACCGAAGATGAAGAATAGTTCGGAAGAATCGAGGAGCGTTCCGAACTTGAAGACCGGTTCAGGGGCTACTGATGGTGTCCTGGACTAGGAGGTACTCACCACGTCGTCTCCCGATCAGTTAGATTGGGCCAAGGACCCCATGGCCGTATACTCATGGGCCAGTCCGGACAGTCGCCGATACAAGGAAGATTCCACAAGACTTGGCGATCAAGACAAGGACTCCTCCCCACCGGCGTATTTGGCTAGGACTCTTGTTATCCTAGGCCTCTGGTGCATTATATAAATCGAGGCCAGGCTAGTCGATGGAAAACAACAATCATACCATAGGCTAGCTTCTAGGGTTTAGCCTCTACGATCTCGCGGTAGATCAACTCTTGTAATACTCATATTCATCAACATCAATCAAGCAGGAAGTAGGGTATTACCTCCATAGAGAGGGCCCAAACCTGGGTAAACATTGTGTCCCTTGCCTCCTGTTACCATCTGCCTTATATGCACAGTTCGGGACCCCCTACCCGAGATCCGCCAGTTTTGACACCGACAGCGGGGAGCCGACTCGTCCTCCGGCGCACGTGCTGGCGAGATTGGGAACGCCAACGCGTCCACCTCGACGCGTCACGGCGACGAGCGGAACACCGACGTGTCCTCCTCGACTAGTGGCGGCGAGGAACGGAATGGTGACGCGCCGCGTCGCGGCGAGGAGCGGAACGCCGACGCGTCCTCCTCGACTAGTGGCGGCGAGGAACGGAGCGATGACGCGTGACCGTCCGTGCGGTGCAGCGAGGGGCTCCTAGGGCTTGGGAGGGGCGATGCCATGGTGGTCGACATGAGAGGGAGGGGGAGGAGATAGTGATGAACGTGAACGTGAGGGGGAGGAGATAGCGATGTCGTGGGAGGCGCAGTATTTATAGCGAACAATGGCACACCTACATAAGATATGGATCGAAGTTGCATCGACTTAATCAGAGGTTCAGTTGTGTCACCGACATATGCGCTGCACTCGTTAGGCCCATATGTCGCTGACCCAATGCACCTGCAGTTAAGTAACAGCTACGTGGGCATATTTGTTGGAGTAAATTACGGGGGAGCGAAGGGGTGGAAATATTGCTGGTCACAACGGATTGGACGAGCGTGGGGGGGAGGAGAGTCATGCATGCAAAGTTTTCCACACGGGGTGGAGTGGTGGGACCACCGGAGGGAGAAGGAGAGTTTGGCAGGCATATTGTTTCCACACATGGAGAGGAAAAGATTTGGCGACAAACGAGCTTCCTGCAGGTAAGGGGAACGGTGCATGATAAGTCATCTTGCATGTCGGGCTAGGTATAGTCTCAAGTCATTAAAAACATACACGCCCCACACATGTTCATATTTCAAGGTGCGCTAAATTATTGCATGCGATGATTAAGGCTGGCCATAATGGTGGTATCTTAGCTGGTATCATGCACACGGGAATAGCAAACATGCTGATGTGGCAAAGAATTAAAGAAGAGAGGGGTTAGAGTAACTAGTGTTCATGCATGCATTGGTAAACACATTTTTTGTGAAGAACGACAGCACTAGTTGAGTACTTTTGCAGACTTCAAAAACCATTCCACCACCTCTACTATCTTGCTAAGAGTAGGTGAAATTTTTGAATCGAGCCCTTTAAACTAGAAGGGAGGTAGTGGTACTCTAATAGCTAACCTTGTTGTGATGACAAGATAGGACATGGCACGCACCTGGACGGAGGAACTAGTATGCATTGTGCATTTAAGTTTTGTCTGAAGTCAATGCACCTCTACTTTCACCAGACTTATAGAAAAATGTGTCAACATTCACAATGTCAAATCAATATTTTTACACTCATTATAAAACGTAGTTCTTATACTCATTATAATGAGTATTGTAGATATTGATATTTTTAGTATAAATTTGGTCATGGGATTTCATTGATGCCTGTCAAAGCGTGGAGGAAGCGGAGCTTAGGGCTTGCATTGCCGGTCTCTACATAGGTATTTCTCTTCATAATCCTGTAATTTTGGAGACTGATTGCGCTTTTGTGGTAGCGTCTCTTGCATCGGGGGACTATGACATGTCTGCTATGCGTGACCTGAAGATGAAATTGTGGAGCATCTCGAAGTTGATCAACAATCTTCAATTGTCAAAGATTAGCCGTTCGGCCCATAAGGTGGCTCACTTAATCACTAAGTATAGCTTTGACAATAGATTAGATGGTATTCTTGTAAATAACGTACCGCCCTGTGTGGTGAATATTGTATCGAATGAGTGTACTGGTGTGGCTGGTTAATTAATATAAGGTGGTGTTCAAAAAAAAGTATAAATTTGGTCAAACACTTTGCAAATGGTTGACGGGAGTAAAAAGGACCAGAGGGAGTATCATGCATGCAGAGTAGGCAAAAAAAATTGCTTGTCTAAAAAAAGGCAAAAAAAATGCTCATTTATAGCCGGTCGAAGTCTCAAAGGGGGCGACCGCGCGAGGGAGGCGAAGGTCGTGGGAGGCGCGACGTTTGACGGAATTAAGTGAAGTTACATCCACGCGCCGGCATGCATGGCGTGCGAACAGGCAGAAGCTATACCGTCAGGCCTACGATATGGTTCTAGTAGACATGACATCTAGTGGGTCCCGCATAGTTCTCGAGAACTCTTTGGGGGCTTGCAGCCGTTGATCCACCGGGCAAGCCAGCAACCCCACGCCGTTCGCACGGCCTACTCGTCCCCATCTTCTACCTTACAACAGTTTGCTCCCAATCGTCCCGTCCTTTCACATCAGTTCGCTCCCAGTTTTTTTTTGCGGGGTACAACAGTTCATCTTCTCCTAACCCTCCTCCAAAATCCATGGCCTCCCAAATCTCCATGGTCGCCGCTGAGTACCAGGTTAGAGCCATCACCGGCGATCAGTTCATCGTCATCTACACACGTGGATCCGAGACGGTGAAAGCATGGCTTTCTCGCTTCCTACGCATGTTCAACAGTTCAATGGATGAGTGGGTCGTTGGGCTAGATGTTGAGTACACCACAGTCCTGGGATGAGAGAAGGATCTAAAGGATGAAGAGAGGAAGAAGCCCGTCGTGATCCAGGTTTGCATACATAATGTTTGCTTGGTCTACCACATATGCCATGCCGACGTTGAGTGCCAGGATTTTAAGAACTTCCTCAAGGACAAAAGAGTGAAATTCATCAGAGGCTTTAAGAACGACAGGGATGTCCTGCATCGGATAGGTCTCGTTGTAGGCCATCCCTTCGATCTCCAGAAGGCAAGCCTGATGTCCTCCTCTCAACCTTCAATGCTGACCCTGGCAGCAGCCATGATTGATCCTTTGTACGCTAAACTGAAGAAACCTCATCACGAGTTTCATCATGCATGGGAGTCAAAGACATTAGATGAAGATCAAATCCTGTACGCAGTAGAGCCTAGTGTTCGGTTCAAGCAAAGAAGCATCGGCGAAGAGGAAGAGGAAGAGCGACGAGGACAAAGTCGAGGACGTGGACTCGGACTCCGAGCAGGTGGCAGTGTCATCGCTCATGCTGGTTCTACTGCAGTGTCAAGCGGACTAGTTGCTTAGTTTATTTTCAAGGGTGTGTTGTGCTGAGGCCCCAGCAGAACTATGTTTATGTTCTTTCTCGTTATTTGAACACTTTAGTACGTACAGTAGTACTAGTACTATGTCTTACTACTATTCTTCTTGTAGTTGGAACTATCGTCAGATCTTCGTGTTCCTACTGTACTTAATACGTTCGTACTAGTAGTATAATTTGGGTCAGTCGATTTGTGAAAGAAGTTCGATGGAGCGAAGGAAGAAGACGGTAGAAGAGGTGGAAGAAGCCCTTCTTGCCATTCATGTTGCATCAAATGGCTCACATGAGTCGACTCACCCAAATTGCTCCTTCAAATTGCAGGATCCACGTGGCATTCAAGGTCTCGAAGGTAGATTCCGCGTTCGCACCCGGTTTGCGGGCTCGACGCGCGCGCGACCGGCTTCCTCCACGACAGCCACCATGCGCGCCTCCTCCGCGCGGGCGGAGACGACAATGACACGCTAGTTCCTCCTCGTCGGCGTGCTGGAGCACGCGCTCATCCTCCTCTTCGTATGCTGCGTGCATAGACGCGGCTCCACCAGCTGCTCACGTGCTTGGCAGCGCGGCGGCATCGCGAGGAGGGACTGCAGAGGATGTGAGCGGTGAGCCTTCGGCTTCATGGCACAGGGATGGCGGCGACACGGCGGTGATGGGCGAGAAATTGTTGGCCGGAGCAGGCGGGCGGCGGCATATTGATGAGTGCGCGTGTGGGAGCTTACTTTAGTTTTATATATAAGGTTGGTCAAACTTAAAAGAAAACCGTACTAGTACACGTAAACATTAGACTTAGGCAGCGCTTTTATTAGTTAGTACCACAACCACGATACAGAATCATGTGCAAGCGCAGAATCATGGACGACGATCGATCGAATAAAGGCCACCGTGTCGCGCTTGAAGGACATCCACCGAACCTTTTTGTGTGTGTGAAAACAATCCTCGAATATTACTCAACTTTTTTTCCTGTGAAAGTTCTTGACGCTGCAATATTTCCATATATTTGAATTTAGCTCCAGTTCGTGTTTATTTGGATTTGGACGTTTTAGGTGAGCCTAGTTTTTTAATACTGATTTTGTGTGTGTGGACTGAGAGAGAACGTGTGTATGTGTCCATATGTGTGTTGTGGCGGAAGGGCAATGTGGAGACGGTGTGCGTGTGATACAGACATAGAGAGGTGTGAATGTGCAAATGATCATGCATGAGTGAGACATAGACAGATGCCGATACGTTGTGTATACATGAGAGAACGGTCTTATAGTTTACTTGTGTGTGTGTGTGAGAGAGAGAGAGAGACAGAGAGAGAGAGACAGAGAGAGAGAGAGAGAGGGAGAGAGAGACAGAGAGAGGAGCATCCGTAACACAAAAACCATCTCTCTCGATTCATCCATCCCTCGCACGGTCGCATGCAACACATGCATCAACGCGCACATTTTGACACCCTCACCCGGTCCCTGCCCACCTCAAGGGCCGCACAATCTCTTCGTGAATACCCATTTCTCTTCTTAGGTTTGTTGACACACACATACACACACACACACACACACACACACACACACACACACAGAGACACATGCAGCACAACACACACACACACACTCCCCCGAGCACACAATTCATCCCCATCCAAGGTTATACGGCGACCACTCTCGCTTGTGCTTCTTTGCACCCCAACATGCACAACACCTCAATCTTCAAAGAGGGTATCGAGCAGATTGAAGACGGCGACCACACCATGCTAGAGAATGCAGGGTCATTTGGAAGCAGGGTGATGTGACGACGGCTGACTGATTCCTCCCCCCACCCTCTCTCTCTCTTGCACAAAATTACCAATCCCTCTCTCCCCCGCACAAAATTGTCAATCCCTCAACCCACTAGATCCTTCCCCTCTCATCCATGTTTTTCTAGCTCTCTCATCAAACATGTTGTCTCTTCTCCTTCCACGTATACAGAATCCAGATGCACACGCATCTCATGTATATTACATGTATCCATCTTTCTCACAGACCTAACTTATTCATCTCTCTTTCTCTCTCTATCTATCTCTCTCTCGCTGTCTCATTAGGTTTGTATCCTACTCTCTCATCCACATACATACAATCTTTCCCGCCCTATCTGCTCCATCTTCAAAAGCTCTCTCTGCACGTTTCATTAACACATTGGGATATGTCAAAATGTTGCTTCTATAATGGCTGATGTAGAGTTATGGTTGTTTTTGTTGCATCCTACAAAGTAATAACTATGAAATGCATTTAGATTCTCATTTGACTGGGATTATGTGAGTTTGAGCATGTTGTGAAGTACTATAGACCTTGTATACATCTTGGGATTCGACAATGATTGTAACTATTGAATTGTATAGACCATTACATTCAAGTCAATAGCCTAATATATTTATTTCACAATTTCAACAAATGATTAGTTCACTACAAACTAAGAAAACAAATGTGTACTCCCTCTGCTTTTTATTTAAGTCCGTGATATTAGCATTGGTCAAAGTCAAGTTTTGTAAACTCTCAGAAAGCTTATAACAAAAAATATTAACATATACAATAACAAATAAATACCATTATATTCATTACTGAATGTACTTTCACATCATACATATTTGTTATGGTAAATGTTTATATTTTTCTATAAACTTGGCCAAACTTTGGGAAGTTTGACTTCGGTCAAACCTAATATGCAGAGTTTACTACTACTCGCTAGTTGCTTAGCCGAATCACTCAACACGCCACACGGGGAGTCCAGTGTCAAAAAAAAATTGAGGTCGGCGGGAAAATCTCCCGCGACCCTGATTCGAGCAGTGGGAAGTTACCATCATAGCCTCCGAAACAGGCCTATGGATGACGCTTGGTAGGGGGCTATTTTCGTAACTTCAGGTTCACCCTACCCAGCCAACCCCACCCCGGCACCCAGAGTAGTACACATGAATACTCCCCATTTTCTATCCCCACCGCAAATAGACTTCTCCACGGCACCGCAGCCTTCGTGCTCCTCCCCTTTACATCGGGCGCACTTCGCCCACCGCAGAAGATCCGCCTCATCGACGACCTCAGACGCCAGACCGGAGCCGGTCCACCGTCGTTGTCGTGACGCTGAGCCTCTTCCCCGCCATCGCCTTCCACGGTCTCGGATCTGCTTCCCGGAAGCCGACGCTAAGCGCAGAAGTACCACCGTGGTGGATAGTGAATCGACACCCGCTGTTTAATTATGACTCACAAAGGCCGCCGCGACCATCGTTCTCCTCCTCGATTGGTAATGTGTGTACTGAATCACTTAGCAGTACATGTGCAGTTCCAATTTTGTTCATACCTACCCTTTAAATTTCATGGGTGCTATTGTTCCCGTAAAAGTAATTGGTTATAGCCTCCATTGTCCAACAGAATATCAGCTTGTAATTGTCCGTCGCTTCCCCAGATCGCTACCGTGCTTGGTAGGTTTTTCATCCGCAACCAGAGTGTCGCAAATGATGGAAATGTTTTAGAACTAGCAAGATGCCCATGCGCTGCACGCATCAAGATGCATTTGTATGAGTAGTTTATCTTGTTGGAGAAAAGGATGAACGAGGGAAGGCCTTATTTGCAACCGAGAGGGGTATGGGTATCTTTTGCAAAATTCCCATTTTTTTCCTTCCTATCTCGCCGATATAAATCGGACGGCCTATATTGCAAGAAAAAAAGTAGACAAAGAAGGAAGTAGAGATAAATATTAAATATTCAATATAAAATAAATATAACAGTAGAGAAGAGAGTAGAGATAGCAGAGACGTCGGAAAGGATCGCGCGCATGAAAAAGCGGCCGGGCGTGCGCTAGTTTTGGCGCGCGGCGTCTGGCGCGCTTTATAAAATCCAACACCCTCCCACTGCCCTGTGCCTTGCCACCGCTCTCTCCCCGCTCTGTGCTTTGCCACCGCTCTCTCCCCACTCTTTTTCGCCTCGCCGCTGCCGCGCCACCATGCTGTCGCGTCGCCGGGAAACTTGGGGATACCGCGGCATCCACGCGCGCCCCTCCGGCGGCTTCTCCGCCGAGGTCTGGTTCCGCGGGATGCGCCTCGGCCTCGGCAATTTCGACACTGCCAACGAGGCCGCCCACGTGTACGACGCGGCGGTGTGGCGCCTCCAGTGGCCTCATAGAACATTGAAATTCCCCAACGCGGCCGATGCCGGAGCGGGCGCAGGAGCTTCGCGCTCGCCATGCGGCTTAGCACCGACGAGGATCGCCGCGACAACCGGGCGGGAGCACCGCCTCAAAGATCGCCGAGATGGACGAGGAAGCCATGGCGCCATGGTGCTAACACTTCCCGCAGGACATCATCAATGAGCGCGAGTTCTACGCGCAAAGGAGGGCGGAGAGGGATAAGAGGAGGGTGGAGCGAGCCGTCTATCGCGAGGACAAGCGTAGGCGAAAAGCGGACGCTCAATTCAACATGAGGCTAGGAGCAGCGTCGCCCTGGGAATCTGACGACTATCGGTATCTTCACGCGTACAGTCAGACGTCGGAGGAGGACATCACCTAGGAGGAGTCGGACGACGAGGAGTAGTTGAATTATCTTTTTTTATCTATCTATGCTAAGAACTATCCTCTACTCTCTAGTATCTACTTCTCGATCTCAGCACTGTAAATGGTTTTTTAAAGTGCCATGCGTTGCGATTCTGTTGGAGATGCTCTAACATGGCGCATTTAGTGCTTTAATGTTGCCCACAAGATGCGAGTATTACTAGTAGTATATTTTTCTTGCCATGTTGAGATTTTAAAACCACGAAAAGTAACATGCAGAGGAGCAATGAAGACCAAACACGGGATATTCGGTACATCTTCAAGGAGCGTGGCAAGTTAAAGAGGAGCTGCATCGAACCTGTAAAACGAGCTTTGGTAAGTAACACCCTTTCAATTACTTTCGTGTAGCCTCGTGTTCTTCGATGTGTATATGTTGTAGTTTCCGTTTCTCTTAAGCTTGGTGTTCTTTGATGTGTAATAAGAAGAGTCTTAATCGTCCTAATGCTTTCGGTTTTAGCTTGATGTAGGAAGTGGGTGTTCTCACCTTGTAGTCTATTTTTATTTTTTTCCTTTTGAATTCACTTCTCCGAGTTATGTTTATCTGGTTTCTACTAAATGGATCTAGGTTGCTCTGAGTATTGATCTAAAAAAGAAGTAACTTCATGTCAGGATGCAGTTCCTGCGAGGAGGGAAGTATGGTCAACCTCGAGATCATGTTTCAAAAATGAGGTTGGATTACACACAAGGTGCCAGTTCCCTAATGATGCTGGATTAGACACAAGGTGCAAATTCCCAGATGATGCTGGATTACACACAAGCCAGGTGGAGTTTTCAGCTATTCGTGTCCTCGTGGCATTAGTAAAGGCTCAAAGAAAGCATGCAACAACCCTTGAGAATGTAGCTGAGTTCCTGAAGAAGCGAAAAGAGCAATCAGATGCTCTCTTCACCCAAGCCAAAGAAGAGATGGAAGAAACCAGAAATAAGCTAGCAGAGGCAGAGCAGGCTAGGCGTGTCCTGCTATCTAAAAATGTTGTCAATACAAAATTTCCTTCATAATAGCTAGGTTCAAATGTTTATCCAGTCGGCATGCCTGTTGTGATGTCCGTGCATCTACTGATGTGGCACAAAATGTTTTTTTGGGTCATGTAATAACAGCAATTACTTTCCAAACAATAATGCATTTAAGGATTGGACATGGTATAGTTCACGCCAAGCCCGACATTCCAAGTTCAACTTCCACATCAAACTCATGTTCACAGATATCCGCACATTCATACATAATGTCCACAACCATGATTCACTTCAAAGCCAAAAAATGTGAGGAGAGTTATAAATAAAGAAAATCCTCTACTAGTTCCTACTACCAAAGGCGAGCACAACAAGTCAAGACCATGCGTAAATTAATTGTATTTTAGTCATTTTTGTGTTCTAAAATGCCCGCCGCTCATGGAAGGATTTGTTGCTCGACACGCCGCTGGATTCAATGAAGGCAAAGGCGGGCAGTCTTAAGCTGGTTGCACGCGGGCGACGAGGCGTGCTCAGCCGGCTCAGATCGAAAGTGCCCCTTCTTGGCGGGCGCCACGGTTCAATGCCTCAAGGCTTATGAGAGGTCACGTCCGTGTCGAGCAATCACTCCCTCCAGTCCTTTTTTGTTTGGGTATAACAAAATCTCGTTTTCCATTCACATTTTACAAGTAAAATTCATGGACAAACTTTGACCCAAAGTACGATGGGGACTAGTAAACCAGAATGGAGGTAGTAGTTTTTTTAATCAAATAAGGGTTTCCCCTTCCGATTTTCATTACTGAAAATCAGCATCTAAATCTAAACCATAGTATTTGCCCTAGGACTACCAGGTTCAACATCTCGCAACATAAACCCATACAACCTCCATCACACAAAAAAACCATACAACCATACACCAAGGAGGTACGTAGTACTATGAATTCCATTTTCGCTCCATACCAATCGTTCTAAAAACTACTTACTACTTATAACGCGCCATTGAAAATCGGAACTCTTAACCCCGATAAAAAAAGATATTTTAAACGTGGCTACTCGACCGTGGCAACCGGGCGAGCCACCGCACTCCAAGTCGTTCACCGTGGTCCCGACCATCAACTCCTACGGATCAAATTATCACGCCGAAATGACTATTCCTACAAAGGTGCTCCACCACGTACCAGGTACCCGCAAATGCAGTAATCGTGCACCTAGGGTTTTAGGGTTTATTTGTTAATGTAGCCTTTACGTAACACTCATGTGTGCGAGACAGCGAGAGACCGATCATGCGGCGCCTCTTCTCTTCAGATATGTACTCCACCGCTTGTCTGGTGTCCAAAAAATTATAATAACTACTAGCAATGTGCCAATGCGTTGCCACACGATCAAAGTAGATTAATACATATTCATCGATTTGATAGAAAAAAAGTCTAGTTTTGAAATACGTATATCACTAAAAATATGTTATGTTTCACTCAAAATATATTCCTTTGGCGGTTTTGATGAGATAAGGGAGGAATGTTGTTGGTTTCAAGATTCGAGAAGTGGTATATGTATAATTTCTACTCTTACTAGCAAGATGCCCGTGCGTTGCACGGAACATCAAGATCTTGTGGGAGAAAAGGATGAACGAGGGAAGGCCTTATGTACAAATGTGGTGAAGACTGCGGGTAAATTGCCATATTTTCCTTCCTATCCATCAGATATGAATCGGACGACCTACATTGCAGGATGGCAGGCCCACCATCATTACCAACTCTATTTTTTATCCCTACTCTTATAAAAAGCATTGTCGGTGATGATCGTGTGCCTGCCATCCTGCAATATAGGTCACGCAATCTATATCTGACGGATAGGAAGGAAAATATGGCAATTTTGCAAAAAGATACCCACACCCCTCTCCACATTTGCAAATAAGGCCTTCCCTCGTTCATCCTTTTCCCCCACAAGATAAACTACTCATAAAAATGCATCTTGATGTTCCGTGCAACGCAGGGGCATCTTGCTAGTTGTTGCAAAAAGCTCATGTGTGTGTGAGAGAGAGGGGGAGTGGAGGAGGACGGAGTGCATGTGTAACAAAGACACAAGGAGTGTGTGTGCGATAGGTATCAGCTTAAAATGAGGCGATAGTGTGTGTGTGCACGATCGAGAGGGCGTGTCTCAAGAAGGGAAGAAAAATCTACATAGATACAAGGAGCGGGAGAGAGACATGTATGCGATGGTGGAAGCACGAGTGTGCGGGTGTATAAACCTGTATAGAGGCTAGCTAGTCGATAAATGTTTGTGAGAGAAATACGAGTCGGGGTGCGAAAACGAGAGTTTTGTGTGTGTGAGAGAGAGAGACGGTAGTCGGGAAGGGGAGTGGAAGCAGGAGTTGTGTGTGTGTGTCTGTCTGTGAGAGTGAGAGAGGAGACGGTAGTCGGGGTTGTTTGATCGGTAAACAAATGAATAATGTCAGTATGGAATGGAGACGAAAAGGAGACCGCAACAAATGTTGTGTCTACATGAGAGAGAGAGAGAGAGTAATTTTAGTGGTATGAGTCATATGTAGAGACATATAGGGTGTGTGAGAGAATCCCATAGAGAGAAAGACAAAGTGAAAGACGAGTGGAGACTGTGTGTGTGTGGCGGTGAAAAGAAAGCTTAGGTACCGAAAGTGATACCAGAGAACAGTAGAGATGTGAGAGATAATGAAAACCGTGTAATGTATAATGATAGGGAGAGTGTGACACTTCTCAAGGGAGACGTCGAGAGACCATGTTTGCGAGGATAGGAGAAACATGAAGTGAGTGTGTGGGTGAGCTGGAGAAAAGAGAGTGATTGCTACCTGAAGGAGCATGCATGCTAGAGTGATGGGCGTGAAAGGAGTGAACAAAAAAGGGATTCAAATATTTGAATTCGAGATGATGATACATGTAATCCATACTCGAACCAAAATTGATCTATCAAACATGCATACTCATATGAATTCACGCACATCTATGTTATTTAATATGTAGATATTACTGATCCATACATTTTAGTAGAACATAATTTGGTTAATTTTTTTTCGAATTCAACCTTAAGATTTCGAGATCGTTGTATTTGTAAATCATACTATACATATAAAGGAGCAGAATTCTTTGTTGTGCTTTTGAAAGTATATATAAAAAAATGATGTATATAGAATGTAATTACAATTGAGAATGGATCCCGCCGGAAAATAGAATACAAACGGGATTCGAATTGAGTTGGCACGGTAAACGTGCACTCTGCAAAATTTGAACGAAGCGGGGAAAGTCGCAAAGAATCACCGAAACCAAAATCTGCGAGATGGAAATCACTACTGCCTATCCCTGCCAAGCAAAGCCTATCTACTGGATTTCTATAGGTTTCGATAGGGGTAGGTTTGTAATTTCACCCAAACATGACGTAACCGCCTCTCACCCGGATTCATACATGGTGGGCGCCAAAACACAGTGTGTCCTCGGCCGAAATTGACTCCCTTCCCAATTCATATTCATACACGATGGGCGCCAAAAACAAACTCTCATCGGCAAATATTCGGTGTATGCGAGATTACCGTCCTATCCCCAACCGACTAATGTTGCTGTGATGTAGTAGAAATTTGAAACGAGGGTTAAGTTTGTAAATTTCCTCGCATTTGAGACAAGCGCGCCCTGAATACATGGTTCCCCCTTCCTCTCTACCTCCCTTTTCCCCATTCGTACTCCGTGGGCGCCAAAACACCCTCTCCACCCCACCCTCCTCCGTCCGCCGCCATCCGCCACCCCATCCACCGCCGTCCTCCTCCACCATGCCGGAGCTGATACCCCGACGCCGCCGTCCATTACAAGAGATCGACCTCTCTCATCCACGGCTTCGGACCGGGATCCTTGCATCCCGTCCTCTCGCTTCATCCCCACCATCATCCACCTTGCCGGCGCCGCTCCTACGACCGTCTCGTCCACCGCGCCCGCCGCCACCGTCTACCCTCCTAGATCTGCTTCCACGCTGCCGACAGCCATCGCTACCGCAGCACCGTCAAATTCTCTGCATATTCATACTCGGCGCCGGACCTGAGGCGGTACTCTTTCGTATCTGCTCAACTTAGTTATCGCAGCAAGAAAATAGATCGCCACTGCTTTACTCTGATTTCTTGTCTTGGTTGCGTAGTTTCCTTTGTCCGGTTTGCACCTTCAGATCCACCATGGCACGCTCAATACTATACTTCCAATGCTTATGGTTTTCCCCTTTTATATTCCACACTAGTTAAATCACAGTAGACTAAATTTCAAAATTGGGTCAGTCGATTTTTCGAGCTCGCCGGAGTTCGCGGTCGCGATCAAGGGCTCGGTGGTTGTGGGGCCTCACGAATCTAAGAAAACTCGACGCGGGTGGGAGTTAGGGGGCGGGGGTGGGGTGGGGGTGGAGGAACACAGCGATGGTGGCCGGTGGTCGGCCGGGCGGCCCGCAAGCGGTGTTCTATATGGGAAGAATCAGAGACGAGGAAGAAGAAGGGTTAGGAGACGTAGGATCTTCACCCAACCGCCTGAAATGGTCGAGAGACAGCTGGGAGCTGCATTCTTAATGCGCTCTGGTTCGTCATGTGTGGGCACTGCGCAACCAACATTTTATTATCCAAAATCTGCTTGCTCTTCTTTACCATGGTCCTCTTCCGTTCTTCTTTAATATGTACTCTCTCTGTTCCTAAATACAAGTCTTTGTATAGATTCCACCATGGACTACATACGGAGCAAAATGAGTGAATCTACACTCTAAAATGTATCTAGATACATCTGTATGTGATCCATAGTGGAAATCTCTACCAAGACTTATATTTTGGAACGGAGGGAGTATGATAGTAGTACAGTATGTTCCTTGTACTGAAGATGAGCAGGGACATTTGCAGTGTAGATGTCTATACGGTCGGTTGTGATGGACACTTTGAGCCTCTTTGATTCGTAGGATCTTGTAAACATAGGAATAGGATTTGTAGTGGCCTGCCCACTTGAATCCTATATGAATAGCAAGGAAATGCAGGGAGCTGTGTCGCCTTTGAGAGTTACATCGATATTAACTGACTGCACCTTCACTTGAAGAGAGCTGGTATCCGAAGCCTTTCTAGCTGTACCGGCAATACTAGCACATATATTCCAGCAAGTTCCACTTTGCTGATTTTACTCTGATGCTTAAGGTTTTCCCGTTATATCTACACTATGATATGTGTAGCTGCTTTGTGTCGCACTAGCAGCAGTCCACTCTTGAAGCTAAACACTGCAATGACTTACAAAATTGGCACCAAGGCATTGAGTGCCATTCTGGATGCAATGAAACTCATACGCTCCCCAAATCATGATGCTTGTTCAGAATATGATCCTAATGACTATTCTAACCTCGAGGAGTCAAAGGCAGATGGCCTGTCCTATTCACCCATCAAGGTGCCTGTTCTAATTTGGCAATGTTTTATTGATTGCGGGTATCTTGCATATGTTGTCTTGCATTTCTTCTACTTTGTTGCACCGCCATCTGCTTAGTTTACTCATCATATATGTCGAGATGCCATGCCCATCCATTATCAATACATATTCCATCTGTCATCATACCATGTTTTTCCACTCAAATGTTGTTCTTGTGCATCAGACATCAAAAAGGAAGAGGGTGATTGCCGAACCTGAAGGAGCACCAGCAAAGTCCTTGAAAACGTGGTGGTGCCGGAGAAATCAGGCAGCACCCCACTTATATTTGATGTACAACCAGTGACACAAAACGTAGGACCGACTCCAGTAGACTGTACCCATACTTCACTCGCCACACCACTAGCCCTACCACACAGGACCTGCACTCCAGCAAAAGGTATACCGATTTCATTTTCCATAGCACCAGCTGTATCACAGAAAAATCCCACTCAGCAAAAAGTACAGCAAGTCCACCGGCCGAAGACCTATCCCAACTGCAGAGACGGCCAATTCCTGCAGATTGGAACCCCATTCCATTTGTTCCAAGTTTAAAAGACAATGCTTTCAATGTTGTTAGGGACTACGTGCATATATTCCCATCACGGGAAGATTATTGTGAAGACAAACACCATTTTCACATCTTCCTGTCCAACTTACGTGTAAGTGCTATTATTCATGGTTATTATTTTCCTGTTTTCTGCTGATTGAACACATCACTGATTTACATTACATTGTTGTAACTAGGCGAGGGTCAATCTGGATAGTCATGATGAGCAAATCTTGCTTGTGCTTTTCAAGGAAGCATTGCAGCAGTATTGGTGTTACCTGAGGAAATCACACTTTGATGGCAAGTCTATAAACGAATTTCTGGTGAAGTCTCCTGTGCTAAATTTAGAAGACATTGAATGGAAAAACCTTGTTATGCACTGGTCTCATTCCCAGGATGAGGTACTGTCTATGAAATCACATGACAATTTGAACTTCTACTTTTCCGCATGTGCCTTATGGATCTTTTTTTGCAGGAAATCTGCTTGAAGAAGAATTCCGGTTTGACAAGAACGACAGGATATCGCAAATATGTTGCCCGCTGCTTTGCTCTTGTTAGTACTGTTGTCTGTATCACTGTACTTGCATACATACCTGGTTCATTATGTGACAATAGTATGCATGATAGCTTGCTTATCAATTGTTCGGTCCAAATTATCTGATCTGTATGAATGGTTACATTAGTGTAGAATATATCCAATGCCAATGTTTTTTTAGCTCTGCATTGTTCTTGTAAGTACATGTTGTCCTTTATCAGTGTACTTATAATGACAGGTAATTGTTCATGTACCATCACTCTGCAACTTATTTTCCTTTGCCCTCCATTTTCTACACATCAGATCTATATTCACTCTTACCATAAGGTTGGTACTGAAGAAGTTTAGCTGTGCATTGCTCTTGGTTGTACCTTTTGCCTCAGACGCTGCACTTACATTTATAGCTACTTGGTTATGTAGCATCACTCTTCATCTTATCTTAAATATTCTCCATTTTTTCGTATATTATCACATCTATATTTACTCTTAACAAAATGTAGAATAAAGGCAATGCTTTTGAAGAAGATTCTGTGGTAAACTTCTTGAATTGCCCCCCATCAGCATGGACAAGGCCTTTATAGACCCTGTCTTCACCAATAATGTAAGTTTGTCCATCTCAAGCCTTCAAACTTTGTTGTATATATTTGGTTAGGCATGAATGCAATAGCTGTTTATTTTTGGTGTTTGCATCAAATTGCTTGTTTAAAGTTTATTATGTAGTTCATAAACAAAAGTTTGTCCTTTCTCAATTTAAGTTTTCAGTTGTACAACCAAGTTCCTTCGTCATACCATGTAAATTAAACTATACAGAGCAAGTGATCTTCTTTTGAACTGCATGTATGCTACATTCTTCATCCGTAATCCAAAGGGTCCGGTGAACCTACCAACTACAAAGACAATGTCATATTCTGCAATGTCTTAACTATGAACAATGTCATATCATTCTACTCTTATTTAAACCGTCTCTTTATTTGCCAATCTGAAATGGTATAAATTGACAAAGACACTAACCATTGATACTTATGAGTTCTTGATCTGTAATCCAATGGTGTCGTGAAGCTGCCAACTCCTTCACAATGTCATTTCCTGCCATGTCTTGACCTAAACAATACCATATTGTGTTAATGCAATTTTAAACTGTGTCACTTTATTAAATGCAGAAGAAATGTGATGAATTGTCAAGATCGATACTTTTATGTGCAAACATGTCATCTGGTTCGCTTGTTTATCTTTCAGAGTGAGGAAGATATAAGTGTTGAACAAGCTAGCCTCATCATCTTGCTCACCGCTATACCGCAGCCTCCCAGCAGGGCTAACCTTTCTTGAACTCTATTGAAGTGTCACGGTTTTGTATATTATTTTGTCGGCGTGTTTATTTGCACCGGTGGCGATCTTTGATGCCCAGTTGTATGTAACCTAATGTCTGCTTGTGCTTTATTATCATAGTGGCGAACTTTGATGCCCAGTGGATGTAATATGCCGTAATTTCTTTATTGTATAGTCTAGGTTTTTTCTTATTCACGATGCTGCAGTTATTTTACTGTATATATATCTTGTCTTCGCAGTAAACCGACCAAACCGTAAAATTACGGTACATAATCGGGCCGTCATGCAATCACAATGTACGTTGGACCTGAAACGTGCCGAACAGCTCACGGGCCGGCTGCAGCCCGAAATGAACCCCGGCCCATGATTGTGTGAATCAAATCACGGGCTTTTAACAGGCCAAAATTGTCTCGGTCCTTGTTTGGCCCAATCAGATATCGGCTGCAAGCAGGCCGGATGCAAACCAGACCGTAGTTAGGCCCAACTATATGACCGGCTTTTAACAGGCCGAAATTAATATAGGGCCGAAATGTTAAACAAGCCCTTAACATGCCAAAACTAATATCAGGCCGAATTACTAAGTGGGCCTTTAGCAAGTGGGCCCAAAAGCATAGTGTCCAGTTGACGGGCCGAATCTAATATGGGCCATAATTGAGCCCAAAGCCTCTTAAAGGGCCGGACCTGATCTGGGCCGTAATTTGGCCCAGAACGTGGTAGGCTTTCAACGGGCCGGATCTCATATGGGCCACTATTAGGCCCAGAGCGTGGCAGGCCGGGATCAAGTATATGCCGGCATTTGGCCCAAAACATGGCAGCCAGTTAATGGGCCGGCCTAATAGGGTCCTCAAAATCTTGTGGGCCGGCCCATTAATGTCGGTGAAATCTCGTGGGCCTTTAGCTGGGCCGGCCCATTATGATCCGCAAGAATCTTGTGGGCCTTTACCTGGGCCGACCCATTATGACCCGCAAGAATCTTGTGGGCCTTTACCTGGGCCGGCCCATTATGGCACACAAAAATCTTGTGGGCCTTTACCTGGGCCGACCCATTATGGCGCGCAAAATCTTGTGGGCCTTTAGCTGGGCAAGCCCGTTATGGTCCGCAAAATCTCGTGGGCCTTTAGCTAGGCCGGCCCATTATGGTCCGCAAAATCTTGTGGGCCTTCAGTTGGGCCGACCCATTTAAACTTGATGGGCCGGTCCATGTGTCAACATATCATATGCGCGTCTCGCCCATTGGATGAGTGACATCTGTGCCAACGTGGACCTGACACGTGTCTCCTCAAGCCAATGATGATTTTACACGTGGAAAATCCCCATTGGTCGTGGCTATTAACGGGTTATCGGATCCAAAACCCGACCCGATAGCTTAACAACGTTTCGTTACGGTGGATGCCACGTGTCCGTCACCCTTGATAAAAGCACTTCTGTTACGCGATTTATTGTCATGGAAGTGGACACTTCCGTGATGATAATTTGGTAATGTCATGGAACACTTCTACGACAGCACAGGTATGACTATCTTGATTCTGTCATAAAATCGTCATGGATGTACATGCATGACAAAAAACGCGACCTACTGTGACAAACAGTATAATCACGGAAGTGTATTTTTTTGTAGTGAAAGGATGGCCTTCATGCACCATCAAGTTTGGACTGGGACTGCTAAGTTGCTTGCTGTGTTGCTTGAGCCTTTAAGACAAAACTAATCATGTTATCCATATCCTGTTGCTTCTTTTGCAGGGCTTCATTCTTTTCTTGCTGTCTCTTCTTCACAGCTTGCAATTCTTCATGTTGCATCCTCTACATCTCTTCAAATGTTGTCACTTGTGCTTCAAGCCTCGCAACTAACTCCTCTCAATGCCTATGAATTCAAGAAACACAACAACGTTGTACCTTTGATGAGATGGAAACAGACAAGATAACAAAGTACAAGAGTACCAGTAAGAGGCTTAGAATCTATCAAATAAATAATCTGAAATAAAGTGGTACATTATTAAATGTCAAGGCAAGCATACAAATGGGCAAATGAAAGAGTAAAGCCAAGAATATCTTATAATGGTCAAAAACATTGAAAACAAAGAACTAGATTTCATTTATCATTTGAAAAGCAGCAAGCAACACAAATAATATATCAAGTCAACAACCCAGGCAAGAAGAAACTATGCTAGGATAAAAAAATTCTAGAGAAAACTCTACTAGTCGATATCGTTCTGCTAAAAAGCAAGAACATGAACCAACAATCAACAAATCATACTAGATTTGAGGATTACAAACCATGCATTATAATGTTATTCTCATGCCTTTGTGTTGCAGCAGCAAAAAAGCATGCAACAATCCTTGTATTTCTCATTACAATTATACATTATTTTTTATGTTACTTTGGATGAAACAATACATAAACAGCAAAGAACTCCTTAGTGCAACTTTCATTACAAGAACTGAAGGTGAATGTCTTGTTCACACAGATTTGTGTTCTCATTTTCTCACTATCATGGGTGCACTGCGCACATCCACAAAAGCAGGCAAAAAGAAACAACTAGAACACAAAGAGAAACAAGACATGTACCGCCACTTGCATCTCTCACCTATCTATCCTTCGTTCAATTCTTTCTTCTCAGCTCTGTCCGATTAAGTAGAGGTCCCAGATCTCCCGGATCTTGATGCATAACCCATCCTAGAAAGGAAGGTGCTATGGGTGCTTTCTTCCTTTAGAACTTCAGCCACAATCGTCGTATCGGATATTGGCTACTCACCTTTTGATTGTGGTTCCCTTTTATTTTCCATCGCGTTCTATAGTATAAAAAAATTGATGCTCAAGTAAGGCAAAGTTCATATGATGGATTACACATGATATTTATGAGAATCTATTTCAAGTCAGAAACAATAGGAAGAAATATTAGTATAAAGAAGGAAGTGAAGCAACATTGAATTATGCAATGTCAAAACAAGTTCAAATAGTAAGACAGTGAATAGAGAAAGCATCATCTAGGTTAGTTGGTAGGAGAGTAAAAGAGTGCAGGAACAGAAATGAATCAATCTTTAGTCAATTATTTGTGATACTTATGGTGCAGAGTGACATACGCATGATACGAGCAAGACAAAATTAAAGCCAGTTAGTCCACGTTGATGTACACATTATTCAAGAAGCAGGTCCACACAATATATTACTATTTCTTTGGACATAACAAGAGGGGCTTCCTCTTCATCTCTCAAAACCTCTTCCACAAAATGGGCCTCCTCAACATCTAGTTCATACTCCGAGACACTGCGATCACCGGCACCTCATCTGTTTTGTGTCAATTGGGCATTAGAGGCAATAGGGTATACAAGGCTACGAGCTATGCTTTGTATGTCTCTAAGAGGTTGCTGCTCTGCAGCCTTGCGTTCTGCAATCCTTGCATCCCTTCCGTTCAAATATACCTCACTCTTGTGTTTCCTCTCCACAAGATATGCCCTTCCTTCCCTCTCACTCTCCGGAATTGGTGACATTATTTTAGCAACTGAAGCTGCTAAAGATGGACAGTGAGTGAACTGGATGAATTACCAAAAGAACACCACCATATGGTAACACTAGATAAACAAATTTTGGTTAAACTTGTTTGGAAATGGACCTTAAAAGATGCAACAATTTTACATGTGCAAATGCATTTTCCTGGAGCTTAAATGAATATAATAAATTAGATAAGTAAGGATGCAAACACAAGACGCACTAATATTGTATATAACTAACTGTTTAAGTGAAAGCCATTTTACATGTCCAGAATGTTCAGAACAAAAAACAACAAAAAATACTATGACTGTCGCTGTTGGCATAGTTCAGAAAACCACAAAGTTCAGTATACTCCTTCAAAACTAAGGCTCAATGGATGGTGTTGTACGTTTGTAAAGTGGGATCTCTTATAAAGTAGGAGCAGCTTGAGTTCACCATGTACTAGTATCTGCTTTTATCAAGTTCTGGGCGTACAAAAATGCTTGTTGGCTTCAGACCCTTAACATCATGGGTAGCAATCAATTAGGACCGGCAAGGCAAATATTAAGTTTAGTTCTCTTTTATTTAGTAGTGGAGATAGAAGTACACTAGCACAGGGTTATACATCTCCTTAAGGTGTCAAAATCAAGTGCAGTCTCAGTGTTTATTAAGTTTTGACAGCACTAGTTAGGGACTATTTATGGAGCAGTAGAATCACATTCAAGTTTCAGCTAACAACAAGCAGGCAGTAGAATCAATTTAAGGTTTCAGGTTTTAACCACAAGCACTTTGGCATGTGGTGCCTGAGTTCAGTTAAAGGGGCAAGATTTTACCATGTGTGGGTATGACTTGTAAAACTGAAACTCTGAATTCCTCTCCAATACAACTCTAGATCTCACCTTCTCTCTTTCGTCTACCTCACTTCAGTTCTTTTATCCCCCAATCCCTTCGTTGTATCCTGGTGATCCTAGAAGGGCGGGATGATTAGCGGTATGGATGAACCCTAATCACTAAACATTAAGGGCTTGAGGGATGAGGATGGCAAGATGAGAAAATTATTGAGAGTCGTCGCCGGTCGCTGTAATCGGTGGGGAAAGGCTCGCGCGCAGGTTGATGCAGTGGATCCAAGCTCCGCTGGTTGGGCGGCCTCCTTCAATCTGCCGTCGTAGGTCGCTGCAATTAGGGGGAGAATAGAGCGGAGTGCTTGCAGGGCTGGTTGATGTTGTGGATCCGAGCTCGAACCGGCGGGGCGGCCATCCGGCCACCCCCAATCTCCTGGCCCTGATCGATGCAGTCGTGGGATAGGAGAACAGATTGAGGCCCAATTCTTCTGAACGATTCTCCCAGAATCTTGAGAATCGACCCTTCACCCAGCTTCTTCCAGAATCTTGTACCTGATTTTTTTACAATCCTATCTATTCACATCCTAACTATCTAGGATTGTAAAAAAAGTATGGGTTCAAGATTTTGAGAGAAGCTGGATGGAGGGTCGATTCTCAAGATTATGGGAGAATCGGCCAAATAACTGGGCCTGAATCTGGCGAAAAAATGGCAGGGTGGGCAGTGGCTTTTAGCGGTACCTCTTTGTGGGCGAAATAAAAGAGTAGTTTTGGATGGATCTTTGACAGGTGGGGACACAGGGTGGATGCGGAAAAGGATTTAGAGAAGTCGAGGGAAAAGATATGTGGGTGGAGGGAAAATAGTTTTTTTGTGACGAGATGATTAATTTCATAATTTAATTTCCACATAATATTATGTAATTCATTTAATTTGAAATAAGTATCAAATGATTAATAAAAAGCTAAATCTTTCAAATGCATTATGTTGTGTTTTTTTCATGCAGTTTTTTTGGATTTGTTAATAAATATGTCAAAAAGTGGTATACGGTGCGATGCGGGCTCTGTACCGCGTTGTACGATATGGTGGTCGGATGGATCCGGCAACTAGAACTGAGAAGACGATCAAATCGAGTCACATATGTCCCGAGAAGAAATAACGAACCTACAGATAGAGTCACACACGCCTAGGACGAAGCTAATAAATAACCTCTATAACAATTTATATTGCGTCGGAACTCTTTCCCAATGGCAACGATGTTGGTGCATATCATGGTGGTAACCGTTTTGAAATCCTGTACCAATCATTTTTGCATATGATTTTGTTATTTTTTAGATAGAACGAAACAACATCACCTCACGAGCGCCCCATTCAAGTTTTTTTGCCTAGCAACTACTTGTTTATAGCTAAGCATAAAAAATAAGATTTCCCATCAACTCTCCTACTTCCATTTTAGCTTTTGAGATAGAATGAAACAATATTAGCGCCTGAGTGCCCTATTTATTCTAGATATAAGAAAAAAATTGTGTTAAAAATTATTTTTCCCATTAGCAGTTCGTTCTCTTATTTACATTTTAGTTTTGAGATAAGAAAACAACAGGTCATGAACGCCCGGTTAAAGTTATTTTCCGAGCCGCTGCCTATTTATATTAGAAAGAACAATATAACCATCTAACAAAAGAACAAAACAAGGTTTTCCATTTATAAAAACTAATAATTATAAGTATTTCCATGGACAATACATACTTATATTTGATTGAACAAAGTAATTACAATGCTCAATAGCGTTTGGAAAAATTATGGCCCACTGTCAAAACCTACGTCTCATCAACCCATGAACTTGCTATGGTGGGACCCATCAAAAAAACTAGCTATGGTGGGTCCCATTGCTTGATGGTAAATGAAAAAATTGGTCGTCACACATTCGTAGTATTCAATGACTATCTAGTTTGTCATCCAAAATACCGGTATCGTCACGTAAATTGGCAGCCGGGTGTGCTCACAGGCTGAGACATTTTAGTGACATTTATCATCGCCGATCTGTAGTAATTTATGATGCCACTTACCAGAACATCACAAATTAAGCATTTTGGTGACGTTGTCCACCATCGTCACAAGGATTTTTGTCACGATATGTCAATTTTGTTGTAGTGTTAAGGGGCAATACAACGTGACGTCCTTTGGCACTAAGGGATTGAGCATACAAACAAATAAGCGCATGGCAACCTCTGCTTCCCTCTGCGAAGGGCCTATCTTTTACTTTTATGTATTTACTTTTACGCAAAGAGTCAAAGTTTTCCTTCTATTCCTTTTATTTTCTCCTTTGGCAAGCAGCATGTGGTGAGGAACAATCTAGGCACATATGTCCAGTTGAATATAGATAGCATGAGTTATTATTGTTGACTTCACCCTTGATGTGAGTATGTTGGGAGGCGAAACTTTAAGCCCCTATCTTTCTATGTGTCCGGTTGAAACGTTTTGCTCATGGATACAAGGTGAGTGTAAGCAATCATAGAAGGCTATATGATGGTTGAGTATGTGGACTTGCCTAAAGGCTCCGATACACGACCCTTCCTGAAAAGATGATGAATTGTAGTTGCGAAGTTGTCTAAGAACATAGTTTGTTGGTTTCTAATAGAGTTTTTGCTTTATACTTCGATTGTGTGATGAACTATTACTTATTAATGAGAAGTATATGATAAAAGTTCTATGATAAAAGTCATATTTTTAATTTTGTTGTTGTTATAATAATCAACATGATGCTTCTATGTCCGTATTTTGTTTTTATCGACACCTCTCTCTCAAAGCATGTGGACATTTGTTTTTCGATTTCGGTTTTTGCTTGAGGACAAGCAAGGTCTAAGCTTGGGGGAGTTGATACGTCCATTTTTCATCAAGTTTTCTTACTGTTATTTATAATGTTTTTATCCATAATAATGCTTTTTGGAGTAATGCTAATGCCTTTTCTCTCATAATTTGCAATGTACACACCAAGAGGGAGAATTCCGGTAGCTGGAAATCTGGACGTGAAAAAGCTACATCAGGCTACATATTCTGCACAACTCCAAATGAGCTGCAACTTCACGGAGATTTTTTATGGAATATATAAGAATTACTGGAGCAAATAACCACCAGAGGGGGGCCACCAGGTGGGCACAACCCACCTGGGCATGCCAGGGCCCTCTAGGGCACCCTGGGGGGGTTGTGGTCTCCTCGGCCCACCTCCGGTGCCCATCTTCTGGTATATAAGTCATTTTGACCTAGAAAAAATAAGAGGAGGACTTTCGGGATGAAGCGTCGCCGCCTCGAGGCGGAACTTGGGCAGGAGCACTTTTGCCCTCCGGTGGAGCGATTCCGCCGGGGGAACTTCCCTCCCGGAGGGGGAAATCGCCGTCCTCATCATCACCAACAACTCTCCCATCTTGGGGAGGGCAATCTCCATCAACATCTTCAACAACACCATCTCATCTCAAACCCTAGTTCATCTCTTGTGTTCAATCTTGTTACCGGAACTATAGATTGGTGCTTGTGGGTGACTAGTAGTGTTGATTACATCTTGTAGTTGATTACTATATGGTTTATTTGGTGGAAGATTATATGTTCAGATCCAATATGTTATTTAATACTCCTCTGATCATGAGCATGTTTATCATTTGTGAGTAGTTACTTTTGTTCTTGAGGTCACAGGAGAAGTCATGTTGCAAGTAATCATGTGAACTTGATATGTGTTCGATATTTTGATAGTATGTATGTTGTGATTCCCATTGTGGTGTCATGTGAACATCGAATACATGACACTTCACCATATTTGGGCCTAAGGGAATACATTGTGGAGTAGCAATTAGATGGTGGGTTGCGAGAGTGACAGAAACTTAAACCCCAGTTTATGCGTTATTCCGTAAGGGACAGATTGGATCCCAAAGTTTAATGCTATGGTTAGAATTTATTCTTAATACTTTTCTCGTAGTTGCGGATGCTTGCGGGAGGGTCAATCATAAGTAGGAGGTTTGTTCAAGTAAGAACAATACCTAAGCACCGGTCCACCCACATATCAAATTATCAAAGTAGCGAACACAAATCGTGTACCCTCAAGAACGCTTTGCTTATCATAAGAGACCGTTTTGGCCTGTCTTTTGCCTCAAAAGGATTGGCCTACCTTGCTTCACTTTTGTTACTACTATCGTTACTTGCTCGTTACAAATTATCTTGCTATCAAACTACTCTGTTACTTACAATTTTAGCACTTGCAGACATTACCTTATTGAAAACTACTTGCCATTTCCTTCTGCTCCTCGTTGGGTTCGACACTCTTACTTATCGAAAAGAGCTACAATTGATCCCCTATACTTGTGGGTCATCAGTACTCAACCCATTGATCACCTGAAGACGAAGGTACTCGAGTGTAGTACAACCACGGAGCAGGCGCTCCATGTTCCTGAACTTGGCGACGCGCAGCGTGGGCGCGAGGCGGAGCATGGATGTTGGCAGCGAGTGCATATGCCCATCATCAAAAGTGAGCTCCTCGAGCTGATCTAGGGCGGGGGATTGGAACCAGTCGTCAAGCTTGTCTTGGTCCTTGCCATTGGAACGGAACTTGCCCATTCTAAGGCCTCTGGTTGGGCCAAGGTGACTGCCGAGGATCTTGGAGAGCGCATCCAAGCTTTTGCGATAGCCATGGCAGAGCTCGTGTGTGTCGATGAGGTCGAGAGGGCTGGAGTTCCATTGGGGGCGCCACCACCGGGAAAGGACGGTTGTCCGTGCCCCATATTTGATTGGGAGGAGGGAGATGATGACTGTCAACATTTCATCGGGGAGGCTGCTGATGAAGTCTAGGCCTACTGGAGTCGCTTGTGATTCTAGCTTGCCCCGCCTCCGCTTGTTGGCATCCCTGTTCTCCACCTCCGGAGTTTCCTTGTCAGCGGCGCTTTCTGATAGAAATGGGAGTACGGGGAATGTTTAGGTAAAACAGGGCAGTAGAAAAGTGTATTGGTAACTAGAAGTTATTAGGTAGGAATATAGTAAGAAAAGGGAATAACAATTGGTTGCTTAATTACTACACAATTCATTTGATATTGTTGGGTAAGTCAACATGCAGATAGTTGAAAAGAAAACTTATTTCGAACAAAGTCTAGACGGGTGATATCGTCAGGGAAGTTAGCATATATCTCATGACCAGACCCTTTTATGTGCAGTGCAATTCTAGTGCCATCTTTCAGTTCATAAAACTTAGAAACTTCTTCCCAAAAGCCAGTGCCAAAATAGGAGTCACCATGTTCATCAAGTCTTACAGTAGCAACGATTGTAAATCCATGGTTTCTGTGTAGTATGACATCCCTGCAGTCTTGATTTATGTAAAGGGAAAGATTGTGCACTACAGATTCTGTTGCATAGCAAGGGACGCGCTGCAGAAAATGGTAGGATTGTTAAAGAAAATATGGTAACATGCAAATATGGGCCCAAATTGAAAGAACTGTACAACAGTCGAAATCGAAGGACAAACATCTATAATTAAACAGATAGGGTAAACATGATGTCATGGAAATATGAGAGTAATCGAAAGAACAATACATCATTAATTTTCCTAATATAGAAAGAAGAGGGAAAAAATCCCCTTTGACATATATGGTGCATGTGGCACCTTTTCTCCGAATGTAGTAATATTTAGAATATGTTTAGGAATTAGGCCATCCCAGCCGATTTAAGGTGAGATTGAACATACCGCGCGCATCCTCAAGTCATCTGGTATGGTGAGATGGAATGTCTGGCGGAGGCCGCAAGGTCCTGATGTGTCCGTGCACTGTACACTCTATGAACGGAAGAAAACCCTCAAATCAGCTCAAATAAAAATGAATTCATGGCGATTTCAGCCGGGTGATTAGAGGAGGCAGATGAACTGGGATAAGAGATGAGATAATATCTCATTAAATTAGTTACCTTGTTGTCCATGAGAAAGAACCCTCAGTATGACATATTCCCGAACCGAGCGAAGTTGCGTCGACCGTGAGCAGCGTCGAGAAAGTCGATGGCGATAGGCGGCAGCAAGCGGAAGTGGCGAAATGAGGTGGGCTTTGCTGGGAGCCTGGCGGCGGCGGCAGGCAGCGAGCTAAGTGGTTACCGCCGCGATAGGCAGTGCCATGCATACACGCGGAGAAGCTTGTGCATGTGTGAATGGGGACCAGAGGGGGTGGCGGGCGGGGTGAGGGTTTTTGTGACGTGGGAATGGTGAGGGTTTTCTTTTTTCTTTTTTGAATTGGGTGGTGAGGGTTTTCTGTCCCACAAAGAATTTTGGAGGCGACGGTTTGCTAGAGCCAACCGTGTGTGATTGATGCAACAGGCAAAATCAAAGTCATTGCACATGGTTCCAATTTTGGGAACCGTGTGTGATTGACGTACTACCTCCGTCCAGGTTTATTGGTCCCCTTTGCAATTTTTACCAAATTTTGACCAAATATTTGACTAAAAAATGTTTATGCATGTCACCAAAAATTATATCATTGAACACTATGCTCAAATACCCGTCCAACGATATAATTTTTGCTGACCTGCACTAACATTTTGTCAGTTAAACCTTTGGTCAAAATTTAACACAAATTACAAAGGGGACCAATAAACCAAGATGGAGGTAGATTCCATCAACTGAACTGATTGCATCCATAAATTGAGAGTTCCTGGGACTCGAACCCAAGACCTCTCGGTTGAAAACCAAGGGTTCTAGCACTTATGTGGCGAACGTTCCCTGGGAGGAGGACGGCAGACGAACGCATTTTCCTCGCAGTTTTAGTTGCGACGCAAGATCGAACGGTCGCAGTTTCGGGAATGTTATCAGGCGAACGAGCCCAGTTTTTCTTTTCTTCCTATATATAAAAAAGTATGCTACTTGGTGTCAGCTTAGTCAAAAAACGATTTTGCCAACCTTGACCGTTGGATTGAATTCAACGTCTTTCGTGTTTCTTTAGTCTCTTCTTCCTCTAGCCGCCAAAGCCAAACCAGCGCCGGCGGGACCGCCTGCTCCCGCCTCCCACAGCTAGCTGTGCTGCCGCACACGCATCATGGCCACATCGCACCCTAAAACTCTGCGCATCTTCCTCGGCTCCTATGCGTTCCCGTCCAAGGACTCACCATCGTCCTCCGCCTTGGTTCGCTCGCCACGGCGCCGCCCTCCGGTTTTGCCAACATGGTCAATAACCTAGAGGAATAAGGAGATAACTGTACATGGTGAGGATGACAGTAGGGACCCAACAGTGCGCGCAGTAATTTTGTTTTTTTAGGACGAAGAAGGGTATCAACTGGGTTGTTCTGGAGCTGTGGCCCGTCTAGCACATGACCAGCCTAGCTTGTTTTTTTCCTTCCTGAAAATGGCTAGCCCAGCTATTTTGATTTTTGCAGAATAACCAACGTAGGCCTACTTGCTTTTCTATGCCCTGCTGGGCCAGAAATCATTCAAGACGAGGAGGGATGCATTTTGCCCAGAAAATGGGCTATAAGTAATAAGAAATGGGCTATAAGTAATATTAAATGGGCTATAAAATGAAAAAATACAGCAAACAGGCAATTAGTTCCAATATACTTTTTTCTTTCAGATTTTGATATTTTAAATTTCATTGTTTTTGTGAGGGTAAAATTTCATTGGATTTAAATTAAGGTATGTTTAGTTTTTAAATTAATTTGAATTTGGCTAGAAATTTGGGGTTGTATGCTATTTGGGATAGATTTGGAGGCCGACTTGTGGGTCTACTAGGTTGACGTGTACGAAAGGCTTTGTCAACTTAGTCCACAAATGATTCTAGCAGCACTGACCGTTGGATGTTAATCCAACGGCCGTGCTGCTTCTTCAATATCTGATCTTGTTGCTCCAGACACCCAAACCAGCGCCGGTGGGACTGCCTGCTCCCGCCTCCCGTGGCCTGCTGTGCTGCCGCATAGGCCCCATCGCCCCACCCTACTCCATTGCTGGCCAGGCCATTCCTCTACTCACCCACACCTCCTGTTATTTTCCGGCGACGGCAGCCGGACTAGTAAACCTTCGTACTTCCCATCACGTGGGCAACCACTGTCGAGTCTTCCCCGGCTCTGTGTCGTTCCCTTCCTAGGCCTCGCCGTCGTCCACCAACCTGGTGCTCTCGGCGCGCCGTGGTCAACATGGTCAACGACCGACATCCATCGGACGTGGACTGTACGTGGAAAGGCTGACAGCTGGGTTCACGGCCGCACACAAGGAAATGCCTCCTTATTACGCGCAAAATAATGATTCCTGCACCTAACATCCGGGACCCACCGGAAGGGCCTTTGTATTTCGTGAAAAAAACGTTCCCCCCGCTGACAGGTCGGACGCACCAGCTATATCTTCACACGTAAGGAAGTGCCTCCTTATTACGCACAAAAAAATGAATACTCCCCCTACTAGCTGGGACCCAGCATAGTGGGAGGCTGACATGTGGGCCTACTAAGTTGATGAGGACGGAGGGCTTTGTCAAGTTAGTCAATATGAATGATTCTAGATCCAGTGACCGTACGATGTCCATCCAACGGCCGTAGTGCTTCTTCAACCTCTGGCCTTCTTGCTCCAGCCGCCCAAAGCAGCGCCGATCGTGCCGCCTGCTCCTGCCTCCCGTGGCTGGCTATGCTGCCGCGGAGGCCTCACTGCCCCCTACTACTCCCACCGCTGGCCAAGCCCTGCGGTGACGGCAGCCTCACACTGCAGCCAACCAAAGGAACCTCAGACTCCTCTCCGCGTGGGCATCCATGATACGTCTCCAACGTATCTACTTTTTCAAACACTTTTGCCCTTGTTTTGGACTCTAACTTGCATGATTTGAATGGAACTAACTCGGACTGACGCTGTTTTCAGAAGAACTGCCATGGTGTTAATTTTGTGTAGAAATAAAAGTTCCTGGAATGACTTGAAAATCCATGGAGACACGTTTTGGAATTAATGAAAAATATTGGCGAAAGAATCAGCATCAGGGGGCCCACACCCTGTCCACGAGGGTCTAGGGCACCCCCCTGGGGCGCGCCCCCTACCTCATGGGCCCCCTGGGACTCCGCCGACCTCAACCCCAACTCCATATATTCACGTTCGGGGAGAAAAAAAATGAGAGAGAAGGATTCATCACGTTTTACGATACGGAGCCGCCGCCAAGCCCTAATCTTCGTCGGGAGGGCTGATCTGGAGTCCGTTCGGGGCTCCGGAGAGGGGAATCTGTCACCGTCGTCATCATCAACCATCCTCCATCAAGAATTTCATGACGCTCACCGCCGTGCGTGAGTAATTCCATCGTAGGCTTGCTGGACGATGAAGGGTTGGATGAGATTTACCATGTAATCGAGTTAGTTTTGTTAGGGTTTGATCCCTAGTATCCATTATGTTCTAAGATTGATGTTGCTATGACTTTGCTATGCTCAACGCTTGTCACTAGGGCCCGAGTGCCATGATTTCAGATCTGAACCTATTATGTTTTCATGAATATATGTGAGTTCTTGATCCTATCTTGCAAGTCAATAGTCATGCCTACATTACATTGATGAATTGGAGCTAGTTCTGTGTCACCCTATGTTATGATTGTTACATGATGAACCGCATCCGGCATAATTCTCCATCATCGATCCAATGCCTACGAGCTTTTCACATATTGTTCTTCGCTTATTTACTTTTCCGTTGCTACTGTTACAATCACTACAAAACCCAAAAAAAATTACTTTTGCTATCATTACCGTTACTTCCATATTACTTTGCTAGTAAATACTTTGCTGCAGATACTAAGTTATCCAGGTGTGGTTGAATTGACAACTCAACTGCTAATACTTGAGAATATTCTTTGCTCCCCTTGTAACGAATCTATAAATTTGGGTTGAATATTCTATCCTCGAAAACTGTTGTGATCCCCTATACTTGTGGGTTATCAAGACTATTTTATGGCGCCGTTGCCGGGGAACATAGCTCTATTCTTTGAGTCACTTGGGATTTATATCTGCTGGTCACTATGAGGAACTTGAAAGACGAAAGAACTAAGATTTTTCCCTCAACTACGACGGGAGGTAAGGAACTACCATCTAGCTCTGCACTTGATTCACATTATGTTTTGAGTAAGCTTGCGACACGTAAACCTGCTTCTGCTATTAATTCTGATATGTCGCATGTTATTGATGATGCCACTTCTGCTTTGCATGATACTTATGATGAAACTACTTCTATGCTTGATACTACTGTGCCACTAGGTGAATTTCTTGATGAACAACTTGCTAGGGCTAGAGAGAATGTAATTATCGAAACTGATAATATTGATGAAAGTGATGATGAAGATTCTCCCCCTAGATATAAATTGCCTATTGTGCCTGAGGGTTATGTTATGGATGAAGAAACTGCTAGAGACTTTCTTGCTTGCAATGATAGGAATGATCTTAAGAAATTATTAGTTAAGTTGAAAGAAAGATCTTTGAATGCTAGAATGAAATATGACCCTACTTTTGCTACTTCACCTATCTGTGTTACTGATAAGGATTATGATTTCTCTGTTGATCCTGAGATAATTACTTTGGTTGAATCTGATCCTTTTTAGGGCTATGAATCTGAAACTGTTATGGCACATCTTACTAAATTAAATCATATAGCCACCCTATTCACTAATCAGGACAAAACTCGCTACTACTATATCCTTAAATTATTTCCGTTCTCATTAAAGGGTGATGCTAAAACATGGTTTAATTCTCTTGATCCTGGTTGTGTGCGTAGTCCCCAGGATATGATTTATTACTTCTCTGTTAAATATTTCCCCGCTCATAAGAAACAAGCTGCTTTAAGGGAAATATATAATTTTGTGCAAATTGAATAAGAGAGTCTCCCACAAGCTTGGGGGAGGCTTCTCCAATTACTTAATGCTTTGCTTGATCATCCTCACAAGAAAAATGAAATACTTGATATCTTTTATAATGGACTAACCGATGCTTCCAGAGACCACCTGGATAGTTGTGCTGGTTGTGTTTTCAGGGAAAGAACTATTGATCAAGCTGAATTGCTATTGAATAATATGTTGACTAATGAAAATAATTGGACACTTCATGAACCAACTCCTAAGCCAACTCCGAAGAAAAGGGGTATTTTATTTGTCAGTCCTGAAGATATGCAAGAGGGAAAGAAATCTATGAAAGAAAAGGGTATTAAAACTGAAGATGTTAAGAATTTACCTCCTATTGAAGAAATACATTGTCTTAATTCATCACCTATTGAAGAAACACATGGTCTTGATAACCCGACACAGGTAGTAAAGGTAAATTCTCTCTATATATTTGATGAAAGTGATACCCCTCGTTATAAGTCTGCTAGTCCTTGGATGAGTTTGATAATTTTATTGTTAAACAAGAAAACTTCAATGCTTATGTTGGAAGACAATTAAAACAAAATGCTTATATGATTGAACACTTGAGTGATTATATGTCTAGAGTTAAAGGTGAACTTAAACTTATTAGTAAACATGCTTCTACGGTTACCACTCAAGTATAACATGTACTTAAAGCTCAGAATGATTTTCTCAATGAATTAAATAATAAGAAAGATGATAATGCTGTTAGAGTTATGACTAGACGGGGTAAAATGACTCAGGAACCTTTGTATCCTGAAGGTCACCCTAAGAGAATTGAGCAGGATTCTCAAACAAATAATGTTGATGCACCTAGTCCTTCTAAAAAGAAGGAAAAGAAAAATGATAGGACTTTGCATGCTTCTAGTGAACCTGTTATAGACACACCTAAGAATCCCAATGATATTCCTATTTCTGATGCTGAAACACAATCTGGTAATGAACATGAACCTAGTGATAATGTTAATGATGATGTTCATGTTGATGCTCAGCCTAGTAATGACAATGATGTAGAAATTGAACCTGCTGTTGATCTTGATAACCCACAATCAAAGAATCAATGTTATGATAAGAGATACTTTGTTGCTAAGAAGCACGGTAAAGAAAGAGAGCCATGGGTTCAGAAACCCATGCCTTTTCCTCCTAAACCATCCAAGAAAAAAGATGATGAGGATTTTGAGCGCTTTGCTGAAATGATTAGGCCTATCTTTTTGCATACGCGTTTGACTGATATGCTCAAAATGAACCCTTATGCTAAGTACATGAAAGATATTGTTACTAATAAGAGAAAGATACCGGAAGCTGAAATTTCCACCATGCTTGCTAATTATACTTTTAAGGGTGGAATACCTAAGAAACTTGGAGATCCAGGAGTACCCACTATACCTTGCTCCATTAAAAGAAATTATGTTAAAACTGCTTTATGTGATCTTGGAGCTGGTGTTAGTGTTATGCCTCTCTCTTTATATCGTAGGCTTGATTTGAATAAGTTGACACCTACTGTAATATCTTTGCAAATGGCCGATAAATCAACTGCTATACTTGTCGGTATTTGTGAGGATGTACCTGTTGTGGTTGCAAATGTTACTATTTTAACGGACTTTGTTATTCTTGATATTCCCGAGGATGATAGTATGTCTATTATTCTTGGAAGACCCTTTCTGAATACTGCAGGGGCTGTTATTGATTGCAACAAGGGTAATGTCACTTTTCATGTTAATGGTAATGAGCATACGGTACACTTTCCGAGGAAACAACCTCAAGTCCACAGTATCAATTCTATTGGAAAAATTCCATCGGTTATTATTGGAGGTTTTGAATTTCCTCTTCCTACTGTCAAAAAGAGATATGATATTTGATACGTCTCCGTCGTACCTATAATTTTCGATTTTTTCATGCCAATATTCTACAACTTTCATATACTTTTTGGCAACTTTTTATACTATTTTTGGGACTAACATATTAATCCAAAGGCTCAAAGGTGCAAGTTCCTCGCTTCATCGCATGTTTTTGGTTTCGCAGAATATCCATATCAAACGGAATCCAAATGGGAAAAAACGGACGGAGAATATTTTTGGAATATTTGGAGAATTCCGGAAGAAAAATCCACGTGAGACGGTGCCCGAGGTGGCCATGAGGCAGGGGGCGCGCCCCTGACCCTCGTGGGCCACCCGTAAGGCGGTTGATGCCCTTCTTTGGCTGCAAGAAAGCTAAGTTTTGGTAAAAAATCACGGCGAAGGTTTCGATCCAATCGGAGTTACGATCTCCATATATATACGAAACGGTGAAAGGGCAGCAGAGAAGCACTACTAGGAAAAGGCCTACTAATGGCGCACTGGTTTTGCGTACTAATGGCGCACGCCACTAGTATTTTCTACTAATGGCGCACCACTGGTGCGCCATTAGTATCTGGTATACTAATGGCGCACCACCTAGTGTGCCATTACTATGTAACACCATGCGCCATTAGTGTGCCTCCCGGGGGGCCATACGTAACCATGTGCTTTGTCATACTAATGACGCACCCTGTTATGATGCGCCATTAGTGTCCTTTGGCACACTAATGGCGCACCTGGTGGTGATGCGCCATTAGTATGAATATTTGTTTTTTTACTTTTCTGATTTTTGCACAGGTTACAAAATATATTATTGGACAAAATATAGACAGCAGCACACAACAACAGCAGATTCATCGAATACAATAGAAGATTAGTCTTCGAATACAATTCATCATATTAGTCTCCGAATTCAAAAGACCGAACAAAGATAAAACATTACAAGTCTCAAGACCGCGAGTATCGAGTTTGTCTTCACATTACAAGTCGATATCGATCATCTAAACTACCATCACATAGAAGAGAGCTGCGGTCATCACGATGAGCATCATCGCGATCAAACTGGTCTTCATCCGGTTCCTCCAACGCTCCCTCCTCTCTCCCGCTAGATAGCGGGCGTATCTCGATTCGGCCTCCGCCCTACTGGTGTACCCTTTGTAACTGTTACCGCTGAAACGGTGAACCTGTCTCCGACACTCCTCCCAATCGTCGTAGACTCCGGGAACCTTACCCTTGTACACGACATACGACATCATCTCTATGCACAAGCCAAACAACAGACAATCCATAAGCAAAACATTAATAGCACGATTAATAGCAACAAAAGGATCGGAAGAGAAAAGCAAGACATTAATAGCACGATTCATGGTCCTACTAATAAATAGCATCGATTACATCTAAGTCGAACGACTGTCCAAATCAAATAGACATACGAATTCATTAAAGTTTAATTACAACATGAGCCAATAAATGTTTCAGAACTACACATCACTACTTTCGACTCGACTCATCGGACAGGAGCGTGGATGAAGCCGCCGTCTGTCGTGATGGTCATGAAATCACGGTTGTTGTCACCCTGCCTTTGTAGCGTTTCGTCTATCTCACTGTTGGACGGTTGATATCTGCGGAAGAACTGCCCCGAGGTATGAAGGACATCTTGATGGATGATGTCCGCAAACTCCGACTGGATGCGAAAGAATTCTTGTCTGAGGTCCGCGTCCTGGGTTGCCGACAACCTCGCGGCCCAATCTTTGAGACTATCTGGTAGCAGAAGGTGATGATGGTCCCTTACGATCGCCCGCATGTGATGGAGGGTGTAGTAGGCATCCTTCTGACCGCCAGGCGGCTGCTTGACGCAGCAGAACTTCTGGTGAAGGTGCCTCCAGATTTGGCGTAGCCGGGGAGAACATCATCAAGAACTTTCTTGACATTTGTGTAGTCTATCTTGGAGTTACGGTTCGGGTCGAAATACGTCGCCATGGAATATTTCGGGCTCAGGAGGATGAGTGTGCAATGTGTGTCACTGCACAGAACACGGAATGTTAGAAAAAAAAAGAACGATCGAAATCTAAGAAATCATATGTTACGGGGCGGTTAAGGGATGACTTACTCGGAAAGTAAGCCACAAGGAAGTTATCCTTATCTGGTTTGCGAATGACGCCTTCGAGGTGTGAACTCGCAACTTGGCGATCCCCGCGCTGCTCAAGTGCTTGGCACGCATGTAGAAGGGGTCGACTATCACGATGTCCGGTCTTGTCTCTAATGATCCGCATCTCCATACTCAAATAAAACAGCCGAACGAAGGTGTAGTGCAGCGAATGAAGGTTAAACATAGCAAAGATGTCATCAAACCGCAGGACGATCATCATACCCCGATGTCGCCATCCACAAAGCCCTTGCCCTCGGCACCTTGGCCACGAAAACCGGTATGCCACATCATTCTCTCTCGACGCCGCTTCTCCAAAGAAAGAACACCGTCGTGCAGACTCCGTGATAGCACCGGTTGCAGCATTCAGCATATTTGGCGGTAGCATCGCCCTACCCGCCACATGCACCCTCCTCGAGATATCCTTAGGTGAAGGTGGCCCGCATCGAGCACGGATCAAACTCGGTGGCCGGGCTGGCTCGCACCGGCGCCTCTTGTTAGTCTTCGTTTTCGTCCCTTCTTCTTGATCTCCTGTAATGGGACCGAAGTTCTGCTCTGCGACCGCCTTCTTGAGCGTGTTGGGGCTGATAATATTTTGCACCTCGCTTATCTCGAGGCTCGGTGAAGGCAGGAGCTGGAGGCGTGTCTCGAGAACTGAACGCCGACGACGCCTGCTGTAATTGGATTTCTCCGCCGCATACCAGCTAGATCGCGGTCGTCTTGGTTGGGTTCTTGAGAAAGAGGCCCGCAAAACTCGTCAGCGTACCCATGTTCGGCAAAGTACTTATCAACTTTGGTAAATGTAACATCGTCGTTGTCGTCGCCGTCCGGATCCTGTGCCATAGGGCTGTCCAGATCCTGTGCCATAAGGATGTCCGGCAGGTCCGGTAGCGTTGCGGTGTTCTTGCCATGGCTTGGCGCCAGACGATCGGGCGGTCTTGTTCAGGGTGGTGTCCCCCGCCCCCAAACGAATCTGGCTCTTCAGCAAAGCAGGGGCCAGTTTACGCAGGCGCTGAGGGTCATCTCATCTTCATCGTCAGCCCCAGCGGGTCAAATCGGAGGTAACAGCTCGTCGCAGCCTGGCAGCACCCGAACCACTTCAACCCTATACATTGTGGGTGCCATCGGATTACCGTGGAATATGCGGTTGCCCGATTGAACGATTCTGCCCTTGGCGACATCGACCAACTCGCCGCCCACGGCGCGTAAGAGTGCAAGGAACGTCGGCGCTACCGCGAAAACATGTAGGGCGTCAGGGATGCCTAGTCAAAGGCAAGGAGATGAAGTCATCGGCCGAGAGGCTTAGTTACCGTGATGCCGTCGAGCTCGGCTAATGTCGAGGCACCGCCAACGGCGGGCGTGCAACTGATGGAGGGGGCGCTTGCTGGCGAGGTGTCGGCCGGCGTACACTTGGGTGCATTAAGCTCCAATGCCCGTGCCGGCGCCGGAGACACGAATACCGCCTCCGCCGGAGACACCAATGGCGCCGGCTGAGACACCAATGGCGCCGCTGGAGACACCAATGGCGCTACCGCTGCGTGCGAAGTTGCTGGCCGTGAAGCTGGGAACCGGGGGAGGCCCTTGTTGGCCGCCCGCAATCCACGCCGTCAGCCCATGAATCAACGTAGGCACCATGGCGTTGAGCTTCGTTCCCAGTTGTTGTTCCACTTGCTCTTGGACAAGCTCCAGAATCCGCGCCACTTGTGCCTTGAGTGCTTCAACCTCGCGTGTCTGGCTTTCCGAGCTGGTCTTTGTCTCCTTCCGCACACCAGCGGTATAGTATGACCCCCATTTGGTGGACAAGCCCTTGCCGGACACACGACCAGCTGACGTCGGCTTAGTGAGCTTATCCTTCTTTTTCATTACGTTCAACGCCCTATTTAAAGGGGTGTCGAAAGGGGAGATCTGAGATGACCCCACGCTACTGCTTTCAGTGTCCTGCGAAAGGAACGTGAACCATTTAGAAATATTGGGGATTAATTAGAGTGCAACCATATGGAGCTAATTACGCGGGGGTGTATTCCTTACCAGAACAATCTCAAGCGCCTGGTCTTCGGATCCGTGGTAAGCTCCTTTGTTATCGGGTCCTCCTTGTACCGGGCCCCGACAAAGTTCTGGTCCGCTTGTCACCGCTGTATTTCAAGCGGGCGGTAGGCCTTGCTCGGCACGCTTCAAGGCCCTCCTTGTCCCATATAGGCTCCGCCACTCAGAATCACGGGACCGAGTTTGTGTTCCCTAAGTTCAACTCCCGCATTTCTTTCCCCGCGACTTGATTCGGAGGTTGCGCTGCTCTCGCACTTGATCTTGAACTCCTTGTACTCATCTTCGCTCATCAAAGGATATTTCGCCTTGATCTTCTCATAATTATCACCTTTATCAATCATTCTCTTCACCGCGCTTCTCCAAGTAGACAGGGTTGTGCTCATCCTCGTGAGGGCGGCACTGTTCACTTTATTCCCTAAGAGGCGTGTGTTTTCAAATTCGGCGGGAAACTTGTATCGTTTGTGCAGCTTCGTGAAGAGGAGGTTGCGCAAATTCCCGTGGTCCTTATGCCTAAGGTTCTCGGTGTTGATCGAGACGGTGCTTCGGAGAATGCACCCGAGCTGAAGCGAGTACCCCTTGACTATATATTTGGGCTCCGTTGGATGCCCGTCGGAGTCCACTTGAGTAAATTCCTCCTTGAGGGAGCGGAGCGCATTCGGGCGCCGGTCCTTCCTTTGCTTCTTCGGTTGGCTGCCATCTGTGTGTGTGCCGCCATCATCAGTGGTGGCATCCTCGGCGGCACCATCAGTGGTGTCATCCCCGACGCCACTAGGGGTTGTGTAGTCAGGATTGGTGTCTTCATGGCCCCTCATAGCGGTGAGGTTGTTCCTCCATCTCCGGGAAAGCTCCAGAATTGCTTGCCGCCCAACCACCGGCCTCATCATTGTGGGCCATGTTTACGCTCTAAATAGGAAAAAAGTTTGGTCAAAAGTTGGTTATTGTCAAGGAACAAGATCATGGTCTCATCATTTAGGGTTTGTCGATTGAGGCACCCTAAAAGCCTAAGCTTTCATCATTTAGGGTTTGTCGATGCCGAGGCACCCTAAAAGCCTAAGCGTACATCATTTAGGTTCTCATCGACACCGAGGCATCCGGGCAGCCAAGGTTTCATCATTTAGGGTTTGTCGACGCCGAGGCACCCTAAATGCTAAGTTAAGTTTTCATCATTTAGGGTTTATCGATGCCGAGGCACCCTAGGTTGGGCCTAATCACTTGGCACTAATCACTTGGCTCTATTGCCACATATGTTGGGTTTATCATCTAGGGTTTATCAATGTTAAGGATAATTCTAAGTTGGGCCTAATCACTTGGCTCTATTGCCACCTATGGTTTAATGCAGCAAGAATAAAGGGGCAGTTGATCCTACTTAATTAAGTACTAAGATACCCCGGCCCATGCATTAGTAGCAAGTACCCCATATGTCCGATTTTTAGCAAAGTCATGCTAAAATTCACAGAAACTTTCAGCATGACCTTTGCTGAAAATAGGACATATGGAGTACCCGAATTTGCCGGAACAGAAGTTAATCGACATTCCGGCAAACTCAAGGGCCTCTCGGGGTACAACAACAGCATCACAAGTTGACAAAATTCCCAAGTAGTACAGCAGCAGGATCACAAGTAGTACCAATGAACATATAGTCCAGCAAGTTGAAAAAGCTGAAGTTCTCGGCATGAAGAATCACACAACACAGCACCTACATTATGATGATACATTTGGAGATTGCACATACAATTTTCACATAAGCATAATTGTTCGAGATTGCACATACAATTTTTGACATCACAAAGACCTATGACAAAGACATACAATTTTTCACATTTGTAGATTGCACATACAGTTTTCACATAAAGCAATGTTCTTTTCATTTCACCTTCCATTTTTTTGCAATTCAAATCACTTCCTTTTCTTATAGTTACTGCTCCCAAATGAAATGACACTTTGACATGGGTGCAATTTTCAGTGTCTACTTATCTGCAATTTTTCAAAGGTTCCGCTTAGGAGAAATAGGTTTCAAACTTCAGCTTGTTTTGTATAAGGAGACTAAAAACTATCTAAGGAGTTCTTCAAGTTCAAGTTACAGCCTGCATGACTGAAAATAGTTACACTAAGTTTCAAAATAGAAAATACACTTCTCAGTTTTACAAACTGAAAATTACTCTAAAACTGAAACTTTAATCGACTTTTTAGACTGAATTTTAATGCGCACCCAACCAATTAGAGCAGCAATGCTTGTAACTAAAGAGGGGATGTTTCATGACAATTTCCTAGAAAAACTGTTTCAACATGGCCATTTGCATTTTCTTTTCCCTAAGTAAATATTGGGTGTAGCAAGAACAGGATGGCTCTTGGGATATATGTTGCATATTTGGTGAATTTATTAATTAGATGCAATGTTAGTTCTGGTTGGCTGGAAGGCATTTTATTTGTACCAAAATAAATCTATTGCCTATCAGGCTATCACCACACATGAATCAGGCTCTAGATAAACAAAGGGGAACAACACACCTGGTATTGCTCCCTAAGCTGGAAACTAGCTATTGCTTCTACTTTTTCAAGTTTGTGTTGTTCCCTACCCTTCTACATCTAGCTACTCAAATACCAACAGTTTTAGGGAGAGACAAAAGCGCTCCAGCTTATATTTCAGAGATATTTTTTAAGGACCCTGGTTTCCAGTTTTCCAAACCTTCATCCCACCAACAAATCAAGACACAAAAATAATCAACTAAAAACTTATAATAAGATAAGATAATGCAACCCACAATCACTTGAAGTGACAGGATAGTCAGCCTTCGTAACTCTATGTTCGCAAAATTAATGTAAAGTATGGATACAATAAATAACAAAGGCAGCAAAAAGATAAAAGGTAGGGAAAAATGCTTACCTGGAATCAAAGAATGTATGAAGCGATAATTTGACTTGCTAAAGCTAAATGCTTAGAAGTAATTGATTTCAGACCAGATACGAAAAGGAACCAAAGGAGAATAAACCAAGCAGTCCAGACTTCTTGATATAAAAAAAGAAGTGTGGCAGCACATGCCCACATTAAATAGCTATTTAGCTTGATTAAGATTTGAGGAAACTACTGGTGCATTGAAGTACTATTGATGAACTATTTTCTTGGATGTACTGATCTACACTAACATCTGCACATTGTGCATAACAATTCACAGGCATATTTACTTGGTATACACGTACACGTATGTACGGGTTGGCTCATTGGCTCTACTTTTTTCTTTAGGATCAGGACGTACACTAGCACTACAATTCACAGACAAAAAAGTAGATGTACCATTGAAGTACACCTACAGAAAATATTTGAACCTACAGAAAATATTTGAACCTACATGTGTATGTACATTGTGCATAACAATTCACAGGCATATTTTCTTGGATGTACTGCTCTACACTAACTCTCTTTCTCCCACAAATTCAAAGGCATATTTGAACCTACAGGACCTACAGAGCTCACCAACAAGGCAACAGCTCACCAACACAGCGCTGCCAAACCGTACCCACGTTGGGCATCCCGCCGCGCCGACAGAGGAAGCAGGCGACCAACCCACACGGGTAGGCGGCGGCGGAGGCCACAAAGCAGCAGCAGCCACGGCATGGCGTGCAAATCCCGAGGGGAAGCTAGAGAAAGGCGGCCGCAAGAAGCAGCAGCGGCGGCACGACGGGGCGGCGGCAGCGAGCTCCTTCTCCTAACCCTAGGTCGCCGCCCCGTGGGGGCATGGGGATGAGCGGGGGAGAGAGGGAGGGAGGGAGAGAGACTAACCAGGTCAGCTGGGAGGCTCAAGGCCACTGCCGAGGAGCGCGTCCGACGAGGCTAGCCGCCGTCGAGGGGCAGCTCCGACGAGAGAGATTTGGTTATGGCCGGAGCGGAGATGACGGAGGGCTCGAGGGGAGGCGGCGCTCGCGGGGGAGGAAGGGGAGAGGAAGGCGGCGTGGGCGCGTGGGCTGCGGGCCGTGGGTCGTGGCAGCAATGGTGGCGCGGTGGAGGGAGGGAGCGCGCGGTGGAGGGAGAGGAAGGAAGTGTCGATCTGGCGAGAGGAGAGGGACGAAGTGTATGGATGGGGCAGATTACTAATGGCGCACCACCGTGGGGTGAGCCATTAGAATGTTTTTTAGTTCGAGCACTCAAAGAGGTTATATTACACCTAACCCAATCCACAATGTAACCCCCCACTAGCCCGACTGTCAAGATGCAAGACACACACACACCAGAGGTCCTGGGTTCGATTCCAAGGCTCCCCAATATTTTTTATGCATTTTAAATGTTGTTCGATATTTATTTGTGTTTAAATATGTTCAAACTTGTTTAAATCATAACAGTAATATTTTTTATAAAAACAGTAATAATTTTTTAAAAAATATGTTCAAATTTGTTACTTGAAAATATCATCGGGCGGCGGTGGAGCGGGGGAGGGTGCGGGGGTGCCTGCATGGCGGTGGAGCGGGGAGGGTGCGGGGGCCGGGTGCTCTGGCGGCGGTGGAGCGGGGAGGTTGCATGGGGTCGGCGGCGGTGGAGCTAGCGGGGGAGGGTGCGGGTGGGATCGAGATGGAGGAGGATCGAGATCGAGATGGAGGGGGAATCAAGATCGAGATGGAGGGGGATCGATATCGAGTGTCCTCATGAATTCAAGAAGTGCCCATGAAATTTAAAAATATTCATGATATCAAAAAGTGCCCATGAAATACAATCGAGAAATGAAGACTATGATTTAAATACAATCGATCTTAGCTAGCTATCTGTTCACAATCTTCTTGCCCTTCTTTTTCGCAAATGGATTTCTTCTGTGGAACGGACGTCCTTTAGGTAGGGTGGTCCTGCTTCTTCTTGTGGTGTGTGCTGCTACTTCATCGTCGTCGTCATGTTCGATCTTCGGGTCGCCGTACTTGTCGAAGTCATGCTCATTGGCTACTCCATCCATTCCGATGATCTTCCTTTCGCCTCTCCTCACGACAACACGACTGGGCTTTGACGGGTCGGTAATGAAGAAGCATTGGTCCACTTGGGAAGCCAGTACCCATGGCTCATTTTTCGCAGTAACGTTTGCGCCCATGATCTTGGATTTAACCGGGTATAACCATGGTGGTGAAATACCGGTCTTCTTTTAGGACGCTCTTGGCCCATCTGACACGGAACATCGGGACCTTCTCTCCAGCGTAGCTCAGCTCCCAGATCTCCTCGATCCTTCCGTAGTATCTGTCCTTGTCGTTGCCGGTGTAGGATTCCATCGTTACCCAGGAGTTACGATAACCATCGCTCTTCATGTCCTTGTTCTCGGTGTAGAATGTGTAGCCGTGGATATCGTACGCCTCATAGGTCATCAGGTTGTGCTCGGCGCCCTGTGACAAGGCGAATATGAGTTGTTCTTCCGCGGAAGAATCCTCATGTAAAGAGTACGACAGAAGCTTCTGCTAGAACCAACACGTGAAACATGAGTTGTGCTCTTTGATTATATCTCCGTCCGTCCTCTGTTGGCCTCGGTCATTGTACGTCTTCTGAATAAAGGTTTTGTGCTCTACCTCCCAAGGATCGACAACGTCTATGTGTTGTAGCGCGACTAGGTTTGCTCTTTCAAAGTCGGCGAGTCGACCCTCGATGTAACGCCCCGGATACAACTTTCCATATTCGTAACTCCAACTCTTGACTTTTCCGGAGATGCGATATGTTTTTCCTTCGTGGTTGGGTTTTGTCTTTTGTTTTGCATTTTGTTCATGGCGTGCATCTCATCTCATGTCATCATTCGCATTGCATCTGCATGTTTTCATAAAACCCGTATCCGCTCGTAGTTGCCGCGTCACCCCTTGCTTTCGTTGACTGTTCCGAGACCAATCGGGTTTTCGCTTCCCTCTTGACCCTGACCACCTAACCTCTCTTGCCAGCCCGCAAACCCCTCGCATGCGTCCAAAACCTCTCCCGAACCCGAACCGGTCTGTCGTGACCGATGAGTCCGAATCATCCCCAAACATCTCTAAAACATCTGCGTTTATTTGTTGGACTCCCCTAAGCCATTTATCTTCGACCGTCCGATTTCAATCGGAGGAACAGATTAACCCGTACCTAAAAATCCACTTGCTATATAAAGACCAACCCTAGGATCTAGGGATCCTGTCCCATCCTTCCCATTCCCCGCCGCCGCCACTCTCTATCATCTCCCTCAGGATCCCCTCCCGATCCAACCAGCCACCATCCGACCATCTCCCTGGATTTGCGTCGCCGCCCAACCACAACAAGCCGAAGCATCCTCCTTCCCGATCTCCCAACCAGCGCTCTCCTCCGAATCCCCTCGATCCACCAACGAGCGCCCGCGCTCCCGCAGGAGAGAGACAGGGGCTCGATCCCCTGCTCATGCCCAAGCTCCTCCATCCATGGTGCGTCGCCGCCGGCGAACCCAACCACCCGGATTGCGCCCCGCCTTCCCCGTCGACCAGGACCTGCCTCGTCCCTCTCTCTCCCTTTGTTCTGCCCCTCCGGTCGTTTCTCTTTCTCTCTTTCTCTCCCATCGGTCTCTCATCTCTCTCAGTTTTTCTCACAGGGAGTTGGAGCGGCCATGGCACCCGAGCGCCTCAAGTTCTTCAGCCTGCCGAAGGAACTCCGCCTCCTCGCCGGAGCCCGTCGTCCTCCGGCAGCAACCAGGTGCTCAAGCTCCCTCTCTCGATCCATGGCGCCCTTGCCCCGAGCACGCAGGACCACGCCCTTCCTCCCTGCTCTTCCTTCCCTTTCTCTATTTCTTCTCTTTCCCCCGCTCATCTCTCTCTGTTGCCTCCACAGGACACCATGGCCACTTGGCCAGCCTTTTCCTTCGATCCGTCGCTGCGCCTTCGTCTCCTTCAAGCAGCAGCAGCGCACTCATGCCGATCGCGTCCTCATCGGCTCCGTAGCCGGCGACCAGAACCAGCAGGACAGCCGCGTCCCTCCTCTGTTTCCTTCTCGTCCTTCTCCTATCCCTGTTCCCTCTCTGAATCTCTCTCTCCCCCCTTTCTTCAGGTAACAACAGTTGCCACTGCCCTCGTGGAGCTCCCACGCAGGACCTCGCCGTCGTTCCGCGCCAGATCCGGCCGGGGACCGCTGGATCTCGCCGCCTCTGCCATGAACTCGTCCATCCCCGACCTCCTGTGCGCGCCGCCGCTTCCCTGGATCGCCTGAAGCCGCCCCGTGTCTCGCCTCCTCTATGTGTTTTCCTCTGCATCGAGCGGCAGCTCGGGAACGAGCACCCCGCCCCGCGTTGACCGTGCCTTCGCCAAGCCGCCAAGTCCCAGCGCCATGGCCCAGCGCGCCTCCTCACCCTGGCGGCCTCGCCATCTCCACAAACCGGGCCTTGGCCCATGGTGAGAACCCAAGCCCAGCACCCAGCAGTTTCAGCCTAGTGTCGTTTTTTCCCATGTGCGAATTTGTCTAATTTTCCAGAGATGACAGATTTGCAGAAAAACCCTCATGTTCATGCATTTAATAACTCAACAACCATGCATCGGATTAAAATGATTTAAACATGTAAAATGCTTAGAATTTTGTGTAGATTAATAATATACCACTTTCATCCATGTTTAAAATGCTGTTTGTTTAAATTTGCTCAAATGCCATGTTAAAATGCTTTATTTCATAATAAATAACCGTAGCTCCAAATTTAATAAACTTTATATGTAAATGGGGTGGAAAAATGCCTAGTTTAACATGGTACACTTTATTTTGCTATTTAACAACATTAAAATTGTGTTTAGGGCAGAACAGTACCAAATTCGCATATTGCATATGAGGATTTTCCGGAATTGTTGTTTGTTGTTTCCGGCCTCATTTAAACTTGCCTAAATAATTAGTTTACTTAGGCCTCACCTCTTGCCATGTTTAACAACATTTAATATTGTTGGGTACATAAACGGGAGAGAACTAAATAAATGAATGTGGTGTTTCGTCGATATGCAACTCGTTGCATATTGAGCTCCGCTTAACTTGTAGCATTGTTTGTTGCACTTTACCATGCCATGCCTCATTAAACCGGACATGCATCATACTTGATTGTGCATCATGCCATGATTATGCTTGTGCATTTACCATGTTGTTTGCTTTCTTTCCGGTGTTGCTTCTTAGTTCCGGGAACGTTGCGATTGTGAGGATCCGTTCGACTACTCCCGTTCGTCTTCTTCATGGACTCGTTCTTCTTCCTTGCGGGATGTCAGGCAAGATGACCGTCACCTTGGATCTCATTACTATCATTGCTATGCTAGTTGCTTCGTTCTATCGCTTTGCTGCGTTACCTACCACTTGCTGCTCAAGCCTCCCAAATTGCCATGAACCTCTAACCTTTGTCACCCTTCCTAGCAAACCGTTGTTTGGCTATGTCATCGCTTTTGCTCAGCCCCTCTTATAGCGCTGCTAGTTGCGGTGAAGATGAAGATTGCTCCATGTTGGATTATGTTTATGTTGGGATATCACAATATCTCTTATATTATTAATGCATCTATATACTTGGTAAAGGGTGGAAGGCTCGGCCTTATGCCTGGTGTTTTGTTCCACTCTTGCTGCCCTAGTTTTCGTCATATCGGTATTATGTTCCCGGATTTTGCGTCCCTAACGCGGTTGGGTGATTTATGGGACCCCCTTGACAGTTCGCTTTGAATAAGACTCCTCCAAAGAAGGCCCAACCTTGGTTTTCCATTTGCCTCACCACCACCTACTTTTCCCTTGGGAGTCGCGCTCTCGAGGGTCATCTTTATTTCAGCCCCGGGCCAATGCTTGTCTAAGCGTTGGTCCAAACTAGAGCACCGTCTTGGGACCATCCCTTGGCAACTTGGGTTACGTCGGTACCAGACGCTTCGCTTATCCGGTGTTGCCACGAGAACGAGTTATGTGCAGCTCCTATCGGGATTGTCGGCGCATCGGGCGGCTTCGCTGGTCTTGTTTTATTACTGTCGAAATGTCGTGTAGCCGGGATTCCGATACTGATCGGGTCTTCCCGGAGAGAAGGAATATCCTTCGTTGATCGCGAGAGCTTATCATGGGCTAAGTTGGGACACCCTGCAGGGTTTGAACTTTCGAGAGCCGTGCCTGCGGTTATGTGGCAGATGGGAATTTGTTAATATCCGGTTGTAGTAAACTTGAAGTAAACCCTTCTAAAATACACCAACCGTGGTGCGAATCGTGAGTGTCTCTTTTTGGGGTTGATCGAGAGGAGAACACGGTTTCTGGGTTATGTCTGACGTAAGTAGTAGTTCAGGATCACTTCTTGATCATTACTAGTTGACGACCGTTCCTTTGTTTCTCTTCTTGCTCTCTTTTGTGTATGTTAGCCACCATATATGCTTAGCCGCTGCTGCAACCTCACCACTTTACCCCTTCCTTTCCCTTTAAGCTTTGTTAGTCTTGATACCCATGGTAATGGGACTGCTGAGTCCTTGTGGCTCACAGATTACTACACCACCAGTTGCAGGTACAGGTTTGCGATGATCATGACGCGAGAGCGATGTTGCTTGTTTTGGAGTTCTTCTTCTGCTTCTTCGATCAAGGGATAGGTTCTGTCGATGACTGGGCTAGCGAAGCGGATATTGTTTGAGTTTCTGTTTATGTTTCATCCGTAGTCAGATGTTGATCTTGTATGTTATATTGTTGTATTCATGTGACATTGTATCTATTGGATGTATCCACACTATTATGTAATTTTGATGTAATGATATCCACCTTGCAAAAGCGTCTTCAAGATGCGCTTCTATCCTTGGTGGGACCTTTGAGTTCCTTTAGGATAGGGTCGCATCTTGGGCGTGACAAGTTGGTATCAGAGCCTCGACCGACCATAGGAGCCCCCTTGTTTGTTGGCCGTTGTTGAGTCTAGAAGAAAACTCTTTGAGTCTTAGGATTATATATATATCGGAGAGTAGGATTCTTTTTACTCCTTAGTCCTTTCGTCGCTCTGGTGAGGTCTCCTGACGTAGAAGTTTTGTCTCTTCTCTCCTCAAATTTCACTAAAAAAATTTTAGGATCACGCGGGTATCTTGGAATCGTTCCGATGGTTTTGTGACGAGAACATTGTTCTTTGTGCCTCCTGACATTTAGGGGTTGTGGCAGTGTCCCGGGGAGTTGAGCTCCGAGGTGTTGTCGTCACAATTTTATCGTTGCAGTTCTGGAATACCTGAGTTTTGCCGACATCGAAAATCTCTTTTATGCAGTTGTTGGTGAGATAACCTCGACGCCACCCAGTACTGGGGAGTTCGGGAGTATTGCCATAACTCGTATAACGGATGCTTTTCGAAGGTTGAGGTACACGATTTCCGAAGGTTTCTTGGTTATGTGTTGATGGATGGATACAGCTGGATCTAGGTATTGTTAGTTTGGGTGATATATTTTGTGTCCCCTGTATCCCCAACACCAGAAGGCATAACCAGAAAGTTTCGGGAGTTTATAGGTGGGTATTCAAATAGCTCCTAGAATATCTTTTCGGCAGATGCATGATATGAGATTGGGTAAATCTCTATCATATGTATTTGTTCCGGCTTATTCTGCAAGCCAAATCCTTTGTTTTGTTTTATTTGTGGTATTCGAGTTGCTTTGAAGTCAAATGTTGAATCAATACCTTTCCTAAACGGTGTTCTCATATTGCTATATGAATACTAATCCTTTTGATCATCGAGGTCGTCATGTTAATTTCTTTTCCAACCCACGTGCTCTTTTTCAAGTGGATCCGATCATTTCAACATTCGCGAGATCAATTCTCAGTTCTTTGCAACGGTGTTTGTTTCATCCATCCCAAGTTGTCTTTGTTTTCCCGCCCTCTCACCCTTTTTCTTCAAGGACTCAGATTTCTTAATCAAGTATCCATCTTATAGATGGGAAGTCTCTCCATTCTTTTTCGTCAATGTTCTTATCCGGTGATTCTCAGGAAGATACTAACGGAGCCTTAACTTCATCATTATTTGTTCTCTTTCTTCTCCAGTGGATTAATTTCAAGCTTTGTCAATCATATTTTTTTCCTCGTCTCAAATGTTTTTCTCGTACCGGTGCACCTCTTAATCATCCACTTCTCGCTATTCAATTGTTCCGAAGTGATGAAGATATCTCAGAAGATTCAAGTTTCCATTCTCAATTCACTCAAGTTCTGTTGAGGATGCCATCTCATTCAAGCCATTTAATTCAACCGGTGCAACCTCTCTTTAAAATTTTTCAACTGTGTTTTCTTTCGAGTGGGCCCTAACCCACAGGTCTTTTCCCAGGATCTTACCTGACTCTTCTGATTTTCCCGGAGTTATTCTCAAATTCTTTTCAAGTGTGACGTAAGAATGGAGCCCATCAGTCACATGCCTTCTCCAAGGTCGCTTTCAAACTCTTTTCATCTTTGACGCAACCTTTCCTCTTTTAATCTTTCCAGAGTTTCTCAACAATTCATGGTGATGTTTCTCATCGTCATTCTGAACATTTGAAGACCGAAGAAGAGTTTCTATTAAATCTTGCTCCATTCACTTCAAGATTCATGGTTCTAGTTTGATGCCATCCTCTCATAATTGTTTTCGATTGTGGGAATTCTTTTTCACCCATCCGGAGCATTTCATGAGTTGTTTCCATTTCTTTCCTCCGAAGGCCATCATGTCATAATTCTTCATTCTCAGCGTGTAGCTACCGTTCTCCAAATCTTACCGGTGAATCGTTCAAATATCCTCTAATCAGTTCATGATCTCTTCATTCTCTTGTATCTAAATCCCCTCAAGTATCTTCATTCGTTTTCAAATTCTTCCTGGTGTTTCTTTAATTCGTTCATTTTTTAATTCTTACGGTGGTTCGTCCTAGAGTTCTCTTCCTTCGTTATCATATAGATTCATTCGTTCTTTCCAATCCTACCAGTGGTTCAAGAAGATTTTCTCCAATTTCGTGCTATATCTCCCTTTAATCTTTTCCAACGCGAATAAGTAGTATGCCAAATCCGTTGCTTGTCATCAATTTAAATTGGTGAAGGATACGCTTAACGTAATTCTTATTATTGTTTCATCCAAGTGATCTAGTTTCTTCTTTCCAGAGTTGTTCATCATGTCATTTTTTTCGGTTCGAGATGATTCTTCTTTTCTTTTCCGGAGTTCCAAGTTTTCTGCATTATCTCATCGTGAAGCTTCACCTTGTTCTTTCAACTTCTCTTTTCTTTCTATCATCCTTCGATTACCGGAGTTCTTCATGGAGGCTCTACATGGTGGTTCGTCAAGGATTGTTTTCTCGCTTCAATTGTTCTTCAAGTTTTCCCTCGAAGTTATGATCCGTCAAGCCATACTTCAAGATAAACATGGTGCTCAACACATGTTTTGTTTTGAGGAGTTCAAGCATTCTTCATCTTGCATTCCAAAGTGCAATTCCTTCTATCTTATCTTTTGAGATGGGGTTATGTCATCCTCGACAATTTCTCTTCATGTTTCATGATTCACAAGTTGCCAAGAAGGAGATATTTTAAAACCATCATTTTCTCTTCGATTATGAGTTGTTTCAACCCATCATAATTTCTTCGTTGAGGTATCTTGATATAGATTTCACCTAAAAGCCTTCCATTGGGAATGTTGCTATTTGTGGTGCTTATCAATGATCCAAGTTTATCTCTCTATCCTCTCGGCGAAAGAAGTTTTTCATCTCTTCTTTGATCTCAAACAAACAATTGTTTTTCGTTAGTGGCATAATTTCACCTCAAGTGTTGAGATGTTTCCATAAGCCCACTGCAAGCTTATTCTTTTCGTTGTTGGTTTTCCAACAACTCCGTTATAACCTTCTTGGAAGGGTGCTTTCCAAGCTCATTTGTGGCAGAAGTTGGCATTTTCTTCTCCATTCTATTATTCCAATGATCTATCTTCTATTATTTCTTCCAGAGGCATTGTGACGTTGCTCTCTTCACCCATCACCTCGTTTTGTCAAGATCATGTTATTTTCTTAATTATCCATTTAACCGGAGTGTTGTGTCATCTCTTCAAGTTCTTTTCATCTTATCAAGTTTCCTTCTTCTTCCAAATGGAGTGCTTTGTCAAAATTATATCAATCTTATTCCTGCTCTATCTAGTTTTAACCGGAGTGGTTTCAATATCTATCTTATCACAAAACCTCTTAGTTCTCGTCGTATCCCATGTTCTTCTTATCTAACGGAGTGTTCGCAATCTTGTTCATCTCCACTGTATTCTTCTTTAAATTGTTTAACCTCTCAAGGTTCTTTGGTCTCACTCGTTTGTCAAAGAAGCAACTTTGTTTTACCTCTTTCGTTTCCGTTTTTCTCCGGTGCCATTCCTAGATCTCGGGACGAGATCCTCTTGTAGTGATGGAGTGTTGTAACGCCCCGGATACAACTTCCCATATTCGTAACTCCAACTCTTCCCTTTTCCGGAGATGCGATATGTTTTTCCTTCGTGGTTGGGTTTTGTCTTTTGTTTTGCATTTTGTTCATGGCGTGCATCTCATCTCATGTCATCATTCGCATTGCATCTGCATGTTTTCATAAAACCCGTATCCGCTCGTAGTTGCCGCGTCACCCCTTGCTTTCGTTGACTGTTCCGAGACCAATCGAGTTTTCGCTTCCCTCTTGACCGTGACCACCTAACCTCTCTTGCCAGCCCGCAAACCCCTCGCATGCGTCCAAAACCTCTCCCGAACCCGAACCGGTCTGTCGTGACCGATGAGTCCGAATCATCCCCAAACATCTCTAAAACATCTGCGTTTATTTGTTGGACTCCCCTAAGCCATTTATCTTCGACCGTCCGATTTCAATCGAAGGAACGGATTAACCCCTACCTAAAAATCCACTTGCTATATAAAGACCAACCCTAGGATCTAGGGATCCTGTCCCATCCTTCCCATTCCCCGCCGCCGCCACTCTCTATCATCTCCCTCGGGATCCCCTCCCGATCCAACCAGCCACCATCCGACCATCTCCCTGGATTTGCGCCGCCGCCCAACCACAACAAGCCGAAGCATCCTCCTTCCCGATCTCCCAACCAGCGCTCTCCTCTGGATCCCCTCGATCCACCAACGAGCGCCCGCGCTCCCGCAGGAGATAGACAGGGGCTCGATCCCCTGCTCATGCCCAAGCTCCTCCCTCCATGGCGCGTCGCCGCCGGCGAACCCAACCACCCGGATTGCGCCCCGCCTTCCCCGTCGACCAGGACCTGCCTCGTCCCTCTCTCTCCCTTTGTTCTGCCCCTCCGGTCGTTTCTCTTTCTCTCTTGCTCTCCCATCGGTCTCTCATCTCTCTCAGTTTTATTCACAGGGAGTTGGAGCGGCCATGGCACCCGAGCGCCTCAAGTTCTTCAGCCCGCCGAAGGAACTCCGCCTCCTCGCCGGATCCCGTCGTCCTCCGGCAGCAACCAGGAGCTCAAGCTCCCTCTCTCGATCCATGGCGCCCTTGCCCCGAGCACGCAGGACCGTGCCCTTCCTCCCTGCTCTTCCTTCCCTTTCTCTATTTCTTCTCTTTTCCCCGCTCATCTCTCTCTGTTGCCTCCACAGGACACCATGGCCACTTGGCCAGCCTTTTCCTTCGATCCGTCGCTGCGCCTTCGTCTCCTTCAAGCAGCAGCAGCGCCCTCATGCCGATCGCGGCCTCATCGGCTCCGTAGCCGGCGACCAGAACCAGCAGGACAGCCGCGTCCTTCCTTTGTTTCCTTCTCGTCCTTCTCATTTTCTCCGTTCCCTCTCTAAATCTATCTCTCCCTCCTTTCTTCAGGTAACAGTAGTTGCCACTGCCCTCGTGGAGCTCCCACGCAGGACCTCGCCGTCGTTCCGCGCCAGATCCGGCCGGGGACCGCTGGATCTCGCCGCCTCCGCCATAAACCCGTCCATCCCCGACCTCCTGTGCGCGCCGCCGCTTCCCTAGATCGCTGAAGCCGCCCGTGTCTACGCCTCCTCTATGTGTTTTCCTCTGCATCGAGCAGCAGCTCGGGAACGAGCACCCCGCCCCGCGTTGACCGTGCCTTCGCCAAGCCGCCAAGTCCCAGCGCGCCTCCAGCCCAGCGCCATGGCCCAGCGCGCCTCCTCACCCTGGCGGCCTCGCCATCTCCACAAACCGGGCCTTGGCCCATGGTGAGAACCCCAGCCCAGCACCCAGCAGTTTCAGCCTAGTGTTGTTTTTTCCCATGTGCGAATTTGTCTAATTTTCCAGAGATGACAGATTTGCAGAAAAACCCTCATGTTCATGCATTTAATAACTCAACAACCATGCATCGGATTAAAATGATTTAAACATGTAAAATGCTTAGAATTTTGTGTAGATTAATAATATACCACTTTCATCCATGTTTAAAATGTTTAAAATGCTGTTTGTTTAAATTTGCTCAAATGCCATGTTAAAATGCTTTATTTCATAACTAAATAACCGTAGCTCCAAATTTAATAAACTTTATATGTAAATGGGGTGGAAAAATGCCTAGTTTAACATGGTACACTTTATTTTGCTGATTAACAACATTAAAATTGTGTTTAGGTCAGAACAGTACCAAATTCGAATATTGCATATGAGGATTTTCCGGAATTGTTGTTTGTTGTTTCCGGCCTCATTTAAACTTGCCTAAATAATTAGTTTACTTAGGCCTCACCTCTTGCCATGTTTAACAACATTTAATATTGTTGGGTACATAAACGGGAGAGAACTAAATAAATGAATGTGGTGTTTTTTCGATATGCAACTTCGTTGCATATTGAGTTCCGCTTAACTTGTAGCATTGTTTGTTGCACTTTGCCATGCCATGCCTCATTAAACCGGACATGCATCATACTTGATTGTGCATCATGCCATGATTATGCTTGTGCATTTACCATGTTGTTTGTTTTCTTTCCGGTGTTGCTTCTTAGTTCCGGGAACATTGCGATTGTGAGGATCCGTTCAACTACTCCCGTTCGTCTTCTTCATGGACTCGTTCTTCTTCCTTGCGGGATTTCAGGCAAGATGACCGTCACCTTGGATCTCATTACTATCATTGCTATGCTAGTTGCTTCGTTCTATCGCTTTGCTGCGTTACCTACCACTTGCTGCTCAAGCCTCCCAAATTGCCATGAACCTCTAACCTTTGTCACCCTTCCTAGCAAATCGTTGTTTGGCTATGTCACTGCTTTTGCTCAGCCCCTCTTATAGCGCTGCTAGTTGCAGGTGAAGATGAAGATTGCTCCATGTTGGATTATGTTTATGTTGGGATATCACAATATCTCTTATATTATTAATGCATCTATATACTTGCTAAAGGGTGGAAGGATCGGCCTTATGCCTGGTGTTTTGTTCCACTCTTGCCGCCCTAGTTTCCGTCATATCGGTATTATGTTCCCGGATTTTGCGTCCCTAACGCGGTTGGGTGATTTATGGGACCCCCTTGACAGTTCGCTTTGAATAAGACTCCTCCAGCAAGGCCCAACCTTGGTTTTCCATTTGCCTCACCACCACCTACTTTTCCCTTGGGAGTCGCGCTCTCGAGGGTCATCTTTATTTCAGCCCCCCCGGGCCAATGCTTGTCTAAGCGTTGGTCCAAACTAGAGCACCGTCTTGGGACCATCCCTTGGCAACTTGGGTTACGTCGGTACTGACGCTTCACTTATCCGGTGTTGCCACGAGAAGCGAGATATGTGCAGCTCCTATCGGGATTGTCGGCGCATCGGGCGGCTTTGCTGGTCTTGTTTTATTCTTTGTCGAAATGTCTTGTAGCGGGATTCCGAGACTGATCGGGTCTTCCCGGGAGAAGGAATATTCTTCGTTGATCGCGAGAGCTTATCATGGGCTAAGTTGGGACACCCTTGCAGGGTTTGAACTTTCGAGAGCCGTGCCCGCGGTTATGTGGCAGATGGGAATTTGTTAATATCCGGTTGTAGTAAACTTGAAGTAAACCCTTCTAAAATACACCAACCGTGTGTGTAACCGTGAGTGTCTCTTTTCGGGGTTGATCGAGAGGAGAACACGGTTTCTGGGTTATGTCTGACGTAAGTAGGAGTTCAGGATCACTTCTTGATCATTACTAGTTGACGACCGTTCCTTTGTTTCTCTTCTCGCTCTCTTTTGCGTATGTTAGCCACCATATATGCTTAGCCGCTGCTACAACCTCACCACTTTACCCCTTCCTTTCCCTTTAAGCTTTGTTAGTCTTGATACCCATGGTAATGGGATTCTTTGAGTCCTCGTGGCTCACAGATTACTACACCACCCGATTGCGAGTACAGGTTTGCGATGATCATGACGCGAGAGCGATGTTGCTTGTTTTGGAGTTCTTCTTCTGCTTCTTCGATCAGGGGATAGGTTCCAGGTCGGCAGCCTGGGATAGCAGGGTGGATATTGTTTGAGTTTCTGTTTATGTTTCATCCGTAGTCGGATGTTGATCTTGTATGTTATATTGTTGTATTCATGTGACATTGTATGTATTGGATGTATCCACACTATTATGTAATGTTGATGTAATGATATCCACCTTGCAAAAGTGTCTTCAAGATGCGCTTCTATCCTTGGTGGGACCTTCGAGTTCCTTTAGGATAGGGTCGCATCTTGGGCGTGACACTCGAAGTCGACATGCATTTCGCGGCGACCCTCACGGTGACCCCATCCAGTGAGCCTGCCGAGGTGCCTGTTGACGGGCAGACCAACGGGGTTCTCGATGCCTAGATAATTCATGCAGTAGGAGATGCACTTTTGATTGAAAGCCCCTGGCTATACTTCCCTTTGGGACGTGACATGTTGCGAACGTATCCTTTGATGACACCATTCATCCTTTCGAACGGCATCATGCTGTGCAGGAAAGTCGACCCGAGTTGGATGATATCCTCCACGATATGGACCAGCAGATGCACCATAACATCGAAGAATGTGGGCGGGAAGTACATCTCAAGCTCGCATAGTATCACCACAATCTCGTCTTGTAGCCTTTTGAGTTGCCTCACGCCAATCGACTTCCGAGAGATGACGTCGAAAAAGTTGCATAGGCCAAATAGCGTTTCACGGACGTGCGCGTCCATGATCCCAATGGATTGCAACCGGAAGTTCTGCGTCATCAACCGCGTGGCGGTCGTGATACTTCATCCCGCTGAACTTACGCCCGTTGGGTCTAGGTATCGCTTATCTTCCCCATGTAGCTGTAAGGAAGTTTTACTCCTAGGAGGCAGGTGAAAACTGCTCGATCTCCTCGACTTAGAGTGAAGCACGCGGGAGGGTAGTCATTTCCGGTCTTCTTGGCCTTTTTGCCTTTGCGACGACTTTTCGTGTCCTGCTTCGCCTCATCATCATCATCATCATCATCATCATCATCATCATCATCCTCATCATCATCATCATCATCATTAGCGTGAAGCTCCTGCCTGATGCCCATTGATTTCAAGTCTGCCCTTGCTTTCGGCCCATCTTTGGTCCTCTCTGTCATGTTGAGCAGGGTACCAAGCAGACTCTCGCACACGTTCTTCGTGATATGCATGACATCAAGGCTGTGAGGCACACGGTGGATCTTCCAGTACGGCAAGTCCCAGAAAACAGACCTCGTTTTCCATACCTTCAGCGGCTCTGGCGCCTTTTCGCTTCTTTCGGCTGTGGCGCCTTTTGCTTCTTTCGGCGGTGGGCAGTCTTTCCAATTTTTCAACAACTTCGTCTATTTCCTCGCCGCTCCTCGTACAGGCGTTTCGGGGTTCGGTTTCACCATCGAATAGATCCTTGCGTTTCCTCCACGGGTCATCGTCGCGAAGCCACCTTGATGTCCCATGAACACGGTTTTCAAGACCGGGATCTCTATCTAGCTGGCGATATGTTGTGTCATCCATGCACCTTACTCATCCGGAAAATCCGTGGACTACCTGCCTTGTGAGATATCCGTAACCGAGATAGTCGTGCACCGTCGTGAGCGGTCACGGCTCTCATAGGGAAATATTGTTTCTCTGCGGCGTCCCACGTATTGGCTGGCGTTTTCCACAGCGTGTCTAGCTCCTCCTTCGGCAGCCCTAGATACAGATTGATGTCGTTCCGGGTTGTTTCGCCCTTCAATTAGCATACTCATGTGAATGTACTTCCTCTTCATGCACAACCAGGTAAGGTTGTACATCCACACAAACACAGGCCAGGTGCTATGTGTGCTTCTACGGCTGCCAAGCGGATTGACTCCATCGGTGCTCACGCCCAAAGACGATGTTCCTTGGATCCTTCCCAAATTCTGGGTATTCGAAGTTCAACGCTTGCCACCGCTCGCATCCTCGGGGTGACTCGGCATCTTGTCTTTTTATTTATCTCCGGATCATTTCCGTCATCTTCCTGCTTCTTCTCCTCCCTATCCGGCGTGCCAGCGCATGAGCTTTGCTACCTTAGGGTCCGCGAAATACCGCTGCAGACGAGGAGTGATCGGAAAGTACCACACCGATTTTCGAGGAGCTTTCTTCCTCTTCTTGTATCGAGTGACGCCGCACACCGGACATATGGTAGACTCCGCGTGCTCGTCTCGATAAATGATGCAATTGTTCATGCACACATGGTATTTCACGTGCGGTAAATCCATATGACACACGATTTTCTTCGCCTCCTTGAAACTGGTCGGGCACTTGTTCCCCTTGGGAAGACGTTCGTGCCAGAATGACATGTTCTCGTCGAAGCATGCGTCGGTCATTTTGTGTTTTACCTTCATCTCCAGAGCCATGAGCGTTACTTTCAGGCGGGTCTCCTCGGGCCTGCATCCTTTATACAATGGAGTAACCGCGTCTATCTCCGGGGCTTGATCCAGCTTGGCTTTCTCTCGGCGGCAGCTCTTGCGTTATCCGTCTGCTTGAGAAGCAGCTCTTGAATATGAGGGTCCTGCACCCAGCCTCCATCGTCGTCTGCTCCGGCATCTTCATCTTCATGATCATGCCCTTCATCTTGATCTTCCCCATCAGCATGTATGACATCTTCTACATGATGACGTATGCAACATCACCGCCCGTGATCATGTCACGGAGATTCTTCGTCTTCTCGCCCGCCCTCGCCCGGCGGTGGTACTTGTCTTGTTGCCCTTCCTCATTTCTTGCCCGGCCCCCATGGGCGACTTCATAGTCATCTTCATCACCTTGCCACCGATAGCCATCCATGAAACCACGCAAGAGCAGGTGGTCCCGCACCTGCCGGAATCCGGGTCCGCAATAAGGCTCTTGACTTGCATCTTCGACACGGACATCTTATCTCCGTCTCGTTCTTTTGAAGCATCTCGGCCTTCGCGAGCTCAAAAACCTATTCACGATGCCTTCGGTCATCATGCGGACCATGGTGGCCTGCGGGTAGAAACAAAAGCGATATTTTAGAACCAAGAAAAAATTTGGCATGACCTTCCCTAAAAATAGGACCAAAAAGAATGCATAGTGCCAAAATTCTCGCTGAAATGGAAATGAATCAACATTCCGGCAAAATATTGGCAACTATCGCATTTCAAATACCGGTACCTGCAAACACAAACATATATGAAACACCACAAACACATGCAACACCACAAACACATGCAACACCACAAACATACATAGATCTAGCTAGGCCACAAAAAGTGCATGTGCACGTTGTTGGAGCGAGCTAGGGAGAAAAAAAGTAGATCTACATCATGAAGATAGCTTTCCCCTTACTTACCTATCAAAAAAAGGTAATTTCACCACTTAATTTTGATGAATATATGGTGCAAATGAGGTGAGGAGGAGGAGGCAGCCGAGACAAGCTTGGAGGAGGAGGTGGAGAGAATGAAGTGGGGAAAGTGAGTGGGTAGGTCGGCTGTCCAAAATATCTTGTTGGTCCCAGGTTACTAATGGCGCACCACTAGCAAATGCGCCATTGGTAACCACAGTTACTAATAAGCGCACTGCAGGTGGTGCGCCATTAGTAATTTGCCGAAAAGTAAAATATATATATATATATATATATATATATATATATATATATATATATATACTAATGGCGCCTTTGTGGAAAAGTGCGCCATTAGTAGTTTAAACTAGTAATGGCGCCTTTGCGACACGGTGCGCCATTAGTAGTTTTGCAAAAAGTAAAAAAAATACTAATGGCGCCTTTATGCATAGTGCGCCATTACTAGTTAGAACTAGTAATGGCGCACTACGGTCGGATGCGCCATTAGTAAGTATGTAAAAATTAAAAAAAAAACTTTATTACTAGTGGCGCACCGTTTTAAAGGTGCGCCATTAGTGTCTTCCACACTAATGGCGCATCACAAACTAGTGCGCCATTAGTATATAGTAGTGGCGCACTGCATCCCTGGTGCGCCATTAGTGTCAATCCTATCTATAGCCCTTTTCCTAGTAGTGAAGAGCGGAGAAACAGAGAGAGATAGAGAGACAGATCCAATCCCGGAGGGGCTCTCGCCCCTCCCACGCCATGGAGACCATGGACCAGAGGGGAAACCCTTCTCCCATCTAGGGAGAAGGTCAAGGAAGAAGAAGAAGGAGGGGGGCCCTCTCCCCCTCGCTTCCGGTGGCGCCGGAACGCCGCCGGGGGCCATCATCATCACCGTGATCTACACCAACACCTCCATCATCTTCACCAACATCTCCATCACCTTCCCCCATCTATCTACAACAGTCCACTCTCCCGCAACCGGATGTACCCTCTACTTGAACATGGTGCTCTATGCTTCATATTATAATCCAATTATGTGTTGCCATCCTATGATGTCTGAGTAGATTTTCGTTGTCCTATCGGTGGTTCATGAATTGCTATGATTGATTTAATTTGCTTGTGGTTATGTTGCTGTCCTTTGGTGCCCATCATATGAGCTGGCGTGGATCACACCATAGGGTTAGTTGTATGTTGATAGGACTACGTATTGGAGGGCAAGGGTGACAGAAGCTTCAGCCTAGCATAGAAATTGATGCATACGGGATTGAAGGGGGACGAATATATCTTAATGATATGGTTGGGTTTTACCTTAATGAAAGTTCGTAGTTGCGGACACTTGCTAATAGTTCCAATCATAAGTGCATAGAATTCCAAGTCAGGGATGACATGCTAGGAGTGGCCTCTCCCACATAAAACTTGCTATCAGTCTAGTAAAGTAGTTAATTGCTTAGGCACAATTTCGCAACTCCTACCACCACTTTTCCACACTCGCTATATCTACTTTATTGCTTCTTTACTTACGACAGCCCCTAGCTTTTATTTACGCTCTCTTTATTATCTTGCAAACCTATCCAACAACACCTACAAAGTACTTCTAGTTTCATACTTGTTCTAGGTAAAGCGAACGTCAAGCGTGCGTAGAGTTGTATCGGTGGTCGATAGAACTTGAGGGAATATTTGTTCTACCTTTAGCTCCTCGTTGGGTTCGACACTCTTACTTATCGAAAACTATTGCGATCCCCTATACTTGTGGGTTATCTAGACCTGTTTACGGCGCCGTTGTCGGGAGCAATAGCGTGGGGTGAATATTCTCGTGTGTGCTTGTTTGCTTTATCACTAAGTAATTTTTATTTGTTATTCTTAGTTGTTTTATATCTTTAGTTATGGGTAGGGTACGCAAAATACCAAAAAAATTAGTTGTACCTACTGAACTAATGGTTGAAGAACCACTTAAAATCTATCGTACTCCTGAAGCTTATTACTTGGATCATCTTCGATCCCTATGTGCTCGTGCTGAAACCCCAACTAGCTTAGTTGAGGGCAGATCTTTAGATGAGCATGCTTGTTATGTTCGACACCGCATATCTGAAAAGGGGAAACTTTCACTGGGTCAAATTCATCGTTTGCAATTCTATGTTTGGAATTTATGTGAAATATATGATGTTACTTGTTGTTCTGAAGACCCTAAGAAACACCTTCCCTACCAATGTTTATTTAGTGATAATGGAATCATATCTTCGTATGCTTGGGGATTCCCAAGGCGCACCAAGTAAATATTCAAGGAGACTCAAGCGTCTAAGCTTGCGGATGCCCCGGAAGGCATCCCCTCTTTCTTCAACAAGTATCGGTATGTTTTCGGATTCGTTTAATTCATGCGATATGTGCAATCTTGGAGATTCTTTTGCATTTAGTTTTCTATTTTCTTTTTTGCACCATGCTGGTATGAGATGGTCCTTGGTTTATTTATATAATGCTCTTTGCACTTCACTTATATTCTTTGAGTATGGCTTTATAGAATGCTTCATGTGCTTCACTTATATCATTTGAAGTTTGGATTGCCTGTTTCTCTTTACATAGACAACAGCCATTTGTAGAATGCTCTTTTGCTTCACTTATATTTGTTAGAGCGTGGGCATACCTTTTGTAGAAAGAATTAAACTCTCTTGCTTCACTTATATCTATTTAGAGAGATGACAGGAACTGGTCATTCACATGGTTAGTCATAAAATCCTACATAAAACTTATAGATCACTGAATATGATATGTTTGATTCCTTGCAATAGTTTTTCGATATAAAGATGGTGATATTAGAGTCATGCTAGTGGGTGGTTGTGGATTGTAGAAATACTTGTGTTGAGGTTTGTGATTCCCGTAGCATTCACGTATGGTGAACCGTTATGTAACAAAGTTGGAGCATGATTTATTTATTGATTGTCTTCCTTATGAGTGGCGGTCGGGGAATGGCGATGGTCTTTTCCTACCAATCTATCCCCTAGGAGCATGCGTGTAGTACTTTGTTTCGATGACTAATAGATTTTTGCAATAAGTATGTGAGTTCTTTATGACTAATGTTGAGTCCATGGATTATACGCACTCTCACCCTTCCATTATTGCTAGCCTCTTGATGCAGCGCATTGCCCTTTCTCACCTCGAGAGTTGGTGCAAACTTCACCGGTGCATCCAAACCCGTGATATGATACGCTCTATCACACATAAACCTCCTTATATCTTCCTCAAAACAGCCACCATACCTACCTATCATGGCATTTCCATAGCCATTCCGAGATATATTTCCATGCAACTTCCATCATCATCATATACATGACATGAGCATTTATTGTCATATTGCTTTGCATGATCATAAGATAGCTAGCATGATGATTTCATGGCTTGTCCGTTTTTTGATGTCATTGCTATGCTAGATCATTGCACATCCCGCTACACCGCCGGAGGCATTCATATAGAGTCATATCTTTGTGCTAGATATCGAGTTGTAATATTGAGGTTTAAGTAAATAAAAGTGTGATGATCATCATTATTAGATCATTGCCCCAATGAGGAAAGGATGATGGAGACTATGATTCCCCCACAAGTCGGGATGAGACTCCGGACGAAAAAAATAAAAAAAATAAAGGCCAAAAAAAAGAGAAGGCCCAAAAAAAGAGAAAAAGAGAGAAGGGGCAATGTTACTATCCTTTTACCACACTTGGGCTTCAAAGTAGCACCATGTTCTTCATATAGAGAGTCTCTTGAGTTATCACTTTCGTATACTAGTGGGAATTTTCCTTATAGAACTTGGCTTGTATATTCCAACGATCGGCTTCCTCAAATGCCCTAGGTCTTCATGAGCAAGCAAGTTGGATGCACACCCACTTAGTTTCAGTTTGAGCTTTCATATACTTATAGCTCTAGTGCATCCGTTGCATGGCAATCCCTACTCCTCACATTGACATCAATTGATGGGCATCTCCGTAGCTCGTTGATTATCCGCGTCGATGCGAGACTTTCTCTTTTTTGTCTTATTCACACAACCTCTACCATCATATTCTATTCCACCTATAGTGCTATGTCCATGGCTCACGCTCATGTATTGCGTGAAAGTTGAAAAGGTTTGAGAACATCAAAAGTATGAAACAATTCCTTGGCTTGTCATCGGGGTTGTGCATGATGTGAATATTTTGTGTGGTGAAGATGGAGCATAGCCAGACTATATGATTTTGTAGGGATAACTTTCTTTGGCCATGTTGTTTTGAAAAGACATGATTGCTTTATTAGTAGGCTTGAAGTATTATTGTTCACATGTCAAATGATAGACTATTGCTTTGAATCACTCGTGTCTTAATAATCATGCCATGATTAGACATGTAATCAAGATTATGCTAGGTAGCATTCCACATCAAAAATTATCCTTTTTATCATTTATCTACTCGAGGACGAGCAGGAATTAAGCTTGGGGATGCTGATACGTCTCTGTCGTATCTATAATTTTTGATTGTTCCATGCCAATATTCTACAACTTTCATATACTTTTTGGCAACTTTTTATACTATTTTTGGGACTAACATATTGATCCAGTGCCCAGTGCCAGTTCCTGTCTGTTGCATGTTTATGGTTTCGTAGAATATCCATATCTAATGGAATCCAAACGGGATAAAAACGGACAGAGAATATTTATGGAATATTTGGAGAATTCCGGAAGAAATATCCACGCGAGACGGTGCCCGAGGTGGCCACGAGGCAGGGGGGCGCGCCTGCCCCCCTAGGCGCGCCCGTGACCCTCGTGGGCCACCTGTAAGGCGGTTGATGCCCTTCTTTGGCCACAAGAAAGCTATTTTTTGGTAAAAAAATCACGGCGAAGGTTTCAGTCCAATCGGAGTTACGAATCTCCATATATATACGAAACGATGAAAGGGCACCAGAGGAGAGCGCAGAAACAAAGAGAGACAAAGAGACAGATCCAATCTCGGAGGGTCTCTCGCCCCTCCCACGCCATGGAGACCATGGACCAGAGGGGAAACCCTTCTCCCGTCTAGGGAGAAGGTCAAGGAAGAAGAAGGAGGAGGGGGGCCCTCTCCCCCTCGCTTCCCGTGGCGCCGGAACGCCGCCGGGGGCCATCATCATCACCGCAATCTACACCAACACCTCCATCATCTTCACCAACATCTCCATCACCTTCCCCCATCTATCTGCAACAGTCCCCTCTCCCGCAACCGGATGTACCCTCTACTTGAACATGGTGCTCTATGCTTCATATTATTATCCAATGATGTGTTGCCATCCTATGATGTCTGAGTAGATTTTCGTTGTCCTATCTGTGGTTCATGAATTGCTATGATTGATTTAATTTTCTTGTGGTTATGTTGCTGTCCTTTGGTTCCCATCATATGAGCACGCGCGTGGATCACACCATAGGGTTAGTTGTTGTCAGTGGAAAACGACACCTATGGGATCACAAGAATCCCTACTGCGGTTGCGGGGCGCCGGGTTGAGAGAAGAGCGGATCTAACAGAGAGCACGCGGTTCGTTTATCCAGGTTCGGGCCGCGAGGATGCGTAAAACCCTACTCCTGCTTTGGTGGATGTATTCTTAGTTCTTGAACTAGCTACGAGGTGTATCGGGCTCCAAAAAGCCGAATCCTACTCCTCGTCGCCTTGGGCCTCCTTTTATAGAAAAAAGGGGTTGCCACAGTGGCACACAGGAGGTGGAAAGGCAACAGTGTTGCGAGGTTATCCTTCGTATTACAGGACAAGACGCATTTAATGCATCGCGCAGGTGTCCCTTCACTTTATCGGGGACGGGGGCGAGGCCCGTCCCGTCCGTCGTCGCTCCTCCAAGCTTCGACACGCGCCCTGGCCAGCGATGCATGCGGCGCCATGTAGGCAGGTAGGCAGCTGAGGTGGCGCGGTGGTGGAGCCTCCACGAAGGGATGCATGTTGCCACGCAGGTGCCTGCCCAGCTGGTTGGGTCGGCAGCTGCATGCGAACGGCGGCGGAGACTTGGCTGGTGCGGGCCTGACGGTGGCCCTGCTGGTGCGCTTGGCGAGGGCCTTACCGGGGGGGCGGCAAGGGTCTTGCCGTAGCGCGCAGGTGTCCCCGACGAGGATCTTGCCGGGGGTCTTGTTGGTTTCTTCGGTGAGGATGGCTGCCTTCCTATCCTCATTTGATTTTGACTATTCTTTGTCTTCACAAAGATCTGCATGCCAGCACAGAGGTGCCTCCCGAGCCATGTCCCAATGAATTTGTCGAGTGTTGGTGGGCTCGAGGGTGGCTCGCTTGGCTGGCGTGGGTGAGCTGCCCCGGCAAGGGTCTTGCCGGGGTCGCTGAGGCTGCCCCGACAAGGGTCCTTGCTGGGGAAACCTGCTTCGTCCATCTGATCTTTGTGGCCTTGGTCCTTGTCGTTGCTTTGCTTCGTCTTGTGCCTTCGGCTTCTCTCCGGCTCCCCTTTCCCTGCCCTGTTATGCGCGGCCGTGGCGGGAGGCTCTGACTGCCCGTGCACAAGTAAAGGGGTCAAAAGGAGATCCCCTACTTTTGTACAACGACAGGAGCCCCCAGGCCTGGGCCACACATAAGCGCAGCACGTTGTTTGGCGAGGCTATCTTGGCGCTGCGGTTAGGCGGATTTTACATGATAGCTGCTCCGACCGCTGCGCTTGTCCACGACCTGCGTTAAGCAGCGGCGGTAAGTCGTCGTAGCGCGCATAGCGGAGGCATCTTTGGCGTCATCCCATGGTGGACAGTATAGAGGCGGCTTGCGTGTCTCTTTGAGACTGTAGGGCCGCTTCCCATTTACTGCCCTCGCTTGGGAACCGTCGCTCCACGCGTCCCACTGCGCCCGCCTCCTGTGCCATGTTCGCTGCATGCATAATGCAGAATGAATGACAGGCGCGCGGGATTTGGGAAGTTGTGCGCGTGCGTGGGTCGATTCCCACGCGCCTTCAATGGAGCGGGGAGGGCAGTCAACGGCCCCGCTTGTGGTCACTTCAACAAGCCGGATTGGCCGAGAGGGGGCAGCCGAGCCCTGCCCCCGCTCCTTTATAAAGAGGGGAGCGGGAGGAACGGTGCCTCTCAACCTTTCGTCATCTGCCTCTCCCCATTCCTACTTCTTTTCTTCTTCTGCCATGGCGAGGGGGCGTGGCGATGCCTCATCGGTGGCGGCAAGGGTTTCGGCCAGACAACGCGTCGCTCCTCCCCAAGAGCTCATAGTGGCGGGGCCGGCCGCTAGAGGAAGGGGGAGGGGGCGAGGTCGAGGCTGTCGTGGTGCTCGAGGGAGAGGAGGACGGGGTGGCAGATCAGCCTCTCCTCCGCCAGCAGCTCCTCCTACGATGGAGGGCCATGTCGGGGACAACCCCTGCGAATTCTTCGTCAGGCTGCGCCAGCCACCGCACCGTCGCCTTCGCCTCCCGACTCCATTCGCGTCGGAGATGGAGCTGGATCCGCCGTAGACATTGCGGTTGCATATGAGGTGCTGCGGGAATAGCGGCACATGGGCCGACGTCGAGTTCCCCGCCCCTCACGTCATGTATCTTCACCGAGGGTGGAAGACCTTCGCTTGCCTCCACAGCTTGACGGATGGGCTCACTCTCCATTTCAAACTAATGGAGGGTGGCCTCCTCTCCGTCAAGATCTTCGGGCACTTCAGGACTCGCGTAAGGTGCTGCGTGGAGAGCTCTTCTGACGACGAAGATTCCTCCTTGAGCGAGAGTGGCGAGGAAGACAACGGCATCGACGACGAGGCTAGCGGGCGGCAGGATGACGGGTCCGACTAGGCATCGGGCGCCACTCCGAGCGGCACCGGCGACCCCATCATCCGTGTCACCGGCTCCTTGAACTTCTCGGGGTCGTCTCCTTGGGCGGCTGGCGTTGGGAGGCTGTGTAAGAGGAAGAGGGCGGGCGGCAAGGCCGTCAAGTCGGAGTACGTGGGCATTGACGCCTTTATCGCGTACCGACGTCATGCCGCCTCGTCTTCGAGCTCTGCCTCTGGCGCAGCCATCACTATCCAGCCCTTGGACAGCCACCAAGATGTTCTCTTGGTGTCTTCTGCCACTCGTAGCTCGCCTAGGCGCCCCTTTTGCCCTTCTGTTTTCTTGTTCCATTTCCTGAGAAGAGGGACAAGAAAAGGATTACGGGCACCTTATCTCTTTTTAGTCTTGTAAGCCTTCGGGCCTTTGTTAACTTTAGAACTTGTAATCCCCTTGTTCATGTTTTTCATTTCGTATGAATTGTACCTGCACGGGATATTTTTTAATGAAAAAGGGATGTTTGCTGGGTTTTTCATTCGCAGGTAAAACACACAACAAGGAGTAAATCCTTGTTACCTTTAAGATAAACGTTTTCTCGCCCGGCAACAGGCCTTGCCGTCCCCCCACTTCGCTCGACCTTTCTCACGCCCTTGGCAGAGGCAGGGATGAGGTGGGCTTAGGCTCCTCGTTTCATTTCCTTGCTGTCGCGACTACGACCAAACTTGGTCCCAGGAAACGAGTCCTAGGGTCCGGAATGAGGGGAGCACGATAGCCTAAGGATAAAACGAGGTTTCACATACCTTAGTCCATAACGAAACACATGATAAGGGATAGAGAACTTATCTGAATCTGCAGCCCCCGGCAACCTTGGCTTGCCGCGGGTGGATCTTTGCTCTTGTAGCCCCCGGCAATACTAGCTTGCCGGGGCCTGGACGCCAGTCCGTCCCCTTTCTTCCAAAGCAGCTCGGCAAGGATATGCATGTGTCGTGCGAACCAAAGAAGACAGAGAAGAACAGAGAGACGCGCACTCGACCTCTAAGCTAGGGGTTAGCCGCCGCTAAGCACTATCAACCCTAACCAAGGACGAGACTCGACCTAGCATGCATGCTATAACTTAGGGCGCCCGACGCCGTTTATTTATGCTCAGGGTCGGCGCCTGGCTTTGTACAGAGGGTCACATGCCTTGTCGGCAAAGCTCGTACAAAAGGTGGCTTGCCGGGAGGCCCGGCAAGCCGCGCCTTATGGGTAAAACTTGCGAAGATGCTCGATGTTCTAGGAGTTGCTCACTGGTACGGCATCCTCGGTCTCCAGGCGGACTGCGCCAGGCCTGGTGACTCGTATTACCCGATAAGGGCCTTCCCACTTCGGCGTCAACTTGTTGGAATTCTTGGCCGACTGAACGCGCCGAAGAACAAGGTCACCTTCCTCAAAGCTTCGGGCATGAACCTTGCGGCTATGGTAGCGGCGCAAGGCTTCTTTGTAGCGTGCGCTCTCCTGACCGCCGAAGACGATCTTCCTCAAGGAGTGTCGCATCATCTTGGCGACACGTCTCTTGCTCAAGCTCGTCATAAGCAAGCACTCGAGGTGACCTGTGTATGAGTCCCGTGGGGAGAACTGCTTCCGCCCCGTATACTAGGGCAAAAGGTGTCTGGCCGGTGGCTCGATTTGGCGTCGTCCTGATCGACCAAAGAACCGCCGGCAACTTATCAATCTAGCGCCTTCCGCTCTTGTGCAGCTTGTCAAAGGTCTTCGTTCTCAAGCCTTGCAACACTTCAGCATTGGCCCTCTCCGCTTGGCCGTTGCTCCGTGGATGTGCCACGAAAGCAAAACAGACCTTGCTGCCGAGGTCTCGGATGTACTGCATGAAGGTGTGGCTTGTGAGCTGCGTGCCGTTGTCGGTGATGACTCTGTTTGGCACACCAAAATGACAGACCAGTCCTTTGAAGAATTTGACGGTTGACTGAGCAGTCATCTTCCTCACTGCTTCCACCTCTAGCCACTTTGTGAACTTGTCGATTGCAACGTACAAGTACTCAAAGCCCCCCACAGCGCGGGGGAAAGGGCCCAGTATATCGAGACCCCAGACCGAGAATGGCCAGGAGAGAGGGATTGTTTGAAGGGCTTGAGCTGGTGGATGAAGCTTCTTTGAATGGAACTGGCACGCTTCACACTTGGTGACTAGTGCCGTCGCATCCTGGAGGGTGGTGGGCCAGAAGAAACCTTGCTGGAACGCCTTCCCGGCAAGGGCCCTCGACCATATGTGGGAGCCACATATGCCTCCATGTATCTCTGCCAACAGCTCTAGTCCTGCCTCCCGGGGGATGCACTTGAGTTTCACACCGTTCGACCTTCTCTGGTACAGGACGTCATCGACGAACTGGTACAGGGCGGACCGACGGGCTACTTTCTCCGCTTCTTCCTGCTCCTCACGAAGCTCCCCTGTTTGGAGGAATTGGACGGTATGCTGCGCCCATGCCGGAGCCTGAGGCTCGATGGCAAGGACCAAAGGCATCTCTTCCGCCATGGGAGCGGCCGTCTCTACGGCCAAGGCCTGACGCCCCGCCGGAGCCAGTTGCTCTTGGGCAGGCTCAGCGTCCGCGGTAGCACCCTTGCCGGCAGCCCGGGGGGGGGGGAGGCTCGGTAAGAAAGTACTTGCCGGGACCTGATTTTCTCCGCTTGCTCTGCCCTGTTGATGGATCGACGGATGGTTGAGTTAACCGGAGCAAAAAGGTACCTGCTTCCATAGGTAGCTTGAATGCGGCACGCTTGGACAGGTAACCGGCGATGTCGTTCTCCGCTCGGGGGATGTGCTGCGCCTGGATACCGTCAAAGCGTTCCTCCAGCTTCCTCAGCTCATTGACGTATGCTTCCATCAGTGGGCTCTGATAATCTTTGTTGACCTGCCTGACAACGAGCTGCGAGTCACCCCTGACGATGAGCTTCTTAACCCCGAGGTTTGCCGCGATCCTGAGACCTGCAAGCAATCCCTCGTACTCGGCGGTGTTATTGGTGGATATCTCCCTGGAGAAGTGCATCTGGATCACGTACTTGAGGTGCTCTCCGGTGGGTGCGACGAGCAGCACCCCGGCACCGGCGCCTTGCAGCGAGAAGGCACCAACAAACTACATGATCGATTGCGGTCCGCTTCCTTTACGGGAGAGTAGTCTCCTGGACTTCTTCGTCAGGCGTCGAGGTCCATTCCGTGATGAACTCCGCCAAGACTCTGCTCTGAATTGTCGAGGTACTCTCAAACTTTAAGCCGAAGCTTGACAACTCCAAGGCCCATTCCACAATCCTTTTGGTTGCGTCTGGGTTGTGCAGTATCCGTTGCAACGGGAGGCGGGTGACAACAGTGATCTCGTGGGCCTGGAAGTAGTGACACAGCTTCCTCGAGGCCATAAGGAGGCCGAAGAGCAATTTTTGCACACCGGAATACCTTGACCTAGCCCCCTGCAAGAGGGAGCTGACAAAGTAAACCGGGTGCTGCATCATCTTTTTCTTGGGCACCACTCCACTCGACCGCGCGGGCAATGCCTTGGTGGCACCAGACTCTGCCGGGGGCCGCGCTTTGTCGGCACCAGGCCCTACCGGGGGAATCTTCGGCTTGCCATCCGCTGGTTCTGCCGCCATTGCTACCTCCTCGTCGACCTCCCTCTGTGCGGCGTTGACCACTTGATTCGTCGCCGCCAGATACAGCAGTAACGGCTCTTGTAGTTTAGGCGCAACTAGTATTGGCGTGGAGGAAAGGTATTTCTTCAGGTCCTGCAGTGTGGCCTCGGCTTCTGGGGTCCACTCCATTGGGCCCACCTTTTTCAAGATCTTGAAAAAGGTGAGGGCGCGCTCGGTGGACTTGGAGATGAACCGGCTCATGGCGGCAACGCAGCTGGTGAGCCGACGCACATCCTTGATCTGCTATGGCGCCTCGATCTGCTCAATAGCCTTTATCTTGTCTGGGTTTGCCTCGATCCCATGCTGTGACACGAAGAACCCGAGAAGCTTGCCGGATGGGACGCCAAAGATGCACTTCTCAGGGTTCAAGTTGAGGTTGATCTTGCGCAGGTTGGCAAATGTCTCTTCTAGATCTTGCACAAGTCGGCCCGTCCTTGGTTTCGACCACTATGTCATACATGTAGGCCTCCATATTTCTATGGAGCTGAGGTTCAATACCAATTTGGACTGCTCTTGCAAACGTCGAGCCAGCACTCTTCAACCCGAAAGGCATCCGTAAAAAGCAATACGTACCACATGGGGTGATGAATGTTGTCTTCTCTTCATCCTCTCTTGTCATGAATATTTGGTGGTAGCCTGAGTAGGCATCGAGGAATGATAACATATCACACCCGGCCGTGGAGTCAACAATCTGGTCGATGCGTGGCAATGGGAAGGGGTCCTTAGGACAAGCCTTATTGATATATGTGTAATCAATACACAGCCTCCACTTTCCATTCGCCTTGCGCACCACTACCGGATTGGCCAACCACGTCGGATGGAGCACCCCTCTCACCAAACCTGCCGCTTCTAACTTCCTGATCTCCTCTGTGATGAACTCCTGCCTCTCTAGAGCCTGCTTTCTGACCTTCTGCTTGACGGGCCGCACGTGGGGGCAGACAGCTAGGTGGTGCTCAATCACCTCCCTGGGAACACCGGGGATGTCGGACGCTTGCCATGCAAACACGTCGACATTCGCCCGCAGGAAGGTGACGAGCTCGCCTTCCTATTTGCTGTTGAGGGCGGAGCCTATGATGAAGGCTCCTCCCGTGCCGTCCTCCGCGACGGGCACCTTCTTGGTCTGCGGGGGCTCGGCTCTGGATCTCTTGCTCTTGTAGGCAGAGCTCTGGCACGTCCTCAATGGTAGCACAACACTCCGAGGAGGTGCGCTTGCCGGAGTGGGTGCGAGAGGTCTTGCCGGGCTCCTTCTTTCCTCCCGGGCCTTCGGCGGCAGGAGCAGGCGCCCTGACGATAGCTGCTGCAACTGCTTCCTGGTAGAGTTGGTCGGCGCAGATCAGTGCGTCCTTCTTGTCGGAGGGGACGGAGATGATGGTCAATGGCTCGGGCATCTTTAGCATGTTGTAGGCATAGTGTGATGCCGCCATGAACTTGGCTAGTTCCGGGCGGCCGAGGATCCCATTGTAGGGCAAGGGAATCTCGGCCACGTCGAAGACGATCCTCTCCGTCCGGTAGTTCAACTCTCCTCCAAATGTCACGGGCAGTGGGACCTTTCCCTTTGGCTGGCTTCTCCCCGGATTGACCCCCTGAAACGTGCCCGTTTCCTCAAGGTCTCCGTCAGGGATTTGCAACCTTTTGATCACGACAGGTGAGATCAGGTTCAGGCCGGCCCCATCGTCAACCAACATCTTGTTCAGCCTGAGGTTGCGTATTGTTGGCAAAACCAAAAATGGCAAACACCCGACCGCGGTAGTGCGGTCAGGGTGGTCCTCGGCGTCAAAGATGAGGGGCGTGCTGGACCACTTTAGTAACCACGGCGTCGAACGACGGCTCTGTTGTTGTAACCTCTCGCGCCCACTGCTTGAGCTGGCGGTGAGAGGTATGCAGCGAGGCGCCGCCATCGACGCACATGGCCTCCGTAGCCTTCTGGAACCCTTGCTCACCAGACTCGTCGTCCTCGTCGTGATCGTTGTCTTCTTGTTTCTTGTCGCGGCCCCGGGCGGGCCTCTCTTGCTGGTTGTCCTTGCCGGGGCGGCCTCCTTGGGCACCATGCTTCTTGCCGGATCCCTCAGCACCATCCTGGTCCTTGTCCTTGTCCCGCCTTTCCTACTCAGCCTTTTGCTTCTCAGCAAGCAGCTCGAATTGTCGGCAGTTCTGGAGATCATGGCCCTTGGTGTAGTGGATCTTGCAGTATTGCTTGCCGGAGCTTCCTGGCTTGTCGGTAGCCGCCAAGGCCCGGCAGGGGGTGTGATACGTCTCCAACGTATCTATAATTTTCATGCTATATTATCTACTGTTTTGGACTATATTGGGCTTTATTTTCCACTTCTATATTACTTTTGGGACTAACCTATTAACCGGAGGCCCAGCTCAAAATTGATGTTTTTTGCCCATTTCAGTGTTTTGAAGAAACGGAATATCAAACGGAGTCCAAACAGAATGAAACCTTCGGGAACGTGATTTTCTCATCAGATAAGACCCAGGAGACTTGGACCCTCCGTCAAGAAAGCCACGAGGTGGTCACGAGGGTGGAGGGCGCGCCCCCTGCCTTGTGGGCCCCTCGAAGCTCCACCAACGTACTCCTTCCTCCTATATATACCTACGTACCCCCAAACGATCAAATACGGAGCCAAAAACCTAATTCCACCGCCGCAACTTTCTGTATCCACGAGATCCCATCTTGGGGCCTGTTCCGGAGCTCCGCCGGAAGGGGAATCGATCACGGAGGGCTTCTACATCAACATCATAGCCTCTCCGATGAAGTGTGAGTAGTTTACCTCAGACCTTCGGTTCCATAGTTAGTAGCTAGATGGCTTCTTCTCTCTTTTTGGATCTCAATACGGTGTTCTCCCCTCTCTCGTGGAGATCTATTCGATGTAATCTTCTTTTTGCGGTGTGTTTGTTGAGACCGATGAATTGTGGGTTTATGATCAAGATTATCTATGAACAATATTTGAATCTTCTCTGAATTCTTTTATGTATGATTGGTTATCTTTGCAAGTCTCTTCGAATTATCAGTTTAGTTTGGCCTACTAGATTGGTTTTTCTTGCAATGGGAGAAGTGCTTAGCTTTGGGTTCAATCTTGCGGTGTCCTTTCCCAGTGACAGAAGGGGCAGCAAGGCACGTATTGTATTGTTGCCATCGAGGATAACAAGATGGGGTTTATATCATATTGCATGAATTTATCCCTCTACATCATGTCATCTTGCTTAAGGCGTTACTCTGTTTTCATTAACTTAATACTCTAGATGCATCTTTGGATAGCGGTCGATGAGTGGAGTAATAGTAGTAGATGCAGGCAGGAGTCGGTCTACTTGTCTCAGACGTGATGCCTATATACATGATCATGCCTAGATATTCTCATAACTATGCTCAATTCTGTCAATTGCTCAACAGTAATTTGTTCACCCACCGTAGAAATACTTATGCTCTTGAGAGAAGCCACTAGTGAAACCTATGGCCTCAGAGCGATACAGAAGGAATAACATTGCAGCCCTGCATACTGAAGATGGTATCTGTGTGGAGGATCATGCGGGCAAAGAAGCAATACTCTTTCAATCCTTCAAACAGAGACTTGGCAATTATTCTCATAAAGATATGAAATTTGATCTTCCAAGTATTATCAAGAGAATTGAAGGCCTAGATGCTTTAACTGTCCCTTTCACACATGCTGAAATAGATCATGTTATTAAACCGATGCCACCGGATCGTGCACCAGGACCAGATGGCTTCAATGGTGCGTTTCTCAAAGCTTCTTGGCCAATCATCAAAGAGGATTTTTATAAATTGTGTAATCAATTCTTTGATGGAAATCTCAATCTTGAAAGCATCAACGATGGCTACATCACTCTGATCCCAAAAAACAATGCGCCTAGCATCGTCAATGATTTCCGACCAATCACCCTATTGAACTGATGTCTCAAAGTGATCACTAAAATCTTGGCCAACCGGTTGCAAAAAGTCATTCTGAAAATAATTCATCGTAACCAGTATGGTTTCCTCAAAGGGCGCACTATCCAGGACTGTCTCGCTTGGGCATTCGAATACATTTACCAGTGCCAAAGCTCCAAGAAAGAGATTTTACTTCTGAAACTCGACTTTGCTAAGGCCTTTGATACCATTGACCATGAAGCAATGCTCATCATTATGAAGAACATGGGTTTTAATGATAAATGGTTAGGCTGGATTCAATGTATCTTTTCTTCGGGCAAGTCAGCGGTTCTCCTAAACGGTGTCCCTGGCTGACAATTTCATTGTAAATGCGGTGTGAGACAAGGTGACCCTCTGTCCCCACTAATTTTTGTACTTGCCGCTAACCTCCTTCAAGCTGCAATCAATGATGCTTTTACTAGGGGGAAATCAGTTTGCCCTTTCCTTGCAATACACAATGAGAATACCCGGTGATTCAATACGCGGATGATACTATTCTAGCTATGCCTGCATGTCCTGCACAAGCCATGACCATCAAAACTATCCTCTCCGACTATGCCACATCGGTAGGTTTAAAGATCAATTTCCGTAAATCTACTATCATACCCCTCAACTGTGGGCAGGAGGTCACAAACACATTGGCAAATATTTTTGGCTGTGTTATTGGCAAGCTACCATTTACCTATCTTGGCCTACCCATGGGCACCACCAGACCAACTATTTTGGACCTCATGCCTCTGGTCTGCCGTGTGGAGAGACGACTTTCGGCCACCCTCAACATGATTACATATGGAGGAAAACTAACATTGTTGAATTCAGTCATAACTTCTCTCATCATCTTCGCTCTTTGCACACTCAAACTCCTAGCAGGCATCATAGAACTTATTGGCAAAATCCGCAGAAAGTGCCTCTGGACAAAGAAAACTGATCAAGGTGATAAGTGCAACTCCTTGGCTTCATGGGATATGATATGCAAACCCAAAGAGTCTGGAGGACTTGGCATTATTAATCTCCAACTGCAAAGTGATGCTTTGCTTCTCAAATTTCTCCACAAGTTCTACAATCATTGGGACCTACCTTGGGTGGAATTGATTTGGAACACATACTACACCACCAAAATTCCACACGCATCCGACCCATGTGGCTCATTCTGGTGGCGTGGCGTCTCTAAACTTATGCCAATTTACCGTGGGATCACCAATGTGACAATTCGAAATGGGTCTTCGGCTCTGTTCTGGAAAGATGTATGGATTGGTGATGTTCTGGCCGACACCCATCCCAGAGCCTTCTCCTTTGCGCGGCTGGAAGATATATCTGTGAGGGATTTCTTGTGCAGCACGTCACTTGGTGAAACGTTCCACCTACCCCTCTCCGTGCAAGCTCTTGATGAAACCCGTGACCTACAACAACAAACCATGCAGATTGATCTTATGGATCCTAATTCGGCCAATGACGAATGGAACTGTGTCTGGGGATCAGAATACTCAGCCAACAGATTCTACACCTTCTACTTTAAAGATGTCCAGGCGCACCGTACATACAAATGGATATGGAAATCAAGATCAACGATGAAAATTAAAGTTTTCGGCTGGCTACTGTTGTCAGATAGACTCAACACTCGCAATATGTTGAAGAGGAGACACTATAACATTGGCACAGACTTTGGTTGCCTTCTATGCACTGCATGCCAAGATGAGACTGTGGAACACCTCTTCTTTGAGTGCACCTTCAGCCTTGCATGCTGGAATGAACTTCAAATCGTGGGACATGCAGCTGACAATCGGCTAGACTGGGTGGACAATGCCAAAGCCTCCTGGAGCCAACCTTTGTTCATGGAAATTTCCTCTTGGCATCCTGGAGCATCTGGAAGGAAAGAAATAATAAGCACTTCAGAGGAGTTCTTCCATCACAAGATTCTTGGCGTGCAAGACTCAAAGAAGACCTCTCCCTTCTCACTTATAGATTGGGAGACAAACATAAAGACTTCCTTTTTTCCTTTATCAGTTCACTGTAGAACCCCCCTACCCCCCAACCCCCATTCACAAAGTGAATGGCTTGTAAATAAAATCATGTAACAGACATTATATTCTTTAATTCAATTGCAGTAGGAGCCTCTCCTACTGTTTCAGGTGTAAAAAAAACCTATGGCCCCTGGGTCTATTCTCATCATATCAATCTCCAATCACTTTATTTTTGCTTTGCTTTTACTTTTGCCTTTTATTTTACCTTGCATCTTTATTCCAAAAATACCAAAAATATTATCTATCATCTCTATCAGATCTCACTCTCGTAAGTGACCGTGAAGGGATTGACAACCCCTAATCGCGTTGGTTGCGTTGAGCTATCGTTTTGTGTAGGTACGAGGGACTCGCGCGTGGCCTCCTACTGGATTGATACCTTGGTTCTCAAAAACTGATGGAAATACTTACGCTACTTAGCTGCATCATGCTCTCCTCTTCGGGGAAATCCAACGCAGTGCTCAAGAGGTAGCAAGAAGAATTTCTGGCGCTGTTGCCGGGGAGTCTATGCAAAAGTCAACATACCAAGTACCCATCACAATCCCTATCTGCCGCACTACATTATTTGCCATTTGCCTCTTGTTTTCCTCTCCCCCACTTCACCCTTGCCGTTTTATTTGCCCTCTCTTTTCCGTTTACCTTTTTTCTCGCTTGCTTTTTGTTTGCTCATGTGTTGGATTGCTTGCTTGTCGCGATGGCTCTACCTAGATTTGGTGATCTTCACCTTAAAAGGTTAGAGGAGATCGAGAACAACGTCAGGAAGTTTTTGGTTTTGCAATTTGAGCATAATAATTTCTTTAGAAACGAGCTTAAGGAACAAAAATGTTTTATGAGTTATATGAATAAAGAGCTCGATGATATGTCTAAAGAATTTGATGGTATAAGATCTCAAATTGCTCGTCTTGAAAAGTTGACTGCTGAAATTTTGGATATGCAGGCTACCTTAGTCAATAAGATGGCCGCAAAACCGAATTCCTTTGAAAATCAAGATGAAGATCTAAAAGTTATTGATGTGTCCCAAATTAAATCTTTGTTTTGCAATATGAATCTTGATGAAACTGAATATGATCCACCTTTACCTAGAAGACGTTCCAAAAATTCGGAGTATTTAGATCTTGATGATGAAATTAATAAAAGTGGGATTGAAAAGAATAAAACCCTAGATGTTGCTAAACCCACTATATTGGATTTCAAGGAATTTAATTATGAAAGCTGCTCTTTAATTGATTGTATTTCTTTGTTGCAATCCGTGCTAAATTCTCCTCATGCTTATAGTCAAAATAAAGCGTTTACTAAACATATTGTTGATGCCTTGATGCAATCTTATGAAGAAAAACTTGAGTTGGAAGTTTCTATCCCTAGAAAACTCTATGATGAGTGGGAACCAACTATTAAAATTAAGATTAAGGATCATGATTTTTATGCTTTATGTGATTTGGGTGCTAGTGTCTCCACTATTCCCAAAACTTTGTGTGATTTGCTAGATTTCCGTGATTTTGATGATTGCTCTCTAAACTTGCATCTTGCGGATTCCACTATTAAGAAACCTATGGGAAGAATTAATGATGTCCTTATTGTTGCAAATAGGAATTATGTTCCCGTAGATTTTATCGTTCTTGATATAGATTGCAATCCTTCTTGTCCTATTATTCTTGGTAGACCTTTCCTTAGAATGATTGGTGCAATTATTGATATGAAGGAAGGGAATATTAGATTCCAATTCCCATTAAAGAAAGGCATGGAACACTTCCCTAGAAAGAAAATAAAATTACCATATGAATCTATCATGAGAGCCACTTATGGATTGTGTGAAACCCCAAAAAAATTTAACCTTGTTTTGTTAATTAAAATCTTGCCAGGAAATTTAACTTTCCTTTTTCTTGGTTTTTCTTGATTTCAGAACCATTCTTTTCTTGGTTATCTTGGAGTTGTTCCCTAAGATGAAAACCTTTCACTTATGATATTGGACTTGTTTACCCTCTCAAGAAAATCTTTTCTTTTATCAGAAGAATTAATTATATAATATTCTTCTTGATCTTTATTTTCTTGAAAAATGGTTTCCCATAGTTTTATGGTCCCATTTGTACTACAACCCTTTTATAAATTCATTCAAAAATCCCACCAAAATTTGGAGATGTCATATGGAGTATTTGAACCACTTTTGTGCAAAAATATCTTCTGCCCATTGAATATTTTGAGCTCTACACCATATTTAAAAATCTGGTCCAGTGGGCAGATTTGCACTACAACCTATTTATTTATTTCTTTAAAGTTTCCACCAAAATTATGGGATATCAGTAGGAGCATAGTATTCAACTTTATGCAATAACCTAGTGATGTCCTTTGTAAAAACTGAGTGAATCATCCTCTTTTCCATTTTGGTCCAACTTGAGGTTTTGTACATCAACCACCTTTTTAGTTGCTCCTTGATCCATGATTCCTTTTCCTACTGGTAGTCCTCCTTGCCAAACCCTTAAGTCCAGGAGAGTGGACCCATTGGATGATTCTAAGTGCTTGCAACAATGCCATGTGCTTTACATCCAGAATTGAAGTTTTGCAAAACTTGCACTAGCAAGTTTGTGCTTTGGACAAACTAACCTTACCATCCTCTCTTTCATCTAAAGAGACCCCACTCTAGAAGTTTTGGCCACTCCAAGAAATGCCTAAGTGCCCTTGGCATTTTGTCAAACACCTTATGGGCATGATCTGTTTTGACTTGAGTTTTTGTTTACACTGTGAACTTAATCCCCTGACCAGACCAGCATGTCCAATGGTTTTGCCTTAGACTATAACCCCACCCTGCTAACTTTCTTGTGGTTTGGAGCCCCCTAACATGCCATAGCATTTCGTCGAGCACGTCCCGTGCGTGCTCTGGGCGCAAGCAGAGCACGCGTATTGCACGTGTCGCGCCCGAGCCGACGCGTCGCACCCCTGGTTTGCCACCGCTCTGCAGAGCCGCACCACACGCTCCCCTCCTCACCGCAACGCGCCAAGCAGACCCTTGCCACGTCTCCGGCAAGCCAAGGACTAGCCGCCATGGCCGCCCGACAACCCTGCTCAGGTCGGCGCCGCCCGAGCCTCCCCCGCTCGCCACCTGCCTCCTGGAGCAGCGCAAGCTCATCCTCAAGCGTGTCCACTAGCGCTCGTCGCCGCCACGACGCCCTAGCTACAGAATGGCGGTCGCATGGCGACCTTATCCATGACCACCGTCGGAACCGACCCCGATCGCTTATTTAAGAAGCCACGAGCTCGTCCCCGTAGGCAGGCAGCCCCTAGCCATCTCCCTAGGAGCCCCATTGGCAACCAGTCGACCCGGGGGGGTCTCCGTCCCCATCTCCGGCAACCGCAGCCGCCGCTACTGCCTCGGCCAGTCCGGGCGCCACTGTGGCCTCCCCACTCCACTCTCTTCACCAGGAACTCCCCCTCCCTCTCATGAGTCCATCCCCTATTCAATCTTGACCGGGACTCGCCGCGGGCAGAAATTCACTTTGCCCGACAGCCACCGTCCGCCGCGAAGCTCACCGCCGGCAGCTCCGTCCACTCCTGAGGACAAAACGACCACCGGAGTGACCGCCTCGGCCCCCTGAGTCCGTGGGTGATCTCAGTTTCCCGAACGGTGCCGCCGTTCGCCAGCGAGCGTCGCCGGAGTTCCGTCCCCTCTCGGACAGAGAAAGAAGAGGGGAGGCGGACTAGTCAAACCTGACTAGTGGGCCACCTGGACCCATTGTCAGTGACTCCCCGCGCCGTCCACGCTGGATAAGTGGAAGCGTACTTCCCGAATATGCTTTCGATGTGTACGTGTTTATTCGAATCATTTTCTTTTTCTGTTTTAATTTAAATAATGATTTTGATCAAAACTTTGACTGGCTGTAACTTTTTAAATACAACTCCAAATGAATTGATTCTTTTTCCTACCTCTCTCAAATTTAGTCTAGTTTATTTTAAGATTTATTTGAAAAAATTTCAGACAACTTTTTTGTGCTGTTTTTAAAGTATGTGTTGTTTGAATATTTTTGAAAATAGGACTTTTGGAGAAGAAGAAAGCTTGCAAAAGTTTTTAGGATGCACCCTGCCTCTACACAACCTGAAGGCAAGCATTTTGAACCCGGCATAATATTTTTGGTGTGTTCGTTGACACGTTTATAACACCACCTCATTTCGGAATACTTGTTATTTCATGTGATATGATCTTTTGCATGGATGCATATTAGTGATTTCCATGCTGTTGGAAATGAACACACTTGTGTTGGTAATCATCCTCATATGCTTTGCATGTATACCAGGAGGAATCCGGGAAAAACCTCTGCCTTGGGTAGGCATGAGTTTGTCGCCGGTCTCCGTCGAGGCGGTTATGTCCGGTATGGCATAGTAAGGTATAATGAATGTTGATTCTGTTGGTTGATATATATTTGTGATACATGTCATGTAGGGAATTTATAAACCTCCTAAGTCGACCATAGATCGAGTCTTGTACCAGTAACCCCATACTTGTTTTGTACTACCACCTGTCCCTACCGCAAGTAGGGTATGGTTCAGTCAGTCGTCAACCCCTTTCTAGCACACACCGTACAGAGAGGCCATGGTGGAAGATATCGGTTGAAGCCGGTAGGCATGCCACCCGGTCCGGGGGCATGGGTGTTTCAGTTGAGACCGAGAGGGAGGCCACCCCTTAGAGCGCCATGGTATAAATTTGATCCCATGCTACGCGAGGTTGTAGCCTCCCACTTAGAGTTTTGCTTAACAAGTGTCATGGGTGATTCCAGCACCGGTAAGTTAAGCTGGTGTGTGCAAGTCGGTGTGTTTTCAATTAAAAGACTGTAAACGGAATTAGTCCCGATGGACTAAAGGAATCCGTTACTCGTGGGAAAAGAGTACACCCTCTGCAGAGATTAAACCTATTCGTAAAGCCGTGTCCATGGTTAAGGATTACAGTCTGGAATGGGTCAAGGGTTGGTCCTTGTGTCGGTCTTCGGAGGAGAAGCGGTTAGTATAAATTCAGATACCGACTAGTGACTTGTGAGGACCATGGTTATTATTTCTGTTATGGACTAACCCCATGATCATTATTTCTGTTATGGACTAACCTGTTACATTATTTATCGAGTATCTCTGGGATGGTTCTACCTCCGGGATATTCATTGGATTTTTTTTTCTTTATAAGCCCTTTATGTGGTGTCGCTCAGACGCCCGACTGTGGCATTGTTTGTTTTTACTTCCTTTCATAAGCCCTTTATGTGGTGTCGCTCAAACGCCCGACTGTGGCATTGCTTGTTTTTACTTTCTTTCATAAGCCCTCTATGTGGTGTCGCTCAGACGCCCGACTGTGGCATCGTTTGTTTTTATTTTCTTTTATAAGCCCTCTATGTGGCGTCGCCCAGACGCCAGACTGTGGCATTGTTTGTTTTTATTTTCTTTTATAAGCCCTCTATGTGGTGTCGCTCAGACGCCCGACTGTGGCATTGTTTGTTTTTATTTTCATTTATAAGCCCTTTCTGTGGTGTCGCCCAGACGCCCGACTGTGGCATTTTAGTTACACTCCGTTATTGCACATTCATGTCGCATATAACCACCTGCTCGCATGCATAGGAGACTCTTATTTATGACTGGCAACGTGATCATGGACTATATCAGTACTTGATTTATATTATTCCAGTATTCATAATGTTTGCGAGTACATTCAAAGTACTCACTGGCTTGTCCCTGGCTATTGTCTTGGCCAGATTTCTTGCATGGAGAGGAATGTTGCGGAGTCAGCCCCGGAACTAAGCAACGACGATAGCAGCCTCGCGAAGATAGGAGTTAACCTGGTCAGCTGTTCCCGTGGGAAATGGAGTCCCATAGACGCTGATGATCCACAAACCGCTTCCGCCATCAACCACTAGAAACCATTTGTTGTACTCACAGACCAGAATGGTCTTGTACTACATACTTTGTGTTTTGCTTGGAATTTTCTGTATCAAGTTGGTGCCTCACCAGCTAACAGTAATCCTGGGGCTGGTGAGCACGAGGGCCATTTTCTGGAAATTAATACCCGGAAAACCGGTCGCCACATATTGCCTACCAAAGATAGCAATACCTAGATCTATCCTTGTTATTATGCCTAGCTAGGGGCGTTAAACGATAGCGCTTGTTGGGAGGCAACCCAATTTTATTTTAGTTTTTTTGTTTTTTGCTTCTGTCTAGGAATAAATAATCCATCTACCTTATGCTTAGATGTGGTTTTATCTTTTAATTAGTGTTTGTGCCAAGTTAAACCTATAGGATCTTCTTGGATGATAGTTATTTGATCTTGCTGTAATTTCCAGAAACTTTCGGTTCACGAAAACAATTATTAAAATTCACCGTAATGTGATAAAATAGTTATTCCAATTGCTGCTGATCAATAAACAAATTTCCTTGGTCTTCCTATTTTTGCTGAATTTTTGGAGTTCTAAAAGTTTGCGTTAGTTACAGATTACTACAGACTGTTCTGTTTTTGACAGATTCTGTTTTCCGTGTATTGTTTGCTTATTTTGATGATTCTATGGCTAGTAAAATAGTTTATAATCCATAGAGAAGTTGGAATACAGTAGGTTTAACACCAATATAAATAAATAATGAGTTCATTACAGTACCTTGAAGTGGTCTTTTGTTTTCTTTCGCTAATGGAGCTGACGAGATTTCTGTTGAGTTTTGTATTGTGAAGTTTTCAAGTTTTGGGTAAATTCTTTTGATGGATTATGGAACAAGAAGTGGCAAGAGCCTAGGGTATGCCCATGGCAACCCCCAAGATAATCCAAGGACACCAAAAATTCAAATCTTGGGGATGCCCCGGAAGGCATCCCCTCTTTCGTCTACTTCCATCGGTAATTTTACTTTGAGCTATATTTTTATTCACCACATGATATGTGTTTTGCATGGAGCGTCTTGTATTATTTGAGTCTTTTCTTTTTAGTTTACCGCAATCATCCTTGCTGTACACACCTTTTGAGAGATCCATACATGAATTGGAATTTGTTAGAATACTCTATGTGTTTCACTTATACCTTTTGAGCTATATAGTTTTGCTCTATGTGCTTCACTTATATCTTTTGAGATTTATAGTTTTGCTCTAGTGCTTCACTTATATATTTTAGAGCACGGTGGTGGATTTGTATTAAAGAAACTATTGATCTCTCATGCTTCACTTAGATTATTTTGAGAGTCTTAATAGCATGGTAAATTGCTTAATAATAATATGCTTGGTATTCAAGATTTGTAAAACTTTCTTTTGAGTGCGTTGAATACTAAGAAAAGTTTGATGCTAGATAATTGTTTTGAGATATGAAGATGGTGATATTAGAGCCATGCTAGTTGAGTAGTTGTGAATTTGATAAATACTTGTGTTAAAGTTTGTGATTCCCGTAGCATGCACGTATGATGAACCGTTATGTGATGAAGTCGGAGCATGATTTATTTATTGATTGTCTTCCTTATGAGTGGCGGTCGTGACTGACGATGGTCTTTTCCTACCAATCTATCCCCCTAGGAGCATGCACGTAATACTTTGCTTTGATAACTTCTAGATTTTTGCAATAAGTATATAAGTTCTTTATGACTAATGCTGAGTCCATGGATTATACGCACTTTTCCCATCCTTCCACCATTAGCCTCTCTAATACCGCACTTTTACTTTTCGCCGTATCATACACCCACCATATACCTTCCTCAAAACAGCCACCATACCTACCTATCATGGCATTTCCATAGCCATTCCGAGATATATTGCCATGCAACTTTCCACCGTTCCATTTATTATGACACGCTCCATCATTGTCATATTGCTAGCATGATCATGTAGTTGACATCGTATTTGTGGCAAAGCCACCATTCATAATTCTTTCATACATGTCACTCTTGATTCATTGCATATCCCGGTACATCGTCGGAGGCATTCACATAGAGTCATATTTTGTTCTAAGTATTGAGTTGTAATTGTTGAGTTGTAAGAAAAATAAAAGTGTGATGATCATCATTTTTAGAGCATTGTCCCAAGTGAGGAAAGGATGATGGAGACTATGATTCCCACACAAGTCGGGATGAGACTCCGGACGAAAAAAAAGAAAAAAGAAAAGAAAAGAGGCCATAAAAAGAGAGAAAAGGCAGAAATAAAAAAATGAGAGAAAAAGAGAAAAGGGACAATGTTACTATCCTTTTACCACACTTGTGCTTCAAACTAGCACCATGATCTTCATGATAGAGAGTCTCTCATTTTGTCACTTTCATATACTAGTGGGAATTTTTCATTATAGAACTTGGCTTGTATATTCCAATGATGGGCTTCCTCAAAATGCCCTAGGTCTTCGTGGAGTGGCGAGTTGGATGCACACCCACTTAGTTTCTTTTGTTGAGCTTTCATATGCTTATAGCTCTAGTGCATCCGTTGCATGGCAATCCCTACTCACTCACATTGATATCTATTGATGGGCATCTCCATAGCCCGTTGATACGCCTAGTTGATGTGAGACTATCTTCCCTTTTTTGTCTTCTCCACAACCACCATTCTATTCCACATATAGTGCTATATCCATGGCTCACGCTCATGTATTGCGTGAAGATCGAAAAAGTTTTGAAAATGTTAAAGTATGAAACAATTGCTTGGCTTGTCATCGAGGTTGGGCATGATTTAAATACATTGTGTGGTGAAGATAGAGCATAGCCAGACTATATGATTTTGTAGGGATAACTTTCTTAGGCCATGTTATTTTGAGAAGACATAATTGCTTTGTTAGTATGCTTGAAGTATTATAATTTTTATGCCAATATGAACTTTTGTCTTGAATCTTTTGGATCTGAATATTCATACCACAACTAAGAAGATTTACATTGAAATTATGCCAAGTAGCACTCCGCATCAAAAGTTCTCTTTTTATCATTTACCTACTAGAGGACGAGCAGGAATTAAGCTTGGGGATGCCTGATAAGTCTCCAACGTATCTATAATTTTTGATTGCTCCATGCTATATTATCTATTGTTTTGGACTATATTGGGCTTTATTTTCCACTTTTATTTTACTTTGGGGACTAACCTATTAACTGGAGGCCCATCCCAGAATTGGTGTTTTTTGCCTATTTCAGTGTTTCGAAGAAACGGAATATGAAACGGAGTCCAAACAGAATGAAACCTTCGGGAACGTGATTTTCTCATCAGATAAGACCCAGGAGACTTGGACCCTCCATCAAGAAAGCCACGAGGCGGTCACGAGGGTGGAGGGCGCCCCCCTAGGGCGCGCCCCTGCCTCGTGGGCCCCTCGAAGCTCCACCGACGTACTCCTTCCTCCTATAGATACCTATGTACCCCCAAACGATCAAATACGGAGCCAAAAACCTAATTCCACCGCCGCAACTTTCTGTATCCACGAGATCCCATCTTGGGGCCTGTTCCGGAGCTCCGCCGGAAGGGGAATCGATCACGGAGGGCTTCTACATCAACATCATAGCCTCTCCGATGAAGTGTGAGTAGTTTACCTCAGACCATCGGGTCCATAGTTAGTAGCTACATGGCTTCTTCTCTCTTTTTGGATCTCAATACAATGTTCTCCCCTCTCGTGGAGATCTATTCGATGTAATCTTCTTTTTGCGGTGTGTTTGTTGAGACCGATGAATTGTGGGTTTATGATCAAGATTATCGATGAACAATATTTGAATCTTCTCTGAATTCTTTTATGTATGATTGGTTATCTTTGCAAGTCTCTTCGAATTTTCAGTTTAGTTTGGCCTACTAGATTGGTTTTTCTTGCAATGGGAGAAGTGCTTAGCTTTGGGTTCAATCTTGCGGTGTCCTTTCCCAAAGGATGATGAAGGGGCAGCAAGGCACATATTGTATTGTTGCCATCGAGGATAACATGATGGGGTTTATATCATATTGCATGAATTTATCCCTCTACATCATGTCATCTTGCTTAAGGCGTTACTCTGTTTTCATTAACTTTATACTCTAGATGCATGCTGGATAGCGGTCGATGAGTGGAGTAATAGTACTAGATGCAGGCAGGAGCCGGTCTACTTGTCTCGGACGTGATGCCTATATACATGATCATGCCTAGATATTCTCATAACTATGCTCAATTCTGGCAATTGCTCAACAGTAATTTGTTCACCCACCGTAGAAATACTTATGCTCTTGAGAGAAGCCACTAGTGAAACCTATGGCCCCCGGGTATATTCTCATCATATCAATCTCCAATCAATTTATTTACGATTTGCTTTTACTTTTGCCTTTTATTTTACCTTGCATCTTTATACCAAAAATACCAAAAATATTATCTATCATCTCTATCAGATCTCACTCTCATAAGTGAACGTGAAGGGATTGACAACCCCTAATCGCGTTGGTTGCGTTGAGCTATCGTTTTGTGTAGGTACGAGGGACTCGCGCGTGGCCTCCTACTGGATTGATACCTTGGTTCTCAAAAACTGAGGGAAATACTTACGCTACGTTGCTGCATCATCCTCTCCTCTTCGGGGAATCCAACGCAGTGCTCAAGAGGTAGCAGGCGCACCCGACAATCTCCTTGCCTTGTGGTTCCGCCTTGACCTTCTTGCAAACCGGTATCGTCAGATCCTCAATGGCAAGCACGGCCTTGCCTTTGCGTTTCTGTTGCGACGCCGCCCTTCTTCGTCGGTGCGTGGCGTCCTCATCAAGAGAGTCGGTTTCGCGCGGTGTCTTCGCTGGCTACTTCCTTCCCCTCGGCCGGCGCGCACAACCGGCGAGCGTAGAGCTCGGCCACATCCTTAACCTTGGTCATCGCCAGCTCCTCGCGCATCTTGCGATTGCACACGTTCTGATGGAACACGCTAATCACAGCGGCGGGATGAACGGCGGGGATGTTATCGCACCGCTGAATCTCTGGATGTACTTGCGCAGGGTCTCCCCTTCCTTCTGGGGAATGATATGCAGATCACTGGCCTGGCCATGAGCTTGGTGACCTCCTGTGAAGGCGCCAACGAACTCATGGCACAGATCTAACCAGGAAGAGATGGAGTCCACCGGCAAGTGCATCAACCAAGACATTACATTGGGCTTGAGCGCTAGCGGTAAGTAGTTGGCAAGCACCTTGTCGTCGCGAGTTCCAGCGGCCTGCATCGCGATGGTGCAAATGCTGAGGAACTCCGACGGATGGGTCTTGCCGGTGTACTTCTCGCCGACGTCGGGCTTGAACGTGCGGTGGGACGGCCACTGGAACTGCCTCAGCTCACGGGTAAAAGCCGGGCAGCCCACCTCGTAAGGTAGGCTGCCGGGGCCCCCCGGTGCCGGGTGGTCCGTAGTGGGTCCCGCCCACTTGTCCGACTAGCGGCGTGTTTCGCGCCAGCGCTCGACGGTGGTTCGAGCATCTTCGTGAGCTCGCTCCCGAAGGACCTGGCGCTGGTCGCGGAGGGTCCGTGGATCGGACGACGCTATGGAGATGTTATCACCAGCGTCGTCACGACGGGCCGACGCCCACGGCGGCTGGCGAGGAGGAGGAGAGTGCTCCGTGGCCGCAGTTCCCCCGGTCCTCCCAACGCCAGCATGCGGTGGCTCGGTGGAGTGCCGACCCGAGGGCCCCGCCGGTCGCGGATCGTCTTTGTTCGCGACGGCGACGAGGCTCCGGATGGTGGCCCTCCACTCATCGAGCTTCTCCGCAGCAGGAGGGAAGTCGAGGAGCAGCTGTGCGCGCGCCAAGGCTTCCGCTGGCGTGGGTGGCGGTGACAGCTGAGTGGATCGTGGCGCGCTTTGACTTCTAACTATGTTAGAAGGAGCTCTGTCACGACCCAGCGGCTGCGTGCCATTTTCACCAGTGCTTCCACGAGCGTGTTGAACTCCTTCGTCTTGCTGATGACGCACAGGGCTCTTCCCACGGCGGTGCCCAGGGTCACCAATGTGGTGATGCTGTTCGGCGCGCACACCATGGGAAGAACGCGCGGTGGTCGCCGGTGTATGCGTCCTAGAGGTCGCCGCGCCGCCCGGAGTCGGCGCAACGACACCCTCGGAGGTCCCCGCGCCGCCTGCAGGGGGCCCAGCTCCGTCTTTGGATCCGACGGTGTGGGGCCGATCGTCTGGTGCACGAACGACGCCGCTCGCCAGGCTCCGACTACCTGGGTGGTGCTGGTGTTCGCGGGCCGCGACCCGAGTCCTATCCGCGACCGATCCGGTGCTCGTCCGCACCGGCACGGGTCGTTCGGCCCCCAATGAGCCGATCGCCGTGGCCGTCTTCTTCTTAGGGGCCATGGCGACGAAGAACCGGTAGGCTAACTATCAGACCAGATTCTCACAATTGCGCCCCCTACCTCGCGCGCCAAAGATGTCGGTGGAAAACGACACCTATGGGATCACAAGAATCCCTACTGCGGTCGCGGGGCACGGGGTTGAGAGAAGAGCGGATCTAAAAGAGAGAACGCGGTTCATTTATTCAGGTTCGGGCCGTGAGGATGCGTAAAACCCTACTCCTGCTTTGGTGGATGTATTCTGAGTTCTTGAACTAGCTACGGGGTGTAACGAGCTCCAAAAGCCGAATCCTCCTCCTCCTCGCCTTGGGCCTCGTTTTATAGAAAAAAAGGGGTTGCCACAGTGGCACACAGGAGGTGCAAAGGCAATAGTGTTGCGAGGTTATCCTTCGTATTACATGACAATACGCATTTAATGCATCATGCATGTGTCCCTTCACTTTATCGGGGACAGGGGCGAGGCCCGTCCCGTCCGTCGCCGCTCCTCCAAGCTTCGACATGCACCCTGGCCAGCAATGCATGCGGCGCCATGTAGGCAGGCAGGCAGGCAGCTGAGGTGGCACGGTGGTGGAGCCTCCACGAAGGGCTGCATGTTGCCACGCAGGTGCCTGCCCAGCTGGTTGGGTCGGCAGCTGCATGCGAACGGCGGCGGAGACTTGGCTGGTGCGGGCCTGACGGTGGCCTGCTGGTGCGCTTGGCGAGGGCCTTGCCGGGTGGCCCGGCAAGGGTCTTGCCGTGGCGCACAGGTGTCCCAGGCAAGGATCTTGCCGGGGGTCTTGTGGGTTTCTTCGGTGAGGATGGCTGCCTTCCTATCCTCATTTGATTTTGACTATTCTTTGTCTTCACAAAGATCTGCATGCCACCACAGAGGTGCCTCCCGAGCCCTGTTCCAATGCATTTGTCTAGTGTTGGTGGGCTCTAGGGTGGTTCGCTTGGCTGGCGTGGGCGAGCTGCCCCGGCAAGGGTCTTGCCGGGGCCGCTGAGGCTGCCCCGGCAAGGGTCCTTGCCGGGGAAACCTGCTTCGTCCATCCTATCTTTGTGGCCTTGGTCCTTATCGTTGCTTTGCTTCGTCTTGTGCCTTCGGCTTCTCTCTGGCTCCCCTTTCCTTGCCCTGTTATGCGCGGCCGTGGAGGGAGGCTCTGACTGCCCGTGCACAAGTAAAGGGGTCAAATGGAGAGACCCTACTTTTGTACACCGACAGTTCTATGTTCATAGGACTATGTATTGGAGGGCAAGGGTGACAGAAGCTTCAGCCTAGCATAGAAATTGATGCATACGGGATTGAAGGGGGACCAATATATCTTAATGCTATGCTTGGGTTTTACCTTAATGAACGTTAGTAGTTGCGGACTTGCTAATAGTTCCAATCATAAGTGCATAGAATTTCAAGTCAGGGATGACATGCTAGCAGTGGCCTCTCCCACATAAAACTTGCTATCGGTCTAGTAAAGTAGCCAATTGCTTAGGGACAATTTCGCAACTCCTACCACCACTTTTCCACACTTGCTATATTTACTTTGTTGCTTCTTTACTTACAACAGCCCATAGATTTTATTTACGCTCTCTTTATTATCTTGCAAACTTATCCAACAACACCTACAAAGTACTTCTAGTTTCATACTTGTTCTAGGTAAAGCGAACGTCAAGCGTGCGTAGAGTTGTATCGGTGGTCGATAGAACTTGAGGGAATATTTGTTCTACCTTTAGATCCTCGTTGGGTTCGACACTCTTACTTATCGAAAACTGTTGCGGTCCCCTATACTTGTGGGTTATCAATATTCTTATTGTTGGGGATGTGCATATCCCCGTTGAGGTAACATAGTGTTATTCGAAATTTCTCCGGTTCCATGTTATTCGGAATAAGTTTGTTAACAAGACTTGATCAACCTTGTTAGCATATTCCTTTTGATGAGCATGAGATGGATGAAGTTAGAAAGCACAACCTTCTGTACCCTTCTTTTACTTTCTGTTATTTAGATTAAATAAAGTAAAAATAGTATTTCCTGTCACTTTTCTGAATTATCCGTGCAATAAAAAAATACCCCAAAAATAAAAGTTCTCCAAATGTCCTGAAAATGAAATATGATTTTTTATAGAATATTTGAGAATATCTGGCACAGAGAACACAACAGGGGGAGCTGGCACCTGGCCACAAGGGTCCAGGGCACCCACCCCCCTGGGCGCGCCCCCTACCTCGTGGGCCCATGGTGGCTCCCCTCCACTTATTCCAGCAACCACACACTCCTTCCTCCCAAAAAAACCACCAACCAGCTCAAGCACGAGTTCTAGCTCATTTTGCTGCGATTTTCGATCTCCTTGCTCAAAGCACCTCTCACAAAACTGCTTTGGGGGATTGTTCCTTGGTATGTGACTCCTCCAATGGTCCAATTAGTTTTTGTTCTAGTGCTTGGTTCATTGCAAATTTGTGCTGCCTAGGTGACCCTGTTCTTGAGCTTGCATGTCAAATTTATAAGGTTCCAAGTAGTTCTAATGCATGATATAGTCTCTAGGCACTTGTAGGAGTAGTTGCTATCAATTTTGTTGAGTTTGGTTCACTTTTATTTGAAGTTACTAAAATTTTCAGAAATTTTTCAGAGGAAGAAATATGTTTAGGAAAATGTACCAAGGTGGCCCTTAAAGGAAGCAAGGACCCCGACTCGCAATGTGCGATGCTGACGATGAACCACCAAGGGAAGCTCAAGTGCGGGCTTGTGAATGGCCTTCAGAGGACTTTATGGATCGAGCAGGAATCAAGAAGATTTTAACGCATATGTGTGTAACGCTGATCTTGTGAGCTTCGAGGCAGGTAAGTGCCGTCAGTATCACTACCTCACTGATTCCTTTGTGAGGAGGTTTGAATTTTCATCATCACGCAATTCTCAAACTGTCCTGTTTGATCCTTATAAAAATTCTTATACTATGGACTTAGAGGATTTTAGCACTGCTTGCAAACTTCCACAATGGGGTAGCACCAGTGAGCCTCGCAAATATGAGTTTAGAGAGTTTCTTGCTAGTATATCTGTGGGAGAGTCTAGAGATATAACACAAGCTACCACAGGGAGTATTCATTTTCCTGCTATACATTATTTTGCTCTCTTCATAGGTAGGTGCATAAATGGTAAGGATGAAGCATGTCACATGTGTGTCCCTGATCTTAGCGTTCTCAAGAGTGCTTTTTTAGGAGATAAGCATTATAATTGGGGAGCCATTGTTGCACGTAGGTTGCATAATAATAGATTTAATGGAGATTTCTTTGGTGGAATTTATGCAACCCGTTTAGCTAATTTTCTTGATATACCCATTCGTGATCATGATATGGAATTGCCTCCTTCTTATATAGATTTTAATGCCATGGTTCACCATTGGTTTGTTGAGAGGAATGAACCGCCTCTCCAGTACCGACTAATCTTTGACAGGCGTCACGCCGTCAATATTGTTCTCCCTGCTCCTACTCTCTTTGATTTTCAGACAAAGGGGAGATATGTCATAACCAGGGAGGAGGCAAATGTGTACGAGAGGAGGACGAGGGCAACTCGCTTCCAAGCTGCAGCCCACGATGCAATAGCCACTGCATCTTAGTACGACCCTAGTTACAACTTTGGATATCGACCAGGCCAGCCGTGGCAATAGACCAACTTAGGCCAAAAGCCTAAGCTTGGGGGAGTACGTATTTCTCACCGACATTACATTTATGTTCGCACACACTCATTGCTAGATGTCGGTGCTCATAGTTTTTCACTGTAATATCCATGTTATTTTATTTTCCTTTTGATGCTTTCTTCTTGTGTGTTTGAAAAACCTTAAGAAAAATAAAAAAATAGTAGTAGCTTTTAGCTAGTTTACTTTCTTGCTAGTAGTAATAATTAAAAGAAAGCACAAAAAGATTTCCTGTTCTTCTTTTGCTTGTTGGGAGCTTTCCCGTGTAAATAGTTTTATTTCTTTTCTTTTCTTTGGGTCGATAGGAGAAGACCAGAATGAAAACGTTGAAGTGGCTCTTATATGCATTATTGTTGATTTAACCAAGAGCCCGTATTGCCTTGTCTTCTCCTATTTATTGAATGCTCGCAGATTCCAGATTAGTCCAATGCACGTGCATTATTATTATTATTCACATCGTTCGGTCGTGCAAGTGAAAGGCAATAATGATGATATATGATGGAATGATTGAGATGGGAGAAGCTGGTATGAACTCGACCTCTCTTGTTTTTGTAAATATGATTAGTTCATCATTCTTGATTCAGCCTATTATGAATAAACATGTTTGCAATGACAATTAGAGATTATAGTTGCTTATGCCATGCTTAATTAGCTAGGAGTTTATAATGGTTTACCTTGCGTGCCAACATGCTATTAAAATGGTTGTGATGTGGTATAATAGGGTGGTATCCTCCTTTGAATGATTCAAGTCACTGGACTTGGCACATGTTCACGCATGTAGTTGAAACAAAATCAACATAGCCTTCACGATATTTATGTTCATGCTGAATTATATCCTACTCATGCTTGCATTCAGTGTATATTAATTTTAATGCATGTTCATGACTGTTGTTGCTCTCTAGTTGGTTGCTTCCCAGTCTTCTGCTAGCCTTCACTCGTACTAAGCGGGAATACTGCTTGTGCATCCAATCCCTTAAACCCCAAAGTTATTCCATATGAGTCCACTATACCTTCCTATATATGCGATATCTACCTGCCGTTCCAAGTAAATTTTTATGTGCCAAACTCTAAAGCTTCAAATGAAATTCTGTTTTGTATGCTTGAATAGCTCATGTATCAACTAGGGTTGTCTGTATCTTCCATGCTAGGCAGGTTATTCTCAAGAGGAGTGGACTCCGCTCCTCACTCACAAGAAAATGGCTGGTCACCGGGATGCCCAGTCCCATGCTTTATGCAAATCAAACAAAAATAATTGCAAATAAAACTCCCCCGGGACTGTTGTTAGTTAGAGGCACTCATTATTTCGAGCAAGCCATGGACTTATGCTTGTTGGTGGAGGGGGGTTACCATTCTGTTTGGGAACCGCATATAATGTGTGTAGCATGGAAGATATCGCCATCTCTTGGTTGTTATGTTGACAATGAAAGTATGCCGCTCAAAATATTATTTATCTCTTCTTTAAAACCGAGCTCTGGCACCTCTACAAATCCCTGGTTCCCTCTGCGAAGGGCTTATCTATTTACTTTTATGTTGAGTCATCACCCTCTTATTAAAAAGCACCAGCTGGGGAGCACCGCTATCATTTGCATGCATTACTGTTAATTTATATTGGGTATGACTATGACTGGATCTCTTTTACCATGAATTACAATATTTAGTCAGTTCTTGAGCTTTAAAGGTGCTCTGCATTTATGTTTTGCGGTCTCAGAAAGGGCTAGCGAGATACCATCTTGTTATATCATATCATGATTGTTTTGAGAAAGTGTTTTCATCCGAGATTTATTATTATTGCTCGCTAGTTGATTATGCCATTGACATGAGTAAACATGAGACCTAAATGTTATTGTGAATATGGTTAGTCATAATCTTTGCTGAAAACTTGAATGTTGGCTTTACATATTTACAACAACAAGAGCAAACAAAGTTTGTTAAAGTTTTTCTTTATCACTTTCAGTTTATCAACTAAATTGCTTGAGGACAAGCAAATGTTTAAGCTTGGGGGAGTTGATACGTCTCCGTCGTATCTACTTTTCCAAACACTTTTTGCCCTTGTTTTGGACTCTAATTTGCATGATTTGGATGGAACTAACCCGACTGACGCTATTTTCAGCAGAATTGCCATGGTGTTATTTATGTGCAGAAATAAAAGTTCTTAGAATGACCTGAAACTTCACGGAGATTATTTTTGGAAATAATAAAAAGTACTGGCGAAAGAATCAAGGCCAAGGGGCCCATACCCTAGCCACGAGGGTGGGGGCGCGCCTGCCCCTGTATGCACCCCTACCTCGTGGACCCCCTGGTGCTCCACCGGCCTCAACTCCAACTCTATATATTCGTGTTCGGGGAGAAAAAAAATCAGAGAGAAGGATTCATCGCGTTTTACGATACGGAGCCGTCGCCAAGCCCTAAACTCTCTCGGGAGGGCTGATCTTGAGTCCGTTCGGGGCTCCAGAGAGGGGAATCCGTCGCCATCGTCATCATCAACCATCCTCCATCACCAATTTCATGATGCTCACCACCATGCGTGAGTAATTCCATCGTAGGCTTGCTGGACGGTGATGGGTTGGATGAGATTTTATCATGTAATCGAGTTAGTTTTGTTATGGTTTGATCCCTAGTATCCACTATGTTGTGAGATTGATGTTGCTATGACTTTGCTATGCTTAATGCTTGTCACTAGGGCCCGAGTGCCATGATTTCAGATCTGAACCTATTATGTTTTCATGAATATATGTGAGTTCTTGATCCTATCTTGCCAGTCTATAGTCACCTACTATCTGTTATGATCCGGCAACCCCGAAGTGAAAATAATCGGGACCACTCCCGGTGATGACCATAGTTTGAGGAGTTCATGTATTCACTATGTGCTAATGCTTTGGTCTGGTACTCTATTAAAAGGAGGCCTTAATATCCCTTAGTTTCCAATAGGACCCCGCTGCCACGGGAGGGTAGGACAAAATATGCCATGCAAGTTCTTTTCCATAAGCACGTATGACTATATTCGGAATACATGCCTACATTACATTGATGAATTGGAGCTAGTTCTGTGTCACCCTATGTTATGATTGTTATATGATGAACCGCATACGGCATAATTCTCCATCACCGATCCAATGCCTACGAGCTTTTCACATATTGTTCTTCGCTTATTTACTTTTCCGTTACTCTTTATTAGAATCACTACAAAACCCAAAAATATTACTTTTGCTATTATTACCGTTACTTCCATATTACTTTGCTAGTAAATACTTTGCAGCAGATACTAAGTTATCCAGGTGTGGTTGAATTGACAAATAAACTACTAACACTTGAGAATATTCTTTGGCTCCCCTTGTGTCGAATCAATAAATTTGGGTTGAATACTCTACCCTCGAAAACTGTTGCGATCCCCTGTACTTGTGGGTTATCACACTCCGACGAAGCCCTCGCAGAGATGCGCAAAAAGAGACATGCACGCCACGGTGTTTGGAGTGAAATCCAGAAGGTGGAAGCCGTAGGTGTGCATGACGTCATTGAAGAAATCAGAGAAAGGGAGGCAAAACCCGCAGGAGAAATAGTCAATAATGGGTACCGATTCGGGCCGGCTTTGGCGAAAGCAGCAGGGATGATGCGCGTGGCCGGATGCCCCGTTGTCTCCCCCCCCCCCCCGTCTTGCACCCCCACAGGTGCTTGAAGTAGTACCGGAGATGGACCGCATCAACCGTCAAGGGGAAGTAGGCGGACTGCGTCCGCCATGCCGCCAACTCGCTCTCTGGAGGCTCCTTCGCCCCGGCGTCCTTGGCCACTCTCTTGCCTTTGCTGGTTTTGGGCGCCATGGCGGCTGCGAGAGGCGAAGGATGAAGGAAGACGAAGGCACGGCGGCGGCGAGCAAAGGCAAGAGCTTGAGAAGGAGGAAGAAGGGGCGCGGTGGTTCCGAGATTGGAGAAAGCGCAGAGGGATTAAGAGCAGCGCGCCCTCGGTTATTCCTTTTTATGGGGAAGGCGCAGGCCGCCTCTTTACCATTTAGTGTGATATGACGCATGCATGCGGGAACCACCCCACGCATGACCCCCACATCACGCACGACCCTCCACCACGCGCATTCAACGCGGGTCGTGGGGAAGCGCAAGCGAGCGAAGGAATTACTGCGGTAAAAATCTGCCCCGCCTGCCCGTGCACCGCTCTGGGCCTGGCCCAACAACGTGTCACGCTTATGTGTGGGCTAGGCCCGGGGGCTCCTGTCGGTGTACAAAAGTAGGGGCACTCCTTTTTACCCCTTTACTTGTGCATGGGCAGTCGGAGCCGCGCCCACGGCCACACTGAGCAGGGCAGAAGAGAGAGCCGAAGCGCAAGGCAACCAAAGCAACGCCAAGACCAAGAGACACAAAGAGCAAGAGGGCGAGGTGGACTCCCCCGGCAAGACCCTTGTCGGGGCGGCCTCCGCGGCCCCGGCAAGAGCCTTGCCGGGGCAACTTGCCCACACCAGTAGAGTAAGCCACCCTTGAGCCCGAGGGTTCCAACACCGCCAACAACAACATTGGAACCAAGGCTCGGGAGGCACCTCTGAGGTGGCATGTAGATCTTTTTCAAGATCATAAACACACAAGATCAGATGAGGACCAGAAGACGATGATCCTCGGCGGGATCCTAGCCGAGGAAATCCACGAGACCCCCGGCGAGTCCCTTGCTGGGGACGACCACGGTGCCGCGGCAAGACCCTTGCCGGGGCCCCGACAAGGCCCTCGCCGAAGACACTTATGGGGCCGCGGCCAGGCCCATGGCTGCCAAGACTACACCGCTGCTCCCATGCAGCTGCTAGCTCAACCAGCTGGGCAGGCACCTGCGTGGCAGCGTGCGGCCTCTACGCCGACTCAGCTAGCACCTGCGTGGTGGCATGCAGATCTTCGTGAAGACTCCACCACCGCGCCAGCCCAGCAGCCAGCCAACGTGGCGCTACAACGCCTCGTCAGCTCGGACGCGCGTCGCAGCCAGGCGAGGCGGCGACAGCTGGGACGAGCTTCCTTGCCGTCCCCGATAAAGCAAGAGGGGCACGTCGGCAGCGCATTAAATGCGTTTGTCCGACGGTGCCAGAGGATAGACTCATCCACTGTACACCTTTCCACCTCCTGTGTGCCACTGTGGCAACCCCTTTTATCTATAAAAGGAGGCCCGAGGCAACCAGGAGGAGGATTCGGATCTTTTGGACTAGGAACACACCGTAGCTAGTTCAAGAACTCAAGAACAGTCAAATATATACACCAAAGCAGGACTAGAGTTTTACGCATACTCGCGACCCGAACCTAGGTAAACGATCCTTGTGCTAGCTTCTGGAGCTTCTCTTTGCACAACCCCGTGCCCGCCAACCGTAGAAGCGGACCCAGTGATCCCATAGGTGTCGTTTCCACCGACAATGTGACTCCTCCAATGGTCCAATTAGTTTTTGGTCTACTGCTTTATTTATTGCAAATTTTTGCTGCTAAGGTGACCCTGTTCTTGAGCTTTCATGTCAAATTTATATGGTCCAAAGTAGTTTTAATGCATGATATAGCCTCTAGGCACTTGTGGGAGTAGTTGCTATCAATCTTGTTGAGTTTGGTTCACTTTTATTTTGAGTCACTAAAATTTTCAGAAATTTTTTAGAGAAAGAAAAATGCATAGGAGAATGTACCAAGGTGGTTCCTCAAGGAAACAAGGACCAAGGCTCGCGATACCTGAGCCGGACAATGAACCACTGAGGGAAGCTCAAGTGCGGCCTTGTGAATGGCCGTCATAGGAGTTTATGGTCCAGGCAGGCATCAAGAATGAATTTGACGCGTATGTGCGTAATGCTGATCTTGATGACTTCGTGTTAGATAAGTGCCTATAGCACCGCTACCTAACTGATTCCTTTCTGAGGAGATTTAAATTTACATCCTCGTGCAATTCTCACACTCTTTTATTTGATCTTTATGATAAATCATATACCATGGACTTAGAATATTTTAATACTTCTTGTAAACTCCGCAGTGGGGCAATGTTAGTGAACCTCGCAAATCTGAATATAAAGACTTTCTTGCTAGTATCACTGTGGGGGAATCTAGAGAAATCACACAAGCTACCATAGGGAGCCTTCATTTCCCTTCCATACATTATTTTGCTCTCTTTATAGGTAGATGCATTAACGTTAAAGATGAGGCTTGCCACATGTGCGTTCCAGAACTTAGTGCCCTCAAGAGTGCGGTATTAGGTGATAAACAATATAACTTGGGGGCCATTGTTGCAAGAAGGTTGCATCTTTAATGGTACAAGTGGATATTTGTTTGGTGGAATTTATGAAACTCGTGTAGCTAATTATATTGATGTACCCATACATGAAAATGATTTGGAGTTGCCTCCTGCTTATCTAGATTATAATGCTATGGTTCACCATCAGTTTCTTGAGAGGAATGAACAGTTCCTCCAGTACCGACTAATCTTTGACAGATGGTGCACTGTCCATGTTGCCCTCCCTGCTGCTACTTTCTTTAACTTTCAGGCAAAAAGGAGATATGTTATAACCAGGGAGGAGGCGAACGAGTATGAGAGGAGGACGGAAGCAGCTCGCCTCCAAGCTGCAGCTCTTCAGCAGTAGTTGCTGCATCTCAGTACAACAACAGCTACGACTTTGGATATCCGCCAGGCCAGCAGTGGCCATAGACCAACTTAAGCCAAAAGCCTAAGCTTGGGGGAGTACGTATTTCTCACCGGCATTATATTCATGTTCACACACTCATGCTAAGTCGTCGATGCTCATACTTTTTCATTGTACTATCCATGCTAGTTTATTTTCTTTTCTAAGACTTCTTCTTGTGTGTCTGAAAAACCTTAAGAAAAACCAAAAAACTTAGTTGTAGCGTTTAGCTAGTTTACTTTTCATGCCTGTAGTAGTAGTAGTTAAAAGAAAATCCAAAAAGATTTCGCGTTCTTCTTTTGCTTGTTGGGAGCTTTACCGTGTAAATAGTTTTATTTCCTTTCTTTTCTTTGGGTCGAGAGGAGAAGACCATGATGAAAATGTTGAGAGCTCTCAAATGCATTATTGTTGATTTAACCAAGAGCCCATATTACCTTGTCTTCTCCCTTGTATTCAATGCTTGCAGATTCCATCTTAGTCCAATGCACGTGCACTATTATTATTATCCACACCGTTCGGCCGTGTGAGTGAAAGGTAATAATGACGATATATGATGGACTTATTGAGACGAGAGAAGCTGGTATGAACTCGACCTATCTTGTGTTTGTAAATATGATTAGTTCATCATTCCTGATTCAACCTATAATGAATTAAACATGTTTGCAATGACAATTAGAGATTATAGTTGCTCATGTCATGCTTAATTAGCTAGGAGTTTATAATGGTTTGCCTTATGTGCCAACATGCTATTAAAATGGTTGTGATGTGGTATGATAGGGTGGTGTCCTCCTTTGAACGATTCGAGTGGCTTGACTTGGCACATGTTAACACATGTAGTTGAAACAAAATCAACATAGCCTCCACGATATTTATGTTCATGGTGATTTATATCCTACTCATGCTTGCACTCATTGTTGATTAATCTTAATGCATGTTCATGACTGTTGTCGCTCTCTAGTTGGTCGCTTCCTAGTCTCTTTCTAGCCTTCACTTGTACTAAGCGGGAATACTGCTTGTGCATCCATTCCCATAAACCCCAAAGTCATTCCATATGAGTCCACCATAACTTTCTATATGCGGTATTTACCTGCCGTTCCAAGTAAATTTGTATGTGCCAAACTCTAAATCTTCAAATGAAATTCTGTTTTGTATGCTCGAATAGCTCATGTATCAACTAGGGCTGTCTATATCTTCCATGCTAGGTGGGTTATTCTCACGATGAGTGTACTCCGCTAATCATTCATGAGAAAATGGACGGTAACCGGGATGCCCAGTCCCATTCTCAAATCAAAATAATTGCAAAGAAAACTCCCCCAGGATTGTTTTTAGTTGGAGGCAACCGTTGTTTCAGAGAAGCCATGGATTGATGTTTGTTGGTGGTGGGGGAGTATAAACTTTACCATTATTTTTGGGAACCGCCTGTAATGTGAGTAGCATGGAAGATATCAAGAACTCTTGGTTGTTATGTTGACAATGAAAGTATGCCACTCAAAATATTATTTATCTCTGTTTCAAAACTCGAGCTCTTTCACCTCTGCAAATCCCCGCTTCCCTCTGCGAAGGGCCTATCTATTTACTTTTATGTTGAGTCATCATCCTCTTATTAAAAAGCACTAGTTGGAGAGCACCGCTGTCATTCACATGCATTGCTATTAATTTACATTGAGTATGATTGGATCTCTTTTACCATGAATTACAATGTCTAGTCAGTCCTTGATCTTTAGGGGTGCTCTGCATTTATGTTTTGCGGTCTCGGAAAGGGCTAGCGAGATACCATCTTGTTAGATCATGTTATGATTGTTTTGAGAAAGTGTTGTCATCCGAGATTTATTACTATTGCTCGCTAGTTGATTATGCCATTGATATGAGTAAACATGAGACCTAAATTTATTGCGAATATGGTTAGTTCATAATCTTTGCTGAAAACTTGAATGTTGGCTTTACATATTTGCAACAACAAGATCAAACAGAGTTTGTAAAAGTTTTTCTTTATCACTTTCAGTTTGTCAACTGAATTGCTTGAGGACAAGCAAAGGTTTAAGCTTGGGGAGTTGATACGTCTCCAACGTATCTACTTTTCCAAACACTTTTGCCCTTGTTTTGGACTCTAACTTGCATGATTTGAATGGAACTAACCCGGACTGACGCTGTTTTCAGCAGAACTGCCATGGTGTTATTTTTGTGCAGAAATAAAAGTTCTTAGAATGACCTGAAAATCCATGGAGACATGTTTTGGAATTAATTAAAAATATGGGCGAAGGAATCAGCATCAGGGGGCCCACACCCTTTCCACGAGGGTGCAGGGCGCCTGCTACCTCGTGGGCCCCCTGGGACTCCACCGACCTCAACCCCAACTCTGTATATTCACGTTCGGGGATAAAAAAATCAGAGAGAAGGATTCATCGCGGTTTACGATATGGAGCTGCCGCGAAGCCCTAATCTTACTCGGGAGGGCTGATCTGGAGTCCATTCGGGGTTCTAGAGAGGGGAATCCTTCGCCGTCATCATCATCAACCATCCTCCATTAACAATTTCATGATGCTCATCACCGTGCATGAGTAATTCCATCGTAGGCTTGCTGGACGGTGATGGGTTGGATGAGATTTACCATGTAATCGAGTTAGTTTTGTTAGGGTTTGATCCCTAGTATCCATTATGTTCTAAGATTGATGTTGCAATGACTTTGGTATGCTTAATGCTTGTCACTAGGGCATGAGTGCCATGATTTCAGATCCAAACCTATTATATTTTCATGAATATATGTGAGTTCTTGATCCTATCTTGCAAGTCAATAGTCACCTACTATGTGTTATGATCCGGCAACCCCGAAGTGACAATAATCGGGACCACTCCCGGTGATGACCGTAGTTTGAGGAGTTCATGTATTCACTAAGTGCTAATGCTTTGGTTCGGTACTCTATTAATAGGAGGCCTTAATATCCCGTAGTTTCCAATAGGACCCCGCTGCCACGGGAGGGTAGGACAAAAGATGCCATGCAAGTTCTTTTCCATTAGCACGTATGACTATATTCAGAATACATGACTACATTACATTGATGAACTGGAGCTAGTTTTGTGTCACCCTATGGTATAACTGTTGCATGAGGAATTGCATTCGACATAATTATCCATCATTGATCCATTGCCTAGGAGCTTTTCACATATTGATCTTTTCTTAGTTACTTTCCCGTCGCCACTGTTACGATTGCTACAAAAACTTCTACTGTTACTTTTGCTACCGTTACTTCCATAATACTTTGCTACTAAATACTTAGTTGCAGATATTAAGTCTTTCAGGTGTGGTTGAATTGAAAACTCAACTACTAATACTTGAGAATATTCTTTGGCTCCCCTTGTGTCGAATCAATAAATTTGGGTTGAATACTCTACCCTCGAAAACTGTTGCGATCCCTATACTTGTGGGTTATCAAGACTATTTTCTGGCGCCATTGCGGGGGAGCATAGATCTATTCTTTAAGTCACTTGGGATTTATATCTGTTGATCACTTGGGATCAGGCAGTTCGGAGCCTGTGGCCGGGGACGAATCCAAGGGTCCGGCAACACATGTCTCATAGTAGCTGAAGTCAGTATTCGGCTCTATCACCGCTGAGTGTGCGGCCTCCTTGGCGGGGTCCATCCGCCCGTCCTCGGACGGCGCGATCTACTCCGGATTGTGGGCCGGAGTAGCCACAGGTGTGATCTCCCGAACACCGTCCGACGGCAGAGCTAAGTCATGCCCGTCGTGACTCTGCGGCGCACCTACATGGGCTCGAATCTGTCGAAGATCAAGTCTCCGCGAATGTCGGCAGTATAGTTTAAGCTTCCAAACCTGACCTGACGGTCAGGGGCGTAGCTCTCGATCTGCTCCAGATGGCCAAGCGAGTTGGCCCGCAGTACAAAGCCACCGAATACAAAGATCTGTCCAGGGAGAAAAATCTCACCCTGCATCGCATCGTTGCCGATGATCGAAGGAGCCATCAAGCCTTTATCGTGACGGCACAGTGGAACTCTCAATGAAAGCACCAACGTCAGTGTCAAAACTGGCGGATCTCGGGTAGGGTGTCCCGAACTGTGCGTCTAAGGCGGATGGTAACAGGAGGCGGGGGACACAATGTTTACCCAGGTTCGGGCCCTCTCGATGGAGGTAATACCGTACTTCCTGCTTGATTGATCTTGATGATATGAGTATTACAAGAGTTGATCTACCACGAGATCGTTGAGGCTAAACCCTAGAAGCTAGCCTATGATTATGATTGTTGTTGTCCTCTGAGACTAAACCCTTCGGTTTATATAGACAACGGAGGGGGCTAGGGTTACACAGAGTCGGTTACAAGGGAGGAGTTCTACATAACCGAATTGCCAAGCTTGCCTTCCACGCAAAGGAGAGTCCCACCCGGACACGGGACGAAGTCTTCAATCTTGTATCGTCATAGTCCAACAGTCCAGCCAAGGTTTATAGTCCGGCTGTCCGAGGACCCCCTAATCCAGGACTCCCTCTGTAGCCCCTGAACCAGGCTTCAATGACAATGAGTCCGGCGCGCAGATTGTCTTCGGCATTGCAAGGAGGGTTCCTCCTCCGAATACTCCATAGAAGATTTTGAACACAAGGATCGTGTCCGGCTCTGCAAAAAAATTCCACATTCCACCGTAGAGAGTATATTATTCCACTAATCTAATCTGCTGACAACTTTTCATAACATGACGTCCTGCCGTGGCCCGGTCATTACGAATCGTTTTTCCCTGCCTGCCACTGCACGTGTTGCGAGGCGGTTTTATTGGCACGTCTTTTCGAAGTGGAGATCGTGTTCCCCTTATCACGGGATTCTCATCAATACGGATATGGGTAACCCAACCGTGCCATCAATCGCGGCGCCTGGGGAATAAGCGATTTTATGGGGCAAGTAGGGAGGCGCACAGTTTCTACTGCCCTTATAAAGGGACAAGGACTCCTCTTTTACACCCATGCCTTCTTGTTCCCTGCCCATCCATTCTCGCGCACTTGAGCTCCAGCGCCCAAGTTCTCATTTTCTCCGCAAAACCATTCCAAACATGTCCGGAGCGGGAGGCAAGTGGATGGTCTCCTCTGTTATGGAGGAGAACATTACGAAGCTCTGGGAAGCCAGATACCTGACCGCAGACATCGTGCACCGGCTCCCAGACGCGGGGCAGATCGTCCCTACTCCAGAACCCCATGAGAGGGTTGTATTCCATACCCACTTCGTCCATGGCTGGGATTTCCCTCCACCCATTTTTCCATGGGCTCATGTTCTACTACGGGCTGGACTTCCATGATCTGGTCCCCAATTTCATCCTCAACATCTCGGCATTTATCGTCGTGTGCGAGGCCTTCCTCCGCATCCAGCCCCACTTCGGCCTGTGGCTGAAGACCTTCAACGTGAAACCGAAGGTGGTGGTCGGCCAACAAGCGGAGTGCGGAGGCGCCATGTTGGGCAAAATGCCCAACGTCACCTGGCTCGAAGACTCCTATGTGGAGACAGTGAAGGGGTGGCAATTGGGGTGGTTCTACATCACCGAGCCGCGTAACACCAACTGGGTGGCGGCCCCCAAATTTCGATCCGGCATCCCCATGCGGCTCACCTCCTAGAAAGAGAAGGGCCTATACTGGGGTTCATCGGTGGAGCTGACCGGACTCCAGAACTGTGTTAAAAACATGATAAGCAAGAAAATCAAGCTTGTCAACGTGGTCCAGGTCATGCTCTTCCGCCGGATCCTTCCGTGTCAAAGACAGGCATTCAATATGTGGGAGTTTGACCCGGCCATGCACCAAACGCTGCGGGAGCTTTTCGACATGACGCACCAAGACGTCTGGAAGGTGCTGTTCAAGGCCGCCGAGGTACCTCCTTCCCTTACAGAGGTCGCGGACTCAGCGCAAAGCGCCCTGCCAATCCGGTAAACTCTTTATATCTCATAAGATATTCCTTTCCCTAGTATAATCATGTGACGGATCTGAGCCTCCACGCCATTTTAACAGGACTGGGTAGAGACAGCGGAGCGAATCGATTGTCCGGCCCCATTGCCCAAAGATCCAGCAAGGGCTCTCTTAACGGAGATGCTGGTTCCGGCGCCCTATGAGGCACCTGAGAAGAAGGCCAAGAAGAAGGCCGCGGGGACCAGGAAAGGTCTCCGGCGCAAGGTTGTATCGGACTCATCATCCGCTAACACTGAGGCGCCCTCCTCCCACTAAAACAAGGAGGAGGAAGTGGAAAGTCCCCCCCCCCAGCTGGGGGAGACAATAAAAGGAAGGCCGCCCCTTCTGGGGAGGCCGAAGGGTCCAAGAAGGGAAGGACCCTCCTTCCGGACTACTCCACAACAGCCGCTTACAGCGACGAGGAGTGGTTGCCCAGGGACAAGCCCCTGGCGAAGTCGTAAGTATCCGGATACCATAATAGTTCTGGTACATTTTGTTTAATTGCTTCTCATCATGCAAAACATGATCATGCAGTCCATCCAAAGCCCATATCGACGTATCCTCTTCGGATGAGTCTTTGGGCCAGTCGGCGATGAACAGCGATTCACTCCCGACCGCCACCTCCCCCGCCCTATGAACGACGTCGAGGTGTCATCTCAAAGGGCACTGAACCAAGGGGAGATAGTTCTGGAGGCGCCCCAAGGCGACATCCCAGACGCTGGGCGAATGGGGGGCAAGACTCCCATGGGCTCTAATGACGGGGTTAGCAAGTTTGGCCCCCAGCCGAATACTGCGCCGGAACCTCCAGTGGTTCCAGACTCTGTCAGGCAACCCCTCGCTAAGGGGGGCGAGCCGTCTGTGCTGATGGCTTTGTCCATCTAGAGGCATCAGACAACTTGCTGGAAGCGCTTCACGGCGCTTCCATTGAGGAAGAGCACCGCACTATCATGAGTGCGGTGGTCGAGAAGGTTCGGTCCGCCAAAAGTGAACTGACTGAAGCCTGTGCCAGCCTCCTGACAGGCTTTGAGGTAAGTAATCAAATTATGAGAAAATGTTACAGCATAGACAGTAGCCCCTGATGCTCTGTTTGGTGTTTGCAAAGAAAGGCCGAACAGAGGATCAAATAATAATCACAGGAGTCTAATCAGAATATGTCTATGTGAATAAGCAGGCTTCGCTGCTGGCTGCTACTGCTCGTACTGCGGAGGTCTCCGCACTAAAGCGGGACCTTGAGCGGTCCGATGAAGAGCTCAGCCTTATCAAGAGGCAGCTCGAAGAGAACAAAGGTAAGTGATACCCCGTCTGTATATTGATAAAGAAAAAAGAAGGTGGTTGTTAGATCATAGGATCGTCATGAATTTTGCTAGGGGCCACGACTGAAGTGGCGGCCCTGAAGAAGGCGCTGTCCGAGGCCGAAGACAAAGCGTCCAAGGAGTGCACCGAGCGTGAGAAGCAAGAGGCCCGAGTCGGCGAGGTTCAGCAAGAGCTCCAGGATTTTGTCAAGAAATACGAGTCCTTGGAGCATGACTCTAAGACACAGGGGTCCGAGCTTGCGAAGGCCCTCGAGAACGCACAAAATGCCAAGGCCTAAGCCTAAAAGGTCCCCCAGGAGATTCAGGCGGTCAAGAAGATAGCGGCGGGTAAGGCATACATTATGCAAAGCAAGCATGTGAAGGAAACTTTCCTTTTACTTACCCGAATTCGGAGCTCTCCAGGAGCGTTCGCAGATCTATCCAGCAGTGTATCGGATGCCGCGGAGTTCTACCGGGCCGAGGAAGGGAGCTCGACGGAGAAGTTGTTACGGTCTCGATATCGGGACCGAACATCCGATGTTTTGAGCGACCAGTTGAAGCAACCGGTCGAGCTTCACAAGGCGGCCGAAGCGGCCATTAAGGGTCTCATAGTCCGGATGTGGCTGGCGAGCCCTCTCGCAGCTACTTGCCGCTGGTGAAGCGGCTTGTGAATGCCTGCCCACGGTTTGAAGTCATAAAGCGGTCCGTCTGCATTGAAGGTGCGTCGAGGCCTTTGCCCGTCGCGAAAGTGCTGGCGAAGATGGACGCCTTGAAAAGCTGGTGAAGGAGGGGCAGCCGGAGGGCAAGGAGCATCGCCACCCGAAAAGTATTATGACGGTGTCACGAAGGGTGCTCGCCTTGTGGCGGAGGAATGTGCTAAGGATGTAATATTTGAATGAATGTACTCATGTGATCCTGTAATATGAAAATGAGTTCATGTGCGCTATATAACGCTTGATGATTTAAAATATTACCTTTTGTGCGGCCGTTTATAAAATCTGAGAGTTGGCTAGTCGTCGGCTTCTGCCCCCATGTAACTAGCACTGAGGTGTTCGGGATAGATCTTAAACACTCTTTATCCAAAAAAATTGGTCCTTTACGGAGGTGTTTAGCGCAGCGAACAAGGCAATTGGACTATAAAGCTTTATCACTCTCACTTAGCCATAGAAGTCTACAATCTTAAATTTTTGAGAAGCCCCTAGTATTCGGAAGGCCGAACTTGGGGCACTATGTATGCCTAAATCAGACAAGGCCGACTCCTTGCCCGAAGCGGAAAAAATCTTTAAGGATTTGAGACCTCTCGAACAGCGACCAGCTCTCGCCGCATCATGAGAGTCAGTTTTCGGCTTTCTCTACTGAGGTGCTCGTCCGGAAGAACCGGGACACAATCGTAGTAGTTCTCCCAGTGCTACCTTAGCCGATATAGCGGAACATAAGGTACCAAAAGATGGGAGCCCGGCAAACCCAACTATTGACCCAAGACATGATTCGGAGCTGATGCATATAATTCTATAAGTTCGGGGTGCCGCACTGTCAAAAGTGTTCCGACTTTCCATGTCGTGTTATGGGGTACACTGAAGCCCCTGGCGCACTGGATGTATCAGAATGTACGGGTGCAATTTGTCATAAATAAGTAGACAAGGAAAAGAGATGAAGGAATGCAATAATGAGCTAATGTTGTACATTGTTATTTAAATGATACATCAAAGCGTATGTATACAAGTTGTGCAATAGGTAAAAGTAGGACTATTTGACATGTCCTACCCAAGGGCAAGCTGCGTGTGGGTATGTAAAACAGGTATATCGATCGTTATCAGAGACCACCTAGGGATTCCCTTGTACGTCAAAGCTTCTTGCTTCCTTGGTGTTTCTTTCCCGTGGCGGGTCTGATAATCAGGGCGATCGGAGAGGGCCTTCAGAGAATAAGGGCCTGAAAGGAAGAAAATGTTAAAGATATACGGGTCTTGAGGTGGTTGAGCCGCATTGTGGGCCGTGCCATATCCGTGCCTCCGCCTATACCCATGGTATCTTGAGTGCGTAATTGTAGCGACCCGACCTCAGACGGTCAAGCCTGCATGTTCTTTGTGCCATCCTGGATCAAGATGTCTTTGGCACACACAGTACATCAATGTATATATCAAAGTGCAATCACATGTATAATTAACGTAAAACTGATATATACCTCATAAGTCACAAATGAAACAAATAGTCGGGTGTGGAGTCCCATCAACGCCATCGGCAGGTTGAGTGTAGACCGTAACCACTGCATTACTCTTACTCGTCGGAAGAAAGTATACGCAACATGATACGTTGCAGCCGTGTAGGTCAGTACATTGAATGTACCGCAAGATCACAACATGAGAAAACAGATGGTAAAACTATACTATATGCAATATGGCTTTTGTGGCTCACGTCTGCGAGTTTTGTTTGCGTAAAAGCTGGTTTTATTTTCCCTACATCAAAGGAATAAATGAAGTCTGTACTATGGAGTTTTCTATCATGACATGGTTCCGCCAACCGATGTCTCATAGCCCAAAATCATCATATGTTGCCCACAATTAAGTTATCAATCCGGTGTTGAGAGTTCCGAGATAGATCCAAGTCCAGATGCTCAAATTGTCCGTAATCGGGACACGGCTAATCGATTAGGTTTTAACCCTCTGCAGAGGTTTGTACACTTTACCCGCAAGATTTGATCCCTCTTTTACGTTCTCGCACTTCGTGGTGTTTGAGAACAAGACGACCAAACATGGTCTTCCGAAGAGTTCCTCTGACCACTGTCCAGTGCTCATCCAATCCTACCGTAGTTCTACATCTGCTAGCACCATCCCAGCCAGATTCACCACTAAGGTCAACCAAGCCAGAGCCCATAGTGACTTGCGGTTGCACAGGTAAGCTTCCGGGCAGAAGTATTCTTCCGTCTCTTTGAGTCTGGGTGAAGCTTTCCGCAAGATGTCATGGCGCTTCTCCATGCATCCCGGCCAACCACTGGTTTCTCCAGGGTGCCCGTCAACCATCCTTCACCCAGTAGCGTGTATTGAATTCTTGTCTCGAGTCTTGAAGTCTTGAGGCCTTGAAGATGCAGTCCTTGCAGATGCCATCATGGAGTTGTCGTCATTGACATAGAGTCCTCCTTCTTCACACCACTCTCGTGCACTCATACCAAACCCCGTCTACTATAGCGTAGCATTAAAATAAAATATCGTCCCGGGCTTGGTAACAGGTGATGGGTTCCTACCTCATGCATACTACTCAACTACAAGAATTCAATATCACTCTTTGGACGGATTGTTGCGAAGATGACACTAGATGCAATAAAACACATAGGTATGAAAAACATGGTCAAAGTGAACTTGCATGGTATTACTTGATGAAGATAATAACGCTCTCAGAATAAAGACTTGGTAGAACTATTCGTCACTCCTTTGAAAATCTATATTAATCAGACAATCATATAAGCAATCATCCTAGCAATCAATTCTATCAATCATAACAATACTCAATCAAAATAAAAGCAACAAAGAAAACCAAGTCGAAAACCAAAGGAAAAACTTGAAAGAAAAATTCAAGGAAAAACTAGTGGTGACCAACTCACACAAATCTTAACATAACATCACTAAATTACTCTAATATTTTTTTTACAGCAAAGAAAATATAAATCTAATAAAATAACAGAAAATAAATTACTAATTTAATAACTACCAAAAATAACTAATATAAAACTACTATAACCATCTAGTTAATACTAGAACAAATATAGCAACTAGCAAAACACTAAGACAACTATAACAACAAATCATTTATTAAAACATTAATAAACTATACTAAATAAATATAACAACTAATGTGTTCACAAATAACAGAAACAAAAACAATATAACTTGAAGTGGAAAAAGAATTACTTTTAAAACTAATAAAACTATTTTTATCCACTATCACTATGAACTAAACAAGCAATTACAAAAACAGTAGCTAAACACTAATAAATAACTACAAAAATTTATCTACTGTAGCTAAACATAAACATATAACAACAAGTGAAAATCTACAAAAGGAATGAACTAAAATAATTAAAAACAATGATTACATAACTAAAACAACTATATAAGCAAAACAGTACTGTTTTTACTAAAAATCTAATTTAAAATACTACAAAATTACCAAACTAAATCCTACAGCTAAAAAAATATCACAAGTGACCAGGAGCAAAAAGAATTAATTAAAAACCTATTTTTAAACTCAAGTTATGGCCAAAATACTAATCTGAACAAAATTTATCAAATTCAAATTTAAACTACTCAAATTTGAAATCCAGAGACACTAACAGAAACTTCAGCAAATTTGTGACACATAGCAATTGGAATCACTCAAAAATACTAAAAACTCTAAAAGATATGAATTTTCTAAGATTGCTATTTTCTGGAAAAAAAATGAATTACGGGATTTCGTGGATCTCACCGGAGTAGTCGTCGGAGTTGGGGAAGAAGATCAGATCTGATGTTGCGGTTGATCCTAGAGGAAAAGAGATCACGGGACGGTGGAGAGGAGATCATATAAACCTCAGGAGAGGTCGAGGAAGCGGCGGCGGCACTTGGCGGCGGCGGCGGCAAGTGGCGTGGCGGCTGTGGTGGTCTTTGTCTTGCTGCTGCTGCGGAGAGGAGAGGAGAGGAGAGGAGTTGATTTGATGTGTTGGAGGGGGGAGGGGTGTTTGAGTATTTATATTGGGGAGGGGAGGGTTTTGCTTGGGATAGGGGACAAGAAATAGACTAGGATTAGGAATCCTAGGAGTAAAAAACGGAATAACGAAACGGGATCAAATCCTACTAGGATTTGTAAAAGAATAGGAAACCTTGGCGGCTCCCTGGCTCGCTTGGTGCGTGCGTGCGATGGCCTTGGCCTCGGCCGGCCGGCTGGCTTGGCGGCTTGGGCCTTTGGCCCAAGGCGCTGCAGATTTTTTTTGAACATTTGTTTTGTTTTTAAACAGCGACAAAAAAAAACCAAATAAATAAAAATATTATATAGGCATATAATATATCAAAATTTGCAAAAAAAGATTTCCTACAAGATGGTCATTTTTATAATGCCAAATAAAATCCACACAAAATCAGATTATACAATGTTTTCTTCTGACCTTATTATATCGTATGAAAATCATTTTAAAAATTCCAAATTTTTTTCATTCTGATTTCTCTCCATTTTTATGAGGTAGGGAATCATGTTACCCTATTTTCCATATATTTTATTTTTGGAAAAAATAATTTGAATAAAACTCCAATAACTCCAAATTGAAAAATAAATTCAAAAAAACTTTGAATTTAATTCTTTGAAACTCCCAACTCATATTTCATATGTTTTGAAGAAGTCATTTTATCTTCGCTCTAGAAAATCATTGAGCTGCATAAAGTTTCAGAATTGGAAATATTTTCCAAATGAAATTCAAATATTTTCAACACCCCTTGTCATTTAAATAAATGGAAGAAGTCATGTCATCTTCTCTCCAGGGTTTTGTGATGAAAAGAATTTGAATTCCCGAAGATCATAAAAGCAAAATGAAAGTTTGGGAAAGTCCTTTTATTCCCTCTCATCTAACTTTCAAAAAGTTTCGAATTCACTCACTTTCAGTCAATCAATCAAGCATTCAAGCAAATCTATCTATTTGTTTATAACATTCCAAAATTTAGAATTTTGGGATGTTACAAACCTACCACCCTTAAAATGAATCTCGTCCTCGAGATTCGGAGAGGCTAGCAAGAAATAGGTTAGGGTTTGGGGGTCTTCAAAATCCACCGATCATCTCTGGGGTCTCGGGTGCTACCACCCATTAGAAGCATTGTTACGGTTCCATCAAAAACTCATATACTCCATCCTTATTGCTGACAGTGTCGGTCTTCTCAGATCGTAAGGACAATTCCTCTCTGGGCTCTTCCGGTAGTGGCATAACCTTTTCCTCAATTCCTGTGTCCTTTCATCTTTATAAGGTTATCCCAAACTGGGTCTTCATAGCTGATAGGTCCGGCGCCAATTCTAAACAAATATCGGTATCTCATGGTGGTCAACGATTTATGGTTTCTCCTGCAGAAAACGGGTGCAGGTTGAACCTCACCGTATAACCTACGGTTGGCAACAAATGCCGTGTACAAGGGAAAAAATACCTATACCTTTCTAAGGTTTAAACAAGGTTTTGATCGTCTCTCTACTATAGGTAAGTCACTCAGATTTTACCATCCCACATAGCAAAGCGGATAATAAGAGTAAGTCGGTATGGTGATCAATCCATCCCGCACCCAAATCATTACCTTGCACATGGTTTAGCGAATCTCGCATTCTAGCACTCGGTCATCCTCACAAGCATTGCAGAATTTTTCTTGTCGACGAACCAAGTTCGGAAAATCCATTGTTTCTGCAAGCCAAACAAACATCTATGTTCCTTAACAACTCTCAGGTTTTGCGTAAACTCCTATAGAATCGTCGGTTGATAAAATCGCAACTTCCCAAAATTTCTTCTTCCAAGAGGGTACTTGACCCTTATTAATTCCTGGGCCTGTGGGTTATGAGCCCACTTCAACACTTGTACCAATTTCACTCATCCTTGGAGTTACAATTGCTCCATTTTCCAACATTACACCACTTCAAATCCAATAACATTTCATTTCTTAATACCATCATATCAAAGATAAAACTTCAACTCATTTTTTTTTCCAAATTCCAACCTGTGGGACACATTTCCATTTCCATTGGTCTAGTGTTCTTCATAGGGTACTATCACCCTTAAAATGAAATTCACAAATCCATCCATAGACCATATTTCTCATATCCTTGAAAATGGTCAAAATCCGTGTTCATAGAGTAACAACTCATACAATTAAACATATGAAAACATGTCACCTTAACTTTAGTGATTTCATGAATCCATTACAAACTCTGAGCACCCATTACATAACTCAACTTATTGTAATCATGAAAAAAAAATTGGTTTCTACCACTCTTATTATCCATATCAAAATTCCAACTACTCAACTCTAGCTTCCTTCTTGTAGGAATATTTAGTAGCATAATGTCCTGCTTCCTTGCAATGAAAACACATAACTTTCGATAAGTCTTTGGGCTTCTTGGAGATGGTGCCTGCTGCTTGAGTTCGTTGCTTCCTTTCAAGACAATGATTGGCATAATGCCCGAAGTCCTTACATTCAAAGCAGGTAATATGACTCTTGTCCCTCTTTGCAGAAATTGGGTTGTTCTGAGGGTGTCTTTGTTTTCTCTTCCGGGTTTCTTCGTTACGATCAAACCTTTTATTCCCCGTGGATCAAACTCTATTGCTTCCGTTGGGAAGTATCCCAGATACTCTTTTCTTTCCTTGGTGCAATACTGTGAAAAATGTCCTTCTTCTCCACATGAATAGCAGGCATTGGAGTATAATCTATTGAGGCCTTCTCCATCAAGGTCTTCAACACATTCCTTCATCACTGGTTCTTTCATAACTTCTCGGAGGGCTTCTTTAATTCCTTCTTCCTGCTCTGAATAGTTTGTTGCACCATGGGGTAAATGTGACACTGAGTCGGGTAGTGGGTGGTTCCTTCACACAAGAAACAAGTCACCTGACTAGTTGGGCATTTCTCAGCTGGGTGTTTCTCCTCACAATGAGGGCATCCATACTTGTGTTCCCCCTGGGTGTGTCCTATTTCTCCGCAAATCTTGCAGGCACAAGGTTTATTTCTTGGTGTATCATGTTGCTTCCGGATAAGACGAGATCTTGTCGAGTCTTCTTGAATTCTTTCCAAGTCTTTGCTCCATTCCATCCCCTGTATAGCTTGATGCATCTGCCACCATGTTGCATGCACTTCCTTCAAAATCTTGAAGAGCGTAAGATACTTCATTCTTCCTTGAAACCAAATTGCTCCCAAAGTGATTCTCCATTTTCGAATCCATAGCTCTGCCTCCCATTGAGTCTTGATCCAGAGAATATCAGTCCAACTTCATTCATCATCTATGGGGTCCAAAAGTTTTGGGATGAGTTATGAGAGAGGTGGGGAGGGATATACACACAATACAAACAATAGTTTTCAAAGAAACAAGTTTTACTTTGTGGCTGTCGGAAAACATCAAACAAATGACAACTCACAAATCGCCGCATCTAACGTAAGTGTGTAACAGGGGTTTGGTCTTCTAAAGGTCAAATAATTCTTCAGATTCTTCAAATTCTTCTAGTCTTCGGAGTCTTCAATTGTTGCAGCTTCAACTCTTCTAATGCATGGTCAAATCCTCTTTACTCTGAAGAGGCCATCAGTTATCCGATATTTTGTCCTTCTTGGAGTGGCTTCAGTTGATTCTTCATGTGGTCAAAAGGAAAAGGGTATATTCTAACTATTTGAGGTGAGAGGGACTACTTGATAAAATCAGAAAATATGAGAAGTAAGAGTGTTTTTGAAAATAAGGTTTTAGAAATTTCCTGTCCTAGGGGCTTTCCGAATTCTAGGGTCATGTTCTACAGTCAACATGTGCTCTGATACCATATCTATAGCGACCCGACCTCAGACGGTCAAGCCTCTGTGTTGCTGTGCCATCCCTGGATAAGTATGCTGGCACACACAGTACATCAATGTATATATCAATGTGCAATCACATGTATAATTAACGTAAAACTGATATATACCTCATAAGTCACAACGGAAACAAATAGTCGGGTGTGGAGTCCCATCAACGCCATCGACAGGTTGAGTGTAGACCGTAACCTGCACTGCACTCTTACTCGTCGGAAGAAAGTATCTGCAACATGATACGTTGCAGCCGTGTAGGTTAGTACATTGAATGTACCGCAAGATCACAACATGAGAAAACAGATGGTAAAACTATACTATATGCAATATGGCTTTTGTGGCTCGTGGTCTGAGTTTTGTTTGCGTAAAAGCTGGTTTTATTTTCCCTACATCAAAGGAATAAATGAAGTCTGTACTATGGAGTTTTCTATCATGACATGGTTCCGCCAACCGATGTCTCATAGCCCAAAATCATCATATGTTGCCCACAATTAAGTTATCAATCCGGTGTTGAGAGTTCCGAGATAGATCCAAGTCCGGATGTTCAAATTGTCCGTAACCGGGACACGGCTAATCGATTAGGTTTTAACCCTCTGCAGAGGTTTGTACACTTTACCCGCAAGATTCGATCCCTCTTTTACGTTCTCGCACTGTGGTGTTTGAGAACAAGACGACCAAACATGGTCTTCCGAAGAGTTCCTCGACCACCGTCCGGTGCTCATCCAATCCTACCGTAGTTCTACATCTGCTAGCACCGTCCCGGCCAGATTCACCACTAAGGTCAACCAAGCCAGAGCCCATAGTGACTTGCGGTTGCACGGGTAAGCTTACGGGTATGAAGTATTCTTCCGTCTCTTTGAGTCAGGTGAAGCTTCCGCAAGATGTCATGGCGCTTCTCCATGCATCCCGGCCAACCACTTTGGTTTCTCCAGGTGCCCGTCAACCATCCTTCACCCAAAGAGTGTGTATTGAATTCTTGTCTCCGGTCTTGAAGTCTTGAGGCCTTGAAGATGCAGTCCTTGCAGATTCCATCATGGAGTTGTCGTCATTGACGTAGAGTCCTCCTTCTTCACACCACTCTCGTGCACTCATACCAAACCCCGTCTACTATAGCGTAGCATTAAAATAAAATATCGTCTCGGGCTTGGTAACAGGGTGATGGGTTCCTACCTCATGCATACTACTCAACTACAAGAATTCAACATCACTACTTGAGGGATTGTTGCGAAGATGACACTAGATGCAATAAAACACATAGGTATGAAAAACATGGTCAAAGTGAACTTGCCTGGTATTACTTGATGAAGATAATAACGCTCTCAGAATAAAGACTTGGTAGAACTATTCGTCACTCCTTTGAAAATCTATATTAAACAGCAATCATATAAGCAATCATCCTAGCAATCAATTCTATCAATCATAGCAATACTCAATCAAAATAAAAGCAACAAAGAAAACCAAGTCGAAAACCAAAGGAAAAACTTCGAAAGAAAAATTCAAGGAAAAACTAGTGGTGACCAACTCACACAAATCTTAACATAACATCACTAAATTACTCTAATATTTTTTCTACAGCAAAGAAAATATAAATCTAATAAAATAACAGAAAATAAATTACTAATTTAATAACTGACAAAAAGAACTAATATAAAACTACTATAACCATCTAGTTAATACTAGAACAAATATAGCAACTAGCAAAACACTAAGCCAACTATAACAGCAAATCATTTATTAAAACATTAATAAACTATACTAAATAAATATAACAACTAATGTGTTCACAAATAACAGAAACAAAAACAATATAACTTGAAGGGGAAAAAGAATTACTTTTAAAACTAATAAAACTATTTTTATCCACTATCACTATGAACTAAACAAGCAATTACAAAAACAGTAGCTAAACACTAATAAATAACTACAAAAATTTATCTACTGTAGCTAAACATAAACATATAACAACAAGTGAAAATCTACAAAAGGAATGAACTAAAAATAATTAAAAACAATAATTACATAACTAAAACAACTATATAAGCAAAACAGTACTGTTTTTACTAAAACTCTAATTTAAAATACTCCAAAATTACCAAACTAAATCCTACAGCTAAAAAATATCACAAGTGACCAGGAGCAAAAAGAATTAATTAAAAAACTATTTTTAAACTCAAGTTATGGCCAAAATACTAATCTGAACAAAATTTACAAATTCAAATTTAAACTACTCAAATTTGAAATCCAGAGACACTAACAGAAACTTCAGCAAATTTGTGACACATAGCAATTGGAATCACTCAAAAATACTAAAAACTCTAAAAGATATGAATTTTCTAAGATTGCTAGGTCGAGGAAGCGGCGGCGGCACTTGGCGGGGGCGGCGGCAAGTGGCGGCGGCGGCGCTGTGGTGGTGCTGTGCTGCTGCTGCTGCGGAGAGGAGAGGAGAGGAGAGGAGTTGATTTGATGTGTTGGAGGGGGGAGGGGTGCTTGGGTATTTATATTGGGAAGGGGAGGGTTTTGCTTGGGGTAGGGGACAAGAAATAGACTAGGATTAGGAATCCTAGGAGTAAAAAACGGAATAACGAAACGGGATCAAATCCTACTAGGATTTGTAAAAGAATAGGAAACCTTGGCGGCTCCCTGGCTCCCTTGGTGCGTGCGTGCGATGGCCTTGGCCTCGGCCGGCCGGCAGGCTTGGCGGCTTGGGCCTTTGGCCCAAGGCGCTGTAGATTTTTTTTTAAACATTTGTTTTGTTTTTAAACAGCGACAAAAAATAATAAAACCAAATAAATAAAAATATTATATAGGCATATAATATATCAAAATTTGCAGAAAAAGATTTCCTACAAGATGGTCATTTTTATAATGCCAAATAAAATCCACACAAAATCAGATAAAACAAAGAGTGCTTCTGCCCTAATGAAATCCTTTGAAAATCATTTTAAAAATACCAAAATTAATTCAAACTGATTTCTCTCCATTTTTCTGAGGTAGGGAATCATGTTACCCTATTTTCCATATATTTTATTTTTGGAAAAAATAATTTGAATAAAACTCAATAACTCCAAATTGAAAAATAAATTCAAAAGAACTTTGAATTTAATTCTTTGAAACTCGCAACTCATATTTCATATGTTTTGAAGAAGTCATTTTATCTTCGCTCTTGAAAATCATTGAGCTGCATAAAGTTTCAGAATTGTAAATATTTTCCAAATGAAATTCAAATATTTTCAACACCCCTTGTCATTTAAATAAATGGAAGAAGTCATGTCATCTTCTCTCCAGGGTTTTGTGATGAAAATAATTTGAATTCTCGAAGATCATAAAAGCAAAATGAAAGTTTGGGAAAGTCCTTTTATTCCCTCTCATCTAACTTTCAAAAAGTTTCGAATTCACTCACTTTCAGTCAATCAATCAAGCATTCAAACAAATCTATCTATTTGTTTATAACATTCCAAAATTTAGAATTTTGGGATGTTACAGTAATTATGTACGCGCGACACAAATTTCGCCGCTTGACTGGGACTAGGACGGAGGCCGAATTGCTAGGCGAGCTCTGAACGTGCCTGGCGATCCTATTGCAGGGTACTCCAGACTCGCATGAAGGTGTCCGGGTGCTTTTTCGCCGAATTGGCGGTTTGCCTCAGAAGGCTGCTTTGCACTTTTGCTGCGAGGGCCGCAGTGTGCTCCTCCGTACGGAGCGAGCGTTCTGTGTTTCCATTAACTTTTATAACCCCGCGAGGTCCTGGAATTTTGAGCTTGAGGTATGTATAATGCGGTACCGCATTAAATCTGGCGAATGCGGTTCGTCCGAGCAGTGCGTGATAGCCACTGTGGAAGGGGACGATATCAAAGATTAACTCCTCGCTTCGCAAGTTGTCCGGAGATCCGAAGACCACTTCCAGTGTGATTGAGCCCGTGCAACAGGCCTCTACACCTGTATGACACCTTTAAAGGTGGTTTTGTGGGTTTGATCCTCGAGGGGTCTATACCCATTTTGCGCCTGTATCCCGATAGAGCAGGTTCAAGCTGCCACCGTCCATAAGGACTCGAGTGAGGTGAAATCCGTCAATGATGGGGTCAAGGACCAATGCGGCAGAACCGCCATGATGGATACTGGTGGGGTGGTCCATGCGATCGAAAGTGATCGGACAAGAAGACCATGAGTTGAACTTTGGGGCGAATGGCTCCATCGCATAGACGTCCCTTAGTGCACACTTCCGTTCCCGCTTGGGAATATGGGTTGCGTATATCATGTTCATCGTTTTCACTTGGGGAGGTAATTTCTTCTGTCCTCCTGTGTTCGGAGGCCGGGGCTCCTCCTCATCGTCGCCATGCAGCCCCTTTTCCTTGTTTTTGGCATTCAACTTGTCGGCCTGTTTGAACACCCATCATTCTCTGTTGGTGTGGTTGGCTGGCTTATCGGGGGTGCCGTGAATTTGACACGAGTGATCGAGTATGCGGTCCAAACTAGACGGGCCCAGATTGCTTCTTTTGAACGGCTTTTTCCGCTGACTGGATTTAGAGCCACTGAATCCGGCATTGACTACCGTATCTTCGGCGTTGTCGCCGTTGTTGCAGTGCTTGTGTCTGTTGCGATGTGGCCTGCCGTTGCTATCTTTGGCATCTGAGTTGCCAGGATTTCTTGATGTGTTGTTGCTGCGAGCTAGCCAGCTATCCTCACCAGCACAAAAGCGGGTCATGAGTGTCATGAGGGCTGCCATGGACTTCGGCTTCTCTTGGCCGAGGTGTCGGGCGAGCCACTCGTCGCGGATGTTATGCTTAAATGCCGCTAAGGCCTCGGCATCCGGACAGTCGACAATTTGGTTCTTTTTAGTTAGGAACCGAGTCCAGAATTTCCTGGTTGATTCCCCTGGTTGTTGGGTTATGTGAATCGAGTCATCAGCATCCGGTGGTCGCACATAAGTGCCCTGGAAGTTGTCAAGGAATGCATGTTCGAAATTCTCCCAACTGCCAATGGAGTTTGCCCGCAGGCTATTCAGCCAATGCCGAGCCGGCCCTTTGAGTTTTAGGTGGAGGTACTTGATGGCATGAAGATCATCACCGCGGGCCATGTGGATGTGGAGGAGGAAATCTACAATCCATACCACGGGGTCTGCTGTACCATCATATGATTCAATGTTCACGGGTTCTAATCCTTCTGGGAATTCATGATCCATTACTTCGTCATTGAAGCATAGGGGTAGTGCGGCACCTCTGTGCCGGGCTATGTCACGACGCGGTTCATATGAGTCTTGTCTGCTGTATTCGGCCCGGCCGGATTTGCTTTTAGTATATCTGGCATGACAGTCGTCGTCACGCGTTGGCGCGCGCCCCCGTGATCCGTAGATCGATCTTTTATGTCCTGCTTTGTTTTCCAATACGTCTCGCAGGTCCTGTGTGTTGTCCCGGGCCTTGGTGTTTTTGTTTGACTTGCGACGGGTGCGGGCTGGACTTCGGGCTGATATGCCGCTTTGTCTCGGCCACGAGGTGGCCGGTTAGCCGCATCATACGCTGGTAGTGTAGGCTTTAATGCTTCCTCTTCGAGTTGGGGTAGCAACATGTGCTTTGGGTAACTTTTGGTTGGGCGTTCGAGTTCGTATTCCTTGGCTGCCACGACCTCAGTCCATCTATCCGCTAGCAGATCTTGGTCAGCTTGAAGCTGTTGTTGCTTTTTCTTCAGGCTTTTTTCTGTGGCTATAAGCCGGCGCTTGAAGCGCTCCTGCTCGACGGGATCCTCAGGCACGATAAATTCTTCATCGCCGAGGCTCACCTCGTCTTCGGAGAGGGGCATGTAATTGTCATCCTCTGATTCTCCATCTCCTGCCTGTTCCTTAGGGCTAGCTTGCCCATCATCCCGCTCGAAGCCTGGCTGGAGGGGATTGTCTTCGTCTTCGGCACTATCCGCAGCGTTATTGTCTTTTGTGTCGGTATCACTGCTTTTGCTATGGCGGGGCTTAGAGCGGCGCCGATGACGCCGGTGCTTAGATTGCTTCTCGAGGGGATTATCCTCTGTTGCCTTATTGCCATCGCTTTCTTTGGGGGTGTCCACCATGTATATATCATATGATGAGGTGGCAGTCCAGCGCCCTGTGGGTGGTGGTTCCTGTTCTTCTTCTGCATCGTCGTCCATAACGTCAATGTCTTCGGAGCCGAAATCGATCATGTCAGTTAAGTCATCAACAGTGGCTATTAAGTGGGTGGTGGGTGGGGAACGAATTTCTTCACCGTCCGCTTCCCACTCAAGTCGGACATAGTTCGGCCAAGGGCCTCCTGACAAGGAGAGAGACATTAATGAATTTAGCACGTCGCCCAGGGCCGAGTGCTGAAAGATATCCGCAGAGGAAAACTCCATGATCGGTGCCCAATCAGATTCGATAGGCATGGACGCAGGCGGTTCGGAGCCCGTGGCCGGGGACGAATCCAAGGGTCCGGCAAAACAGGTCTCATAGGAGGTGAAGTCAGTATTCGGCTCTATTGCTGCTGAGTGTGCGGCCTCCGTGGCGGGGTCCATCCGCCCGTCCTCGGATGGCGTGATCTACTCAGGATTGAGGGCCGGAGTAGCCACAGGTGTGATCTCCCGAACACCATGCGACGGCAGAGCTAAGTCATGCTCGTCGTGATTGTGCGGCGCACCTGACATGGGCTCGAATCCATCGAAGATCAAGTCTCCGTGGATGTTGGCAGTATAGTTTAAGCTTCCAAACCTGACCTGACGGCCAGGGGCGTAGCTCTCGATCTGCTCCAAATGGCTAAGCGAGTTGGCCCACAGTACGAAGCCACCGAATACGAAGATCTGTCCGGGGAGAAAAATCTCACCCTAGATCGCATCGTTGCCGATGATCGAACGAGCCATCAAGCCTTTATCGTGATGGCACAGTGGAACTCTCAATGAAAGCACCAATGTTGGTGTCAAAACCAGCGGATCTCGGGTAGGGGGTCCCTAACTGTGCGTCTAAGGCGGATGGTAACAGGAGGCGGGGGACACAATGTTTACCCAGGTTTGGGCCCTCTCGATGGAGGTAGTACCCTACTTCCTGCTTGATTGATCTTGATGATATGAGTATTACAAGAGTTGATCTACCACGAGATCATTGAGGCTAAACCCTAGAAGCTAGCCTATGATTATGATTGTTGTTGTCCTACGGACTAAACCCTCCGGTTTATATAGACACCGGAGGCGCTAGGGTTACACAGAGTCAGTTACAAGGGAGGAGATCTACATATGCGAATTGCCAAGCTTGCCTTCCACGCAAAGGAGGGTCCCACCCGGACACGGGATGAAGTCTTTAGTCTTGTATCTTCGTAGTCCAACAGTTCGGCCAAGGTATATAGTCCGGCTGTCCAAGGACCCCCTAATCCAGGACTCCCTCAGTTAAGTTATGGATGAAGAAACTACTAGAGGCCTTTTTGCTTGCAAAGATAGATATGATCTTAAGAAACTGTTAGCTAATCTGAAAGAAAAGTCTTTGAATGCTAGAATGAAATATGACCCTGCTTTTGCTACTTCACCTATCATTATTTCTGATAAGGATTATGATTTCTCTGTCGATCCTGAGTTAATTACTTTGGTTGAATCTGATCCTTTTTATGGCTATGAATCTGAAACTGTTGTGGTGCATCTTACTAAATTGAATGATATAGCCACCCTATTCACTCATGAGGAAAAAAATCCGTTACTACTATATCCTTAAGTTATTTCCATTCTCATTAAAGGGTGATGCTAAAACATGGTTTAATTCTCTTGCTCCTGATTGTGTGCGTAGTTCCCAGGATATGATTTATTACTTCTCTGCTAAATATTTCCCAGCTCATAAGAAACAAGCTGCCTTAAGGGAAATATATAATTTTGTGCAAATTGAAGAAGAGAGTCTCCCACAAGCTTGGGGGAGGCTTCTCCGATTACTTAATGCTTTGCTTGATCATCCTCTCAAGAAAAACGAAATACTTTATATCTTTTATAATGGACTAACCGATGCTTCTAGAGACCACCTGGATAGTTGTGCTGGTTGTGTTTTCAGGGAAAGAACTGTTGAGCAAGTTGAATTGCTATTGAATAATATATTGAGTAATGATAATGATTGGACACTTCCTGAACCAACTCCTAAGCCAACTCCGAAGAAAAGGGGTATTCTATTTCTAAGTCCGTAAGATATGCAAGAGGCAAAGAAATCTATGAAAGAAAAGGGTATTAAAGCTGAAGATGTTAAGAATTTACCACCTATTGAAGAAATACATGGTCTTAGTAACCCGATACAGGTAGTAAAGGTAAATTCTCTCTATAGATTTGATGAAGGTGATATTCCTCGTAATAAGTCTGCTAGCCAATGCTTGGATGAGTTTCATAATTTTATTGTTAAACAAGAAAACTTCAATGCTTATGTTGGTAGACAATTGAAACGTAATGCTTACATGGTTGAACACTTGAGTGATTATATGTCTAGAGTTAAAGGTGACCTTAAACTTATTAGTAAACATGCTTCTATGGTTACCACTCAGGTAGAACAAGTGCTTAAAGCACAAGATGATTTGCTCAATGAATTAAATAATAAGAAAAATGATAATGGTATCAGAGTTATGACTAGATGGGGTAAAATGACTCGGGAACCTTTGTATCCTGAGGGCCACCCTAAGAGAGTTGAGCAAGATTCTCAGAGAACTAATGTCGATACACCTAGTCCTTCAAAGAAGAAGAAAAAGAAAAATGATAGGACTTTGCATGCTTCTAGTGAACATGTTGTTGACACACCTGTGAATCCCAATGATATTTATATTTCTGATGCTCAAACACAATCTTATAATGAACATGAACCTAGTGATAATGATGACGTTCATGTTGATGCTCAACCTAGCAATAACAATGATGTAGAGATTGAGTCTGCTGTTGATCTTGATAACCCACAATCAAAGAATCAACGTTATGATAAGAGAGACTTCGTTGCTAGGAAGCACGATAAAGAAAGAGAACCATGGGTTCAGAAAACCCATGCCTTTTCCTTCTAAACCATCCAAGAAAAAGGATGATAAGGATTTTGATCGCTTTGCTGAAATGATTAGACCTATCTTTTTGCGTATGCGTTTGACTGATATGCTTAAAATGAATCCTTATGCTAAGTATATGAAAGATATTGTTACAAATAAAAGAAAGATAACAAAAGCTGAAATTTCCACCATTCTTGCCAATTATACTTTTAAAGGTGGAATACCAAAGAAACTAGGAGATCCAGGAGTACCAACTATACCATGCTCCATTAAAAGAAACTATGTTAAAACTGCTTTATGTGATCTTGGAGCCGGTGTTAGTGTTATGCCTCTCTCTTTATATCGTAGACTTGATTTGAATAAGTTGACGCCTACTGAAATATCTTTGCAAATGGCCGATAAATCAACTTCTATACGTCGGTATTTGTGAGGATGTGCTGTTGTGGTTGCAAAGGTTACAATTTTAACGGACTTTGTTATTCTTGATATTCGAGGGCGATAGTATGTCGATTATCCTTGGTAGACCCTTTTTGAATACTGCAGGGGCTGTTATTGATTGAAACAAAGGCAATGTCACTTTTCATGTTAATGGTAATGAGCATATGGTACACTTTCCGTGGAAACAACCTCAAGTCCACAGTATCAATTCTATTGGAATTTTTTTAATGATTACTATTGGAGGTTTTGAATTCCCTCTTCCTACTGTCAAGAAGAAATATGATATTCTTATTGTTGGGGACATGCATATCCCCATTGAGGTAACCTAGTGTTATTCAAAAATTCTCCGGTTTCATGCGATTCGGAAAGAGTTTGTTAACAAGATTTGATCAACCTTGTTAGTGGATTCCTTTTGATGAGCACGAGATGGATGAAGTTAGAAAGCACAACTCTATGTACCCTCCTTTTAATTTTTGTTATTTAGATTAAATACAGAAAAAAATAGTATTTTCTATCTTTTTTCTGAATTATCCTTGCAATAAAAATACCCCGAAAATAAAATTTCTCCAGACGTCTTGAAAATAAAATATGATTTTTTGTGGAATATTTAAGAATTTCGGTCACTAAGAACACACCAGGGGGCCCCGCCATTTGGCCACGAGGGCACAGGGCGCGCCCCCTGCCTCGTGGGCCCCACGTGGAGCCCCTCCACTTATTCCAGCACCCACTCACTTCGTCTTCCTCCAGAAAAAAAACATCCCATAGCTTAAACCCGTGTTCTAGCTCATCTTGCTGCCATTTTCTATCTCTTTGCTCAAAGCTCCATTCACAAAACTGTTTGGGGAGATTGTTCTTCGGTATGTGAATCCTCCAATGGTCCAATTAGTTTTTGTTCTAGTGCTTTATTATTGCAAATTCTTGCTGCTAAGGTGACCCTGTTCTTGAGCTTGCATGTCAAATTTATATGGTCCAAAGTAGTTTTAATGCATGATATAGCCTCTAGGCACTTGTGGGAGTAGTTGCTATCAATCTTGTTGAGTTTGGTTCACTTTTATTTTGAGTCACTAAAAATTTCAGAAATTTTTCAGACAAAGGAAAATTCATGGGAAAATGTACCAAGGTGGTTCCTCCAGGAAACAAGGACCAAGGCTCGCGATACATGAGCCGAACGATGAACCACCGAGGGAAGCTCAAGTGCGGCCTTGTGAATGGCCGTAAGAGGAGTTTATGGTCTAGGCAGGCATCAAGAATGAATTTGACGCGAATGTGTGTAATGCTGATCTTGAGGACTTCGTGTCAGATAAGTGCCTACATCACCGCTACCTAACTGATTCCTTTGTGAGGAGGTTTAAATTTACATCCTTGCGCAATTCTCACACTATTTTATTTGATCTTTATGATAAATCATATACCATGGACTTAGAAGATTTTAATACTGCTTGTAAACTCCCGCAGTGGGGCAATGTTAGTGAACCTCACAAATCTGAATATAAGGACTTTCTTGCTTGTATCACTGTGGGGGAATCTAGAGAAATCACACAAGCTACCATAGGGAGCCTTCATTTCCCTTCCATACATTATTTTGTTCTCTTTATAGGTAGATGCATTAACGGTAAATATGAGGCTTGTCACATGTGTGTTCCAGATCTTAGTGTCCTCAAGAGTGCGGTATTAGGTGATAAACAATATAACTTGGGGGCCATTGTTGCAAGAAGGTTGCATCTTAATGGTACAAGTGGAGATTTGTTTGGTGGAATTTATGCAACTCGTGTAGCTAATTATCTTGATGTACCCATACATGAAAATGATATGGAGTTGCCTCCTGCTTATCTAGATTATAATGCTGTGGTTCACCATCAGTTTCTTGAGAGGAATGAACAGTTCCTCCAGTACCGACTAATCTTTGACAGACGGCGCATTGTCCATGTTGCCCTCCCTGCTCCTGCTTTCTTTAACTTTCAGGCAAAAAGGAGATATGTTATAACCAGGAAGGAGGAGAACGAGTATGAGAGGAGGACGGGAGCAGCTCGCCTCCAAGCTGCAGATCTTCAGGCAGTAGCTGCTGCATCTCAGTACAACCCCAGCTACGACTTTGGATATTCGCCAGGCCAGCAGTGGCCATAGACCAACTTAGGCCAAAAGCCTAAGCTTGGGGGAGTACGTATTTCTCACCGACATTATATTCATGTTCACACACTCATGCTAAGTTGTCGGTGCTCATACTTTTTCATTGTACTATCCATGCTAGTTTATTTTGTTTTCTAAGCCTTCTTCTTGTGTGTCTGAAAAACCTTAAGAAAAACCAAAAAAATAGTTGTAGCTTTTAGCTAGTTTATTTTTCATGCCTGTAGTAGTAATTAAAATAAATTCCAAAAGTATTTATCGTTTTTTGCTTGTTGAGAGCTTTCCCATGTAAATAGTTTTATTTCCTTTCTTTTCTTTGGGGGTCGAGAGGAGAAGACCATGACGAAAATGGTGAGTGGCTCTCATATGAATTATTGTTGATTTAACCAAGAGCACATATTACCCTGTCTTCTCCCTTGTATTAAATGCTTGCAGATTCCATCTTAGTCCAATGCAGGTGCACTATTATTATTATCCACATCGTTCGGTCGTATGCGATTGAAAGGCAATAATGACGATATATGATGGACTGATTGAGATGAGAGAAGCTGGTATGAACTCGACCTTTCTTGTTTTTGTAAATATGATTAGTTCATCGTTCCTGATTCAGCCTATTATGAATGAAACATGTTTGCAATGACAATTAGATATTATAGTTTCTCATGCCATGCTTAATTAGCTAGGAGTTTATAATGGTATGCCCTACGTGCCAACATGCTATTAAAATGGTTGTGATGTGGTATGATAGGGTGTATCCTCCTTTGAACTATTCGAGTGGCTTGACTTGGCACATGTTCACGCATGTAGTTGAAACAAAATCAACATAGCCTCCACGATATTTATGTTCATGGTGATTTATATCCTACTCATGCTTGCACTCATTATTGATTAATCTTAATGCATGTTCATGACTGTTGTCGCTCTCTAGTTTATCGCTTCCCATTCTCTTTCTAGCCTTCACTTGTACTAAGCGGGAATACTGCTTGTGCATCCATTTCCATAAACCCCAAAGTCATTCCATATGAGTCCACCATACCTTATTAAAAAGCACCAGTTGGAGAGCACCGCTCTCATTCGCATGCATTGCTATTAATTTACATTGAGTATGACTGGATCTCTTTTACCATGAATTACAATGTCTAGTCAGTCCTTGATCTTCAGGGGTGCTCTGCATTTATGTTTTGCGGTCTCAGAAAGGGCTAGCGAGATACCATCTTGTTTCTCATGTTATGATTGTTTGAGAAAGTGTTGTCATCCGAGATTTGTTATTATTGCTCGCTAGTTGATTATGCCATTGATATGAGTAAACATGAGACCTAAATGTTATTGCGAATATGGTTAGTTCATAATCTTTGCTGAAAACTTGAATGCTGGCTTTATATATTAGCAACAACAAGATCAAATAGAGTTTATAAAAGTTTTTCTTTATGACTTTCAGTAAGTCAACTGAATTGCTTGAGGACAAGCAAAGGTTTAAGCTTGGGGGAGTTGATACGTCTCCAACGTATCTACTTTTCCAAACACTTTTGCCCTTTTTTGCACTCTAACTTGCATGATTTGAATGGAACTAACCCGGACTGACGTTGTTTTCAGCATAACTGCCATGGTGTTATTTTTGTGCAGAAATAAAAGTTCACGGAATAACCTGAAAATCCACGGAGACACTTTTTGTAATTAATTAAAAATATGGGCGAAAGAATCAGCATCAGGGGGCCCACACCACATCCCACGAGGTGTAGGCGCCCGGGCGCGCCCACGCAGCCGTGGGCCCCCCGGGACTCCACCGACCTCAACACCAACTCCATATATTCACGTTCGGGGACAAAAAAAATCAGAGAGAGATTCATCGCGTTTTATGATACGGAGCCGCCGCAAAGCCCTAATCTTCCTTGGGAGGGCTAATCTGGAGTCCATCCGGGGCTCCGGAGAGGGGAATCCGTCGCCGTCGTCATCATCAACCATCCTCCATCAACAATTTCGTGATGCTCACCACCGTGCGTGAGTTATTCCATCATAGGCTTGCTGGACGGTGATGGGTTGGATGAGATTTACCATGTAATCGAGTTAGTTTTGTTAGGGTTTCATCCCTAGTATCCATTATGTTCTAATATTGATGTTGCAATGACTTTGCTATGCTTAATGCTTGTCACTAGGGCCCGAGTGCCATGATTTCAGATCTGAACCTATTATATTTTCATGAATGTATGTGAGTTCTTGATCCTATCCTGCAAGTCAATAGTCACCTACTATGTGTTATGATCCGGTAACCCCGAAGTGACAATAATCAGGACCACTCCCGGTGATGACCGTAGTTTGAGGAGTTCATGTATTCACTAAGTGTTAATGCTTCGGTCCGGTACTCTATTAAAAGGAGGCCTTAATATCCCTTAGTTTCCAATAGTACCCTGCTGCCACGGGAGGGTAGGACAAAAGATGTCATGCAAGTTCTTTTCCATAAGAACGTATGACTATATTCGGAATACATGCCTACATTACATTGATGAACTGGAGCTCGTTCTGTGTCACCCTATGTTATAACTGTTGCATGAGGATTTGCATCCAAAATAATTATCCATCATTGATCCATTGCCTATGAGCTTTTCACATATTGATCTTTGCTTAGTTACTTTTCCGTTGCCACTGTTACGATTGCTACAAAAACTGCTACTGTTACTTTTGCTACCGTTACCGTTACTTCCATACTACTTTGCTACTAAATACTTTGCTGCAGATATTAAGTCTTTCAGTTGTGCTTGAATTGACAACTCAACTGCTACTACTTGAGAATATTCTTTGTCTCCCCTTGTGTCGAATCAATAAATTTGGATTGAAAACTCTACCCTCGAAAACTGTTGTGATCCCCTATACTTGTGGGTTATCAATCCACTGCCACGTCTTCCCCGGCTCCGCATCATCCCCTTCCTAGGCCTCACTGTCGTCCACCACCTTGGTGCTCTCGGCGCGACGTGGTCAATGTGGTCAACGACCGAATTCCATCAGAAGAGTATTGTACGTGGAGAGGCTGACAGCTGGGTCCACGGCCGCAGCAAGGAAGTGCCTCCTTATTACGTGGAAAATAATGATTCCTCCACCTGACAGGAGTGACCCACCGGACGGGCCACCGTATTTCGTGAAAAAAACGTTTCCCCCTGACTGCTGGGACCCACCAGCTATATCTTCGCACACAAGGAAGTGTCTGACAGTCGGGACCCACCTGGTCGAAGCGTACGTAGCGTCGTCATTCTTGTCACGAACGTGTACTTACATACGATCGGTCTGTCTGCAGGTTGCAGCGATGAACCGTGGCCGTGCAAGGAAGGGCACGTTTCGTAGTAGAGGCGCGCACGTGTCATAGTAGAGGCACGCACGTAGCATGTACACGTACGTACAACCAGGGTGCAAGAAAGAAAATATGGCCATGTACGTACATACGGGCGGGGTCTCGAACGCCTACTCGCGCATACGTACGGCCATGGCTCGTGTACATGGCTGGGTCGAAACGGAGAAACATCGTCGTCGTCATGTTCATGGGGAGGAAACAGAATGTGTCGTGTTCATCGGGAGGCAACGGAACGTGCTGTTCATCGGAAGCCAACCGGCTTGGACGGAACAGCCGATGGAAACGAGGCCTGGCGTACTGCAGAACGGAGGAAACGGCCTTGTGTTCGACCGACCACGGTCGAAACGGTATCCTGTTCATCAGGAGAGGTCTGGCGTACCGCAAAATGGAGGAAACAGACTTCTCTTGGACCTCCTACAGTCGAAACGGGGTCCTGTTGATCGGGAGGGGTGTGGCGCACCGCAAAACGGAGGAAACGGACTTGTGTTGGAGCGCTACGGTCGAAACGGGGGTCCTGTTCATCAGGAGGGGTGTGGCGTACCACAAAACGGGACTCCACGAGATAATGTTCATCTCCACCGTCGACCTCCTCCAGCCTCCACGGGCTATTGTTCATCCACCGTCGACCTCCTCCAGCCTCCACCTACGATTGTTCATCCACGGGCTCCTGTTTATCTAGCCTCCACCGCGCGCTCCTCCACCGGCTACTGTTCAACCGGCCCTCTCCACGGGGTCCTGTTAAACCACCCGTCCACGGGCTACTGTTCATCCAGCCCTCCACCGGCTACTGTTCAACCAGCCCTCCACGGGGTCCTGTTCATCTAGCCCTCGACGGGGTCCTGTTCATCCACCCCCAACCGGCTCGATCGGGGTCCTGTTCATCTAGCGGCAACGGCCTCTACTACCACGGGGTCCTGTTGATCCAACCACCCACCGGGAACTGTTCATCCAACCCTCCCCACCCCGCAACAACGCTCACTTTTCATCCAGAGGCAACATCGCTCGGCTTCAGTTAGCAGCAGCAGCGAAGGAATCACTCGGGTTCACTTAACAGCAAGGGATCGATCGATCGCTCGGGTTCAGTAACGCGTAGCCTGTAGTGCAATCGCTCAGGTTCGGTTAGAGCCCAACGCCTCGCTCGGGTTCAGTTAGAGCGCAACGCCTCGCACATGCGCGTATGTGTACGAGAGAAACGCGCATCGTTCGGCCCCCGACCACCCGCCGTAACCGGGAAGTCCCCGATATTTTCCTCGCCCTTGCTTCTACCACGGTTTTTTCCATCATGGGCGGCCCAAAGAATATCATGCAGCTGCGTCTCCGGCCCGCCCAGGACAAAAATACCATTTTCTATCATGATTTTTTGTCAAAGAAGTAGGAGCCCACCACATCTATGATGATACCGGGTTTTGTCACAATTATCGTCATAGAAGTGTCATAGGCATGACAGAAAAAAATTCATTCGGCCCAAAATGTCACGGATGTGTCTTTTTTGTAGTGATACCCGCCGTGGGCCGGTGAACGCGCAGGCTGCACTGCTCATGGCGCGTGAGCTGCTGCCCTACTACCCGGCCAACAAAGGCTACAACGCCTGGCTTGGCAACATCACTGAGCTCGGCAATGCTGCAGGCAAGCCCCGGCGCCCTCCCACTTGCTTCGTCCCCCACCGCCTCGTGCTGGCGACGTCGCGCACGGCGCACCTCTGCTTCCTCCCCTGCGCGGCGGCAGCATCGAGCCTCGGCGTGACATGCGTCCCTGCGATCCGCCGGGTGGACCGCCCGTGCGGCCCGGGACGAGGCCAGCTGCCAGATCATCCACCGTGAGCCGCCGGATGCGCGCGTACTCCTCGAGCAGTGGCAGGAGCACCAAGACCGAGTCGTCCAGGAGGCCGCGGTGGCCGGGCGCCAAAACCGCCTCGCCCTCACGTGTGTGACCCTTTCGAGCAATGTGGGCTGCTGAGGCTTCACTCGCGAGCTGCGCCAGGTGGTTCGGCCCGCCAAGTTCAAGCCATACCTACCCCCACGCTACAACGGCATCCCCAACCCCACGGACTTCCTCCAACTCTACACGCTGAGCATCAAGGCGGCGAATGGTGACGACAAGGTCATGGCGAACTGGTTCCCCATGGCCCTCAAGGACGGTGCGCACTCCTGGTTAATGAACTTGCCCAAAGAAACGATCTCCTTGTGGGGCGAGCTGTGCGAGATGTTTGTTGCCAACTTCAGGGGCACCCACGACCATGCCTCACCATGAACGACCTGCGGCTTGTGAAGCGGCGCCCTGGCGAAACCCTCTGTCAGTGCATCCAACGCTTCAGCCAGGTGCGCCATAAGATCCCACGCACCTCAGACAAGGCCATCATCATGGCGTTCACCAACGGCATCAAGGACATCCACATGTGCGAGAAGCTCTCCATGAGCACGGCACTGGAGCTCTTCAACCTCACCGACAAGTGCGCCAAGGCCGAAGAAGGCCGCCTCTTCCTCCACAACGACCCCGATGCAGCGCTCGATGATGGCAAGGTCAAGGGCAAGGAGATCAAACACAAGGGCCCTGTCGTGCTGGCAGCAGAGCCCGTGCAGAAGCGTGGCCGCAACCGCGATGAGGCCAAAGGCAGCAGCCGCCTGTTCTGCGTCTACCACAACATGCGCACCCACAACACCAACGACTGTCAGGAGCTCAAGGCGCTCCGCAACGAGCACCTGGGCCGGCACCCAGACCGCGACAACCGTGGCGCTGCACGTGGAGGCGGTCGCAGCGGTGACATATGGGACAACCGCAATGGCAATCCGCGCCAGGCTTGGCGTGACTAGCCTCGCGACGGTGCTTGGCGAGACCAGCCTCATGATGGCGCCTGGCGCGACCAGCCTCACGAGGCACGCCCTCAGGACAACATAACCCTTCCATCCCTACCGCCGCCCCCAGGAGGAACGACAACAACCAGCAAGATGAGGGGCTGGGGGCTACCAGGAGCCTCGCGCAATAGTCTGCATTCTCAGCGGAGCTCAGGCTCCCTCATCCAAGCGCCTCTTCAAACAGTTCTCCCGCGAGGTGAATCCCGCCCTCCCGATGATTGAGGTTGTGCGCCCCCTCAAGTGGTCGCAATACGCCATCACTTTCGACTCCAAGGATCACCTCAGGTGCTCAGCCTCTGCTGGTGCGCTCCCATGCTGTGCACTCCCACCATTAGCAACATCGCGGTCATCAAGACTCTCATCGATGGAGGAGTCGGCCTCAACATGGTCTCCATCGCGAGCTTTAAGACACTTCAGGTGCCCTATGACTAGCTGATGCCCACCAGGCCCTTCTCTGGAGTGACAGATGGATCGACCACTCCCCTGGGGTAGGTGCGCCTCCCGGTCACCTTCGGCACCCGCGACAACTACCACACCGAGCTAATCGACTTCGACGTGGCTCGCATCGGCCTCCCGTACAACACCATCCTGGGGTACCCCATGCTCGCCAAGTTCATGGCAGCCACCCACCACGGCTACAATGTCCTCAAGATGCCCGGCTGCAGTGGCATCATCGTCGTTGCTTGCGATGAGAAGGACGCGGTTTGCTCCCTCGAGCACGCGTACCGGGCCGCTGCGGCTGACAACTCTGATGGCAAGAACGTCACCATGCCCCCTGAGGCTACCCCCGCAAAGAAGAAACAACTCCTCCCCAAGAGCCTCCCTGAAGCGAAGAAGCAGCCTGCTGGCGGCGACACCCAGAGCTCCGCCCCTGACGCCGGGGCTTGCCTCCCTCCTGCGTAGGAAGGTGCGATTGGCATCTTCCTTAGGCCAGGCTCGAGGGCTTCCACCTGGAGAGCGTCTGATCTGAACAGTGTGATGAGGGAGGTGCTTGGGGACCACATGGAGGTGTGCTTCAACGCACGCCCTTGCAAGTAAGGAGCGCGGCGCCAGCCGCCTAGAGCTCAGGAGTTCATCACCCAGGAGGTTCACAAGCTACAAGAAGCGCAGACCATGTGCGGTGAGTGCCGCCCTGTGTGCCCCAACGGCTCATCTGCTGCACCCAGCACGATCAGCGAGCTGTGTGTGTGCATCGACATTGCGGGCCTCAACAGGGTCGGTTCCCAGGACATCTTCTGGCCGTCGTGCGTCGATCGGAGCTGGAGCGTCCCCACCAACTACGTCTGCATGCTCGACGCCACCTGCCAGCGCTTCACGCGCCTCACGTTGGTAGCTCGCGAGGCTTCAGCACGTCGCAAGCCTCCCGGGCCTCGGGAGCCAACCGGCCCATGAGGGGCGACCCTTTGCGACACGCTCGCCAACCACCCCGATGCCCCCGCAGCAACATGATTACCTGGTGACTTTTTGGTTTGTTCAATTGAGGGCTCCCCTTGGGTTGAATTATCCACAGGCTAGTCAGGGTCCGCCCCTGCAGCCGCGTCATTTTAGTCATGTACTAGATCTTGTTATGCTTTAATGAAGTTGTTTTGCTGGCTTTAAATTTGCGTATTCGGTGCCATGTCACCGCTTGGAGACGCCACCGCATGGGCTCCGCGCGCCGCTGAAGGAAATATACCCTAGAAGCAATAATAAAGTTGTTATTTATATTTCCTTATATCATGATAAATGTTTATTATTCATGCTAGAATTGTATTGACCGGAAACTTGATACATGTGTGGATACAAAGACAATACACAGTGTCCCTAGTAAGCCTCTACTAGACTAGCTCGTTAATCAAAGATGGTTAAGTTTCCTAACCATAGACATGTGTTGTCATTTGATAAACGGGATCACATCATTAGCAGAATGATGTGATGGATAAGACCCATCTGTTAGCTTAGCATAATGATCGTTAAGTTTTATTGATATTGCTTTGTTCATGACTTATACATATTCCTTTGACTATGAGATTATGCAACTCCTGAATACCGGAGGAATACCTTGTGTGATATCAAACGTCACAACGTAACTGGGTGCTTATAAAGATGCTCTACAGGTGTCTCCGAAGGTGTTTGTTGGGTTGGCATAGATAAAGATTAGGAATTGTCACTCCGAGTAACGAAGAGGTAGCTCTGGGATCTCTCGGCAATGCACGTCACTATAAACCTTGCAAGCAATGTGACTAATGAGTTAGTTACAGGATGATGCATTACGGAACGAGTAAAGAGACTTGCCGGTAACGAGATTGAACTAGGTATGAGGATACCGATGATCGAATCTTGGGCAAGTAACATACCGATGACAAAGGGAATAACGTATATTGTTATTGCAGTTTGACTGATAAAGATCTTCGTAGAATATGTAGGAACCAATATGAGCATCCAGGTTCCGCTATTGGTTATTGACCGGAGATGTGTCTCGGTCATGTCTACATAGTTCTCGAACCCGTAGGGACCGCACGCTTAACGTTCGATGATGGTTTTTATTATGAGTTATGTGTTTGGGTGACCGAAGTTTGTTCGAGTCCCGGATGAGATCACGGATATGACGAGGAGTCTCGAAATGGTCGGGAGGTAAAGATTAATATATTGGAAGATGGTATTCGGACACTGGAATGGTTTCGAGTGGTTCGGGTATTTTTCCGGAGTACCGAGGGGTTACCGGAACCCCCCGGGCAAGTAATGGGCCTTCATGGGCCATAGGGGAGGAAGAGAGGGGAGCCCGCAGGGTAGCACCCCCCCCCAAGGGAGTCCGAATTGGACAAGGGGGAGGGGGCACGGCCCCCTTTCCTCTTTCCCTCTCCCTCTCCCTCTCCTTCCCTTTTCCCTCCGATGAGAAAGGAAAAAGAGTGGGGGGCGAATCCTACTAGGAGTGGAGTCCTAGTAGGACTCCCCCCCTGGCGCGCCCCCTTGGGGGCCGGCCTCCTCCTCCCCTCGTTTATATACGGGGGCAAGGGGCACACAAAAGGACATCAGTTGTTCTCTTAGCCGTGTGCGGTGCCCCCCTCCACAGTTTACTCACTACAAAAAAATACACTTCCATGATGATACATGTTTGTCACAGTAGGTCGCGTTTTTTGTCATGCATGTACATCCATGACAAATTTATGACAGAATCAAGATAGTCATACCTGTGATGTCGTAGAAGTGTTCCATGACATTACCAAAATTATCATCACGGAAGTGTCCACTTCCATGACGATAAATCGCGCGTCATAGAAGTGCTTTCGTCAAGGGTGACCGACACATGGCATCCACCGTAACGGAACGCCGTTAAGCTATCGGGTCGGGTTTTGGATCCGGTAACCCGTTAACAGCCCCGACCAATGGGAAATTTCCACGTGTAAAATTCTTGTTGGCCGGACGAAACACGTGTCAGCTCGTCAGTGGGTCAGATAGGCGCCTATGATACGTCGACACGTGGTATGGCCCAACAGAGGCCCATTCGTGTGAAAAGGCCGGCCCGTTTGACTTGGTCAAAAGGTGGCAGGCCGGCCCATGGAAAGCCTGTTAACGGCCTGTTCTCATATAGCCCATTTACAGCCTGCTAACCCAAGGCCCGTTACGCCCTATCTGAATTAGGCCCAGCAGCGTCATCTGGGCCATCCAATATGATTCCAGCCCGTTTTCACTTCTGGCCCATGTATGGCCCATGACGTCTTTCGGCCCATATGAGGCCCTATGTAACTCTTGGCCTATTAACGGCTCGTGGTGAAACTGGCCCGTAATGAACAGTGTATCACTTTACACCCATTAACGGCCCGTGGTGAAACTGGCCCGTAATGAACAGTGTATCACTTTATACCCATTAACGGCCCGTTATTCCGTTGGGCCGTTTCCAGCCCATGTTATCTTTTGGCCTTCTCAGAGCCCATTTATTCTTGGGCTCATTTCCAGCATTCGTTTACTTACGGCCCGTTACTGTCATTTTCTGCTTGTGGGCCAAATTCAGCCCGTGGTTACAGTCGGCCCGTTTGTGGTCCGTTTTCATAGCGTCATCAAATACGGCCTATTAACGATGGCCCGTTATGGTCGGCCCATGAACGGACGATTCCAACTCTAGCCCGCTTCTGTACCATAATGCGGCTGTTATTGGCCCATGTTTGTGCCAATCGACCCTGACCCGTATAAGGCCCATTGATGATCTGACCCTTAGAAGGCCCATTGTTTCTCTGACCCGTTAAGGCCCTCTTGTTTCTCTGACCCGTAGAAGGGCCACTGATGATACGGCCTGTAGAAGGCCCATTGTTTCTACGACCCGTAGAAGGCCCACTGTTTCTACGACCCGTAGAAGGCCCACTGTTTATATGGCCCGTAGAAGGCCGACTGTTTCTACGGCCCGTAGGAGGCCCAGTGTCACTACATTAAATATTAGCCCATGGTTATTGTGGCCTAGTTTTAAAAAATAGGTTATTGCAGCCACTAGCTAACCGTGGAAAAAGAACTGCAATGACTACAAGTAAACAAATAAACAAGACAACAAGGAAATAAATAAGCAAGCAACTAACGCTAGGCTATCACGGCTATTACACATATTACATCCATTGGGCATCAAAGTTCGCAACCAGTGCAAATATAGGGAACAGAGCAGCATATCATATGCACTGGCCGTCAAAATTGGCCACCAGTGCAAATAAACGCGGCAGCAAAACAAGAGCATAACTGAAACAACTTCAGAAGAGCTCAAGAAACGTTATTCTGGGTATCCACCATGCTGGCAATAAGCTTAACAAGCTGATTAGCTTTGTCCTGTTTGGCGCTAAAATCCTCCAACGCTTGTTGTTGCACGGAAAGTATGCATCTGAATGCTCCAGGACTTCATGATCCTTCCGCTTCTTGTCGCAGCACAGCTGATCGATATCTTTCAGCTTGTAGTTGAGACTCAAGAAACCGAACTGATTTAGACAGTGAGCTTGAATAGCTTGTGCAAGCGGTAGTGGCCAGGAACTCCAACACTAAACCAAGACAGTATGTGTCACTATCCTGAACCTTATCTGCATTACTTCCTTTACCGTTGCTTAATAAGGCACTCTTCCCCAATATTCTATCAGCATTGTAAAAGAAGAAACAAGCAGACACATAACAAGTTTAGCATGTACTAGTATAAGAAACTCATTTCGGTGAACCAGTTCATTAGTAAGGTGGACAGGATTAAACTACCAAGTCTTCTATTGCCAAGTACTAGTACATAATAAAAGCATCAAACAAACATATATCTATGTCCTATGGTAGCAATGAAATCTTAAATTAGAACAATTGTTCTTCAGGGTTAGGCACTTGTTCTACATGAACAGAGTACAGTAAGACGCAAGAATATAATACTTAAAAATAGAAAATGATCTCATAGACCTTACCACATTCTTGGTTCAGGACCAGTACAGAACAAGGCATTCCCAGGACCTGCAACTGGCATTTTCCTTCATCTTCAGTATAATATTTCCAAGATGGGAAGATACGCACATACGATTTAACAATATCAAATGCGATAGATGCTAAACTACGACTAGATGGTTGTGCTTCCTCCACAGGAATAGGCGTGCTAACTGGTGGAGTTGGGGTTCGCCGTGATAGTACTGGCCCTTTGGGCACTGGAGCTGCCTTACTAACTGCTCTTGTTTGGGAGCTCTATGGTGGAGATGGTGCTGTGTCAACAGGAACTGGCTTACTATCGGCTGGGGTTGGGGTTAGATTGGGTGAAGCTGGTTCTCTGTCCATCGCAATAGGGGTACAATCTGCGAGAGTTTGGGTTATGTGTGGTAGGACTGGTTCTTGTGCATGTATAGCCGGGGTGCTATCTCCACCAAGAGGTAGCACTGTTTTATTTGAAGACCGTGTTTTTAGTCCGCTAGATACTGGCATCACCTGCTCCAATTCAAATGGCTGATAAAAAGGAAACATAGTTGAATGTACAGACATTGTATGAGAGACAGATGCAATAGATAGTGTTGAAAAAAGAGGGCATGAAATAGTTGACATGTATATTGTTTAACTAAAACGGATAGCATGACATAATTTCACATATATGATGTCTATCTAAACTGGATAGCATAGCATAACATAATTCAAAGATATGATGAATAACTAAACAGGATCGCATGACATAATTCACCTACATGTTATCTAAGTAATCAGGATTGCATCATTTAATTCACATATGTGATTTATATGCTAAACAGAGGGCATTCGATATGATGTCTGAACTAAGAACATGGTGTTGAATATTGTGTATATGATATCTAAACTATGCAATGCAAGACACCGTATGCATGATATGAGCGATATAACCGTGCCAAGTTAGAGCATACACCTCCTGGGGAATAGGACTGGCCATCTGTCTCTGAATCCATCTCTGAGGAGCTATCGGGACCCAACAAGAGATCTGCTTCGATAGGTAGCACTGTCTGCTCTGAAGGCCTTGTTTTCACTCCAGATTTTTCCATCTCCCACCCAAATGGCTGATTCACAGGAAGAGTAATTTAATGTACAAACATTGTTGACAAATGGAAATGTAATGAAGAAAAGGATGGGCAAGATATCATTCAAATATATGATGCCTGATTAAACAGGATGGCATTGCACATTTCCCATATATTATGGCTGGCTAAAAGACATGAGACTGCATAATTCCCATATATGATATAGAAACTAAACAGGTGGCATTACAGAACATGTCTAAATCTAAGCAGATGACATATATGATGTCAAAAGTAGGCACCGCAAGGCAACATATGCATGATATGACTAACATCATCATGCCAAGGTAGAGCAAACACCTTGGGGGTAAATATGAGTGGTCGGTGGCGTCGAATCCGCCTTAGAACATATATCTTCCTCTGGATTACAACTGGAGAGGGTGGGGAGGGTTTGCCATTGAACCCACCATGGAGCGATGTCTGCATGACATTGTATTGCCAGCATAAAGCTCTTCTCTTTTTCTCTACATGTTCAAAGATTTGTGTACAATATCTTACATGCATACGAAAAAATATGGTGAGATTATGTAAGGAGAGCATGCAGAAATTTAGAGTGATGGTAACAACCAAAGGATCAATGTTTTTCGTTGAACCAAAATAGCCCTAATGGATCGGCGTGAATGTATAGTAATAAGTGATGCAACAAGTGTACAACCTCTTTGTCGTAGCCGTGTCGACCTCAAAGCATCATTGGGTTGGTCTGAAGCGGTTGAGGCAGAGGTGGCTGTCGGAGGTGTGGAGGAAGATCTCGAGGAATCAGAGACGGCGTCCGTGGCACCGCTTTCTGTTGTGATGGATCGCTTACGTCATTGGAGCAGCTCCGTGAGTCAGAAGACGTCAAGGCTAAAGCAGCATAAGATAGACATCGTCAATCTCAAGTGGGATTCTAATAGCATCTCCAATAGATGATGTAAAATGGATGTAAAATTAACATCACCAAAAACCACCTGACTACAACAGATGAGGTAAAAACTGTTGACTCTAAACTTAACTGTCGAAACTGAAATTTACTGTGGAATAAGAATGCTACTGTCGAAACTGAACGCAATGGTAGCAGAGAGGCTGACATGTAGTTTAGGGAGGGCCTGCAGTTCATCTTCAACCTGCACCCCCCCTGAGCCACCAGCCACCACCGGCCGAACCGCCGGCCCCAGCGCTGCCTCGCCGCCCCGAAACAACTCGCCACCGCCGCCTTCCAGCCCTCTAGGCCCCCCGCCCCCCAACCTGAACCCTAAGATAGATAGTGGGGTACCTCTCCGGCGAGCCCCGTCCCGCCAAGGGTGGTTCTTCCTTAACTCCGTGAGCCCCCAACCCCTGAAAATCGATCGACCTAAAAGTCGATTCAATGATCAAGTGTGACTTAATCGGAGCAGAGCAGCAGCACGAGCGAGGGTGAGAGCAGCAGCAGCAGCTGGTTGAGCAAGCGGTCGAGCGAGAGCCGGAGCAGCAGCAGCAGATCCGGCTGGTATGGACGCTGCCACCGAAGGGGCCTCACACTGGGGGAGAGCCGCCATGGAGATGTCGCCCGCGGCGCCGGCTTCAAGGTAGCCGCTCCATGGGGGTGCGTGATGGAGCACTGTCGGCGCCGGGAGGTCAAGTTAAGGAGAAGGTGCGATGCGATGAGTGTACAACCTCTTTGGTGGCGCCGAGTAGGCCTCGGCTTCGTCCGAGGAGTCGGTGAGGATGCTGCAGTTCCGGTGGAGCAGGTTAAGGCAGCGTTGTGGGGATGGAGCAGCCGCGATAGACGAGGCGATCGTCAGAGCAGCTCCTTGGAGGTGGAGGACGGGGCGGCTGAACCGGCGGGACGGCGAGATGGATGACGGATCCTCGTCCGGGGAGGTGGACGAGGGACGCCGAGCTGTTGTGGACGACGCTGCCGGGGACGAGGCTCCGGCTGGGCAGCGGTGACGTGGCGGACGGAGGAGGGTGGGGTTTCGCGGCTGGAGCGGAGAGGTTATGGCGGCCTGGGATTTTGAATGGCGAAAAGGGGGCGATGGGAGGGGGTGAAGCATGACTTAGGAACGCGCTTGTCCAAAATGTACAGTGTGTTACAAAAGTACCCCCCACCGATTTGAACTAGCGGCCCTTTCGGCTCAGGGTTAGAAGGGGGATTTCACGTGTAGGGATTTGGCAGCTGGAGGGAGTTTTCGCGCGCGTTGTAATTTCGGGATAGCAAGGCGCGGGTTGTGAAGGCGCCACTTTTGGGAGCATGATATCTGAATTTTAGGGATATAATAAGACGCGGGTTGAATTTTAGGGATAAGCCTAACGTGTAGTAATACTGTACTTGTATGTACCAAATCAATTTGCACTTCCCTCAACCAAAAAGAAAATGAAAAAAAATAAAACTATTCACACCACACAAAGAGAGAGTCTTGCCCCGTTTTACTATACAAATGCTATTCAAAGCTACTGGCTGCTTCCCTCTATATAGGGCCTAATGCGCTTTTTCGATGCTAACTTTGACCAAATATTAGAGCAATGATATATGACATGCAACTTACACAAAGCACACCGTTAAATTAAATGCGTGAAAGGTTCTTTCAAAGATATAATTTTCAAATTGTGCATGTCATGTACTATTAATCTTGTCAATAGTCAAAGGCGGTCTTAAAAATCTCATTACGCCCTATATAGATGGAAGGAAGGAGTATGAATCCATGCTATGTCCGATTAAATTTTTTCGCTTGCTGTATAATGCACGTAGCCTACTCATACCAACATTTTAGTGCATTCCAAATGACTATACTACCGCTGCAATTCGAACTAAATTTGAATTTGTTTCTCTATTTCAATAAGAATCTACAATCATGATTGTTGCCAACTTCAACCATCATAGTTTCCTTGCTATCCGCCAGATATAAATCAGACGGCCTATAATGCAGGATGGCAGGCACACCATCATCAACAACTCCGTTTTTTATAAGAGTAGAGATAAAATATATTACATGTAGTATACCATGTTCGTAATCAGACCATGTGTATCACCGTTATATATATTCACACATGCGTCGGTTTGAAACCATGATAAATTCTTCAAATATCCGAATTCGCTTTTTATAATGAAGTATATATGATCTCTATTCGTCTTTTACACCCACACAACCCTCTTATCTTTGTAGCTAGCGCTAACTTTCTCTTGTGCATGCACACGCGCATCCCTCTCACCCTCCCTCGGCATTCTCTAGCTCCATCACGCAAATTCGTCTTTTCACTTTAGGTCGTTTCACCCACGGTGTGTAGGCCCCCAGCTCCTTCTTTACGGCACACATCGATTGATATGCCTCTCTAGCCAGGTGTGCCTAGCACAAACACAAGCTTCCCCTCTTCTCTTGTCACCGTCCATGCCTCACTCCCACCACTCTTTTCATCGTTCTCGTACTCGCACACTCCTCCCCCCCCCCTCGATATAGTATGCCTCTTGTACCACCTCCTACATGCATCCCTCTCTCTCTATCCTTCTCCTCGTGCCTGATTTGCTTCTAACACACACATGCATGTATATTGATCGATCTTCCAACATATACCTAGATCGACTTTAACTACCCCCCCTCCCATCAATCGACGTACCTCACAAGTTATGTCTCTCCTTTCTCTTACAAAGGGCGATTGATCTTCCTATGTAGTTACATCTGCTTACCACAGCCACATCATCCCCCCCCCCTCATCATTCGTGCATGCCTCCCGACCTGCCTCTCACTCGCTTGCGTGCAGACAACAAGCAGCCATCTCCTCTCTTATTGATATTATGGTGTGCCCTCCGTTTGTCTAGCAAGCCTATCCCACCATTTGTTAGAAGCAACTCCACTACCACCCCCTCCAACACTCTAGCTCTGTCTCTCTCCCAACCTTATTCATCTCCTGCACATATCCATGGATGCAGACCGATCTCCCTTAATACATGAGGCAGATCGATCTCCTTAATACATGAGGTAGGCCTCTCTCCTCCTCCACACATATACCAGCCATTGTACCTCTATAGTTAATTGGGCCTCCCTCTTCCCCCACCACACACCGATAGTCGAGCGATGCAGGTAGGTATCCATGCCACAGAGACAAACTGCACATGTCCCATCTCATGTTCCAGTAGGCCAGCCACTCTATATCTTTGACGTGGGCACACACAAATTCGATGGCACTCTTTATCGATCGCGCGCGCGCGCACACACACACACACACACATCATCATCATCCCTCTATTCGATTCTATGGACACCTCAAGCCGATGATACCTCCACTCTCTTCTCGTGGATCGCCCCCTCTATATATATGTTATATCCAGGACTCTATTTCACACACATTGCATATGTTACATTTTTGATTGACCCCCCCCCCCACAAAAAAACTCTCAAGAACCCACACACTATATCTCTCTAGGTTTGTATCTCTCTCACACAAACCCATGTAGGTGGTGTACGTATACAAGAAGAGAACAGGTGCACCGTGCATGTACTCACGCTTCGTGCCCAGCCACACCCGCGCGGGTACACGGTGGAGCTCATTTCTTTACGAAATGGCAGCCCACGTGCTAACTTGAACGCCCGTAGCGGTTGTTTACCTAGGGAGGTCGTGTACCACGCGTGCACGAAACAAAGTTCGACTTGACGCGTTATTTTTAAATAAAGTTATAGCGCTCAATGGCACGTACACAGAATATAAAACGATTTTCATGGAGAAAAAGGTAGTCCGCTCACTATATACAATGGAGGCTGCCTTCCTGGTTGTCGCTCTCCAGAGTATCTCACACAAGGCTCCGATGGCCTCTCTGTCTCTCACCGTTGGTCACTTATCCGGCCGCATCCCATCCGCCGGGGGAAAGGGAGTGCGGTGGCCTCTCTCTCTCTCACCGTTCGTCACTGATCCAGTCGCATCCCGTCCGACGGGGGAAAGGGAGTGCAGTGGCCTCTCGCTCTCTCACCGTTGGTCACTGATCCGGCCGCATCCTGTCCGCCGGGGGAAAGGGAGGAAGTGCATCGTTTCTCCGTTCGACGGTGGCGAGGCAGCACGTCCCGATCTGCGGTACACGCCGTTCTCTGTGACCAAGCTCCGGTGCGGCAGGGCCTACGCCACCTGCTCGCAGATTCCGCCCGCCGCTGCTCACCTAGTTACATCCCGACGACCTCCAGGTATCCCCTCCGGCCTTGCTCCACTGCCCGTTTTCCCACATCGCTGCATGTGGATCTTCCATAGTTCTTTGCCCAAAACGTAGCTCGTCCGGCGTACTTTCCATATTGCATTCTTTTTTTTTTTTGAAATTGCACGACAGTGGGAGAGGCTCCCACTGACTTTTGTATTACTCACAAGGGACCAATTACAACATTGTTACAAGTGGGGGTGTCAGGCCCCCCGGCCATGTGTTTCAGGAAACTATCAAGGCAGAGGCTACAAACTTTGTATGTAGGTTTCGTGGAGGGACGCAGGGTCTCCTTGCAATTGTGAGCTAATAAGGCCAAGAGCTCTTTAAACCTAGCTAGCCACGAATGAAAGGAATGTGGGATCCCCCTGAAATAAAGGTTGTTTCTCTCCTTCCATAAACTCCAAGCCGCCAGCAGGAAAATGTCCATGAACAACGGCCGGCGCCAACCCTCTCTGCCAGCATGTATCAGGGTTAGTCTATTACCAGAGCTTGGCCAAAGTATACCAACTGCCCAACAATGTTGGCTGAACGGGCAACTGAAGAATAGATGCTCGATAGTTTCCTCAGGAGGGCTTGGGCAGAGCATGCACGTGTATATGTTCCCAGCCATGTTAAAATGACGACGCTTCAGCATATTTCTAGTGTTCAGTCGATCAACCATCAACAACCAGCCAACCATTTTGAATTTGATTGGACTCTTGGCCTTCCACAACCACCCAAAAGCCTTGTCAGCAACCGTGTTCCTGAAACAGTGATCATAGTATCTCTTGGAGGAGAAAGACCCGCCAAGGTTGCAAACCCAAGAATCATTGCAAGCCCTGTCAAGCACAACATGCATGGATCCCTGCTGAATATCTCCGATTTCCTGTCTGGCTTGCGGTGAGAGAGGTAGGTGGAAGATCAAGCTGGGATCAGAGGCAGTCAGAATATTAGCCACGGGCTCATCTTCATTCAGGCAAAAAGAGAAGGCTCTGGGGTAGAGCTCCATAAGAGGGATGTCACGATCGTCGAACCATGCATCTTTCCAGAACAGGGAGGAGGATCCATTGCCCAGAACAACCTTGGTGATCCCGCGGAACACATCACTGAACTGCATCACGTCACGCCACCAGAAAGAACCCAACTGATCCACAACATGTGGAACCCTGTCAGAGTAATACGTGTCCCAGATCAAGGTCACCCAGGGAACATCATGGTGATTATAAAATTTAAACAGGTGTTTTAGAATGCGGGCAGCGTTCTGGGTCTTGATATCAATGACACCGAGCCCCCCTTTTATTTCTGGGTCTACAGACCAACTCCCAAGCAACGAGGGAATTGTTTTTGACGCCATCCTCAGAATTTTTCGCCCAAAGGAAGTACGTGCGCAACTTGTCGAGGTGTTCAACAACCTTGGGGTGTAGTTTGATCGTGCACATGGCAAAAATCAGCATGGAGGTGACTGCAGAGTTGACCAGGGTTAACTTGGCCCCCGAAGACATCAACGCAAGAGCCGTTGACATTTTCGTTTCCACCCCGTGCACCAACGGCATGAGATCAAGCAGCGTCGGCCTTGTCGTTTCCATGGGGAGGCCAAGGTAAGTGAAAGGCATAGATCCAAGAGACCATCCGAAGATGTTAGCCAAGTCAACCGCTTGTTGCTGATCAAGGTTAATGGGTATAAGCGTGGACTTATGAAAGTTGATTTTCAGACCCACAGAAGCTGCATAATCTTCCAGGATAGATTTCATACGGGTAGCTTGGACAGGGCACGCCGGCATCACCAGGATGGTGTCATCTGCGTACTGCACCACCGATAGTCACCGTCCCGACTGCAAGGGATGGGTAGATCGAGCAAACCTCGGGCAAAAGCATCATTGACCGCAGCCTGGAGAAGGTCTGCAGCGAGAACAAAAATCAGAGGAGAAAGGGGGTCGCCCTGGCGCACCCCGCATTTGCATTGGAATTTTCTACCTGGGACCCCATTGAGCAAGACAGAGGACACACCAGAGCCAAAAATAGAGTTCATCCACCCCAGCCACTTGTCATCAAAACCCATATGTTTCATTATCTCCAACATCGGGGCATGTTCAATGGTATCAAAAGCTTTGGCAAAGTCCAGTTTGAGCAACATTATCTCACGCGACGATCTCTGACACTGGTGAATGTACTCAAACGACCAAGCAAGGCAGTCTTGTATAGTTCTCCCCTTAATGAAACCATACTGGTTTCTGTGGATGATCGTCAGAATGACTTTCTGCAAACGGTTAGCCAGGATCTTGGTGATGATTTTTAGACAACAGTTCAGCAATGTTATTGGTCTATAGTCGTTGGCAGTTTCAGGAGAAGAAGATTTTGGAATCAAGGTTATAAACCCTTCACTGATGCTGCCAATATCTAGGTTGCCATCATGGAAATCCTGGCACATTTTGTAAAAAATACTCTTTAATGATCGGCCAGCCTTGAGAAAATAGCCATTAAAACCATCGGGGCCCGGGGCACGGTCAGTTGGCATTTCTTTCACTACTGCGTCAATCTCCGCCATAGAGAAAGGCTCGGATAGCACTTCCAGCCCCGGGATTCGTCTGATTATCCGGGGGAGATCAAAACGCATGGTAGTAGGCTTGGAAGATCGATGCGTTCCTTGTAAGTTTTGTACAAAATTCCTTCTTTGCCGGCGTGGTCACTAGCCACGACGTCGCCATCCCGCAGGTTAGCGATAGAATTATGCCTAAACCTCTCAGTTGCCAGGGATTGAAAACGATTGGTATTTTCATCAGCGAACCTGAAATATCTTACCGTGCACCGTTTCCTCCAATATTCATTCTGATACTTCGGCAACCTGTTAAGATGTAATTTCAGTATGCATCTGAAATTTTTTTCCTGTATGAAAAGAACTCTTTTATCCTCGATACTGTCCAGATGCACAAGAGCTTCATTACTGTTCTGGATCATGATTTTGAGTTTGGAGATACCACGGCTCCATCTCTTAAGCTCATAACGGAGGTTTTTCAATTTTTTGCATATGAGTGCAGCAGCGTCTGGAGCATGACAGGGTTTGGACCAGGAACAGGCTACCACATCAGAGAAACCCTCGTGTTGGACCCAGTAGTTTTCAAACCGAAACAACTTGGATTTGGGGATTTTTGACTCAATGGCTACAACGCACGGGACGTGATCAGAGACTAGTTTACCAAGTGGCAAGACCATCGTGTTAGGGAAAACAGTGGTCCAATTTGACGAAGAGAAGAACCAGTCGAGCTACTCAAGCAAGGGATCATCTTGCATGTTACTCCAAGTGAACGATCATCCCTTAACAGGTAACTCCATAAGTGATTGTGCACGGATAAATTCATTAAACAGGAGCATATCAGCAGCATCTCCACCCGGTTTATTTCTATTAGTCGGTGAGCGAATGAAATTAAAGTCCCCTAGAATCAACCAATTCTCATTACTAGGTATGTTGAGATCAAATAACCACGAGCTGAAATCCACCCAGAGCTGAAATCCACCCGGCACTGACCAGAACATTAACTAAATTCTAGGCCTCATTCGATTGGGTGGAAATAAAAGAGACACCCACAGCATAAGACTCAATCAACCAAGGTGAGCCCACAAAGAGAGAGCTATTCTGCATCGTGAGGATACCAATTCAAGCACCCACCGAGGGGCAAACACAAACTTATCAAATCTCTTAGGACAGAAAGTTTTAATAAAAGCAAGATCAAAAGATTCACGCTTAGTTTCTTGAATGCATAACACCGAACAACCACTAGAGTCTATCGCATTACAAAGAGCCAAAAGTTTACTGTCAGAGTTAATTCCTCTGACATTCCAAGACAACACATTCCAGGATTTATTCATGGCGAAAGGGGGAACTCAGTCTTCAGAAGAAGGCACCAACTGCTGTCCATCAAGCAGTTTCTCCACCGAAAGATCATCAGGAGCAATTCCACAGTAGCTACCCACCAGTTGAATTTTTCAATTGAAGTAGGAGGTGGGGTCGTAGTAGAAACAACCTGAACAGGAGCAGCAGCAGTTGAAACTGCCAGAACAAAGGGCACAGCGCGAGCTCTCACTTTTGATTTAGCTTGTTTTATGTCTGAAGTCTGGTTTACCTTGAAGCCATCGTACTTGTTCAATCTGGTGCTCCTCCTTACAGCAGTGGTTTCCAGTGGCACATTAGCCTTGCGCGAGTTTGTGGCCACAAAGAGGGAAGACGAGGCAAGCGCTTGAAGGGCCGTACCACAAGTGGGGATATCCAAAGACCGATGATTCGTGTCAGCAAGCAGATCCGCAGTGATGGCCTTAAGCCCTGGAGATCGATCAGCCATAATCCACTCCACATCAGACATGTCAGCCTTCTCAAATGCTATCTCCTGCACTAGACTGTAAGGAATGATGCAAGCACCCAACTGAAAGTTAGCACCAAAGTAAACGGATGGAAAATCCGGTTCAGGCGACAGCATAGAGATCCACACAGCATAGACTGAGTCCAAGGCCTTCTGAAGCACTCTGAAAGGGTTAAGAGGGAGCATCACTGAGTCGGACTGCAAACCAGGAAGAGCCCGAGTGTAGATGCGTTTGAGCATGCCTCCAAACCAGCAAAGGAACTCATGGTCAAGAGCAATCGACACGTTAACTGCACTGCCACCAGCTCTAAAGAAAGCGGTGCGGGCCAAGGGGTTGCCAAGAACAAAATTGTTTGCCAGTGCCTCCACCTGCTCAATTTCCTCATCCGAGACCCAAACATCAGATAGCGTATCCTGGATATTGTGCTCAGGGTCCACCCCATCCATCAGAGATGGTCCATTATACTGGAAAAAGTTTCTGAAGCTGAGACCATGATATGGCGGGGGAATGACAGGCCAGGCACGCCACCCATTCTCCTGAAGTTGCTCCGGTTCCTGGGCCGGTGGGTTCCAAGCAGTCTCATTCAGCGCATCCTGTGCAGCCATCTCATCAATCCTGGCTTGCTGCATGAGCGTGTAGTACGTGAGCTAGTACGGATGCGGTGAAGCATTGAGAAGGGGAGGAGCTTCTTCTGTGCCAACCAGACCAGGGATTGTATTTCTTCCATTGAGTACATATACAGGGACAGACCATGAACGACCCAGGCCCAGTAGCATACCAACACGAGTGACTAACAGGCTGTGTGGCACTTCTGCGACATCTTTGATATGGCACTTGACAAGAACACGCGCTTTGTTCTGCCCAGGGCATGGCCAGACCAGTGACTTGCCAAAGTTAGAAACAACTTTATGGATGTAATGCTTTGTCTGGTAGTCCATGGGGAAAGCAAGAAACATTATCCAAACTTCATATTCAAAAGCAGGCATGCGCATATTAAGCCCCTCGTCATGGGGAACTAAAGAGAATGTGGAATCTTCAGTAAGGGCATGCGGCCCCTCTCTAATCGCAGCATCTCTGCTCTCCATATCCGCGAAAACCACACACCCAATGCCAACTCCATATTGCATTCTTGTCCTCACACCGTTATAGACAACACAACCGTGTTGTTATCTTCCCATAAGACAAGGAATATGCTTCTTGTTTGTCATCGCCTGTGTCATCAACTATTATTGGCCAGTAATTGTTTCCTTTCTAACTCTTTTTTGCAAATAGGGCTATCCATTTCACCTCGTTGCTATTGCGACCTTTTGGTGAACTACACAAATCACTTTTTTCTTAAGAGTGTTTTGTGTAGTTGTACTAAAATGTCACACGGGCAACGTCTCTACATTTCAGTGCGACTGCACAAAGGGAGATTGGTTTTGCTCTATCCTCCTCATCCAACTCCGAGCCTAATCTTCTCCAATTAGTTAGTCTTAAGAGAGACTGCAAAGGTGACCGGCTTCTATTTGCGTGTTTATTGTTTCATCAACAGTCCTCTATTATCGTAATCACACTTGATATCTTTGGAACAGGGACGCTCAGCTCTATTTTAGTGGAACTGCACAAAATGATCGGAATGTTGCATGCTCCAAACAGCTACTTTTTTTTCCCAACATGCCTTGTTGATTTGGACAGAAATTTGGGGGACGTTGTCGCCAATGAAAGCATGGATCAATTTTAATTTAACACCTTCTCACAACTTTGTCTTGGTTTGTGATGTAATTATTAGCTCTGATTTGCTAATAATTGACATGCATTAGCAAGGAAGTTAGTTTTTATTGTTTCCGAAAAGAGCATCGATGGCAAGACACGCCAAACAAAAGCTGAAAGCTCACCCCATTGTACAATTTCATGTCATTTGGAAAATTATTTGTCTAGTACGTCAATTATGTAAACAAATGATGGAAGCTTGATAGCTTTGCCGTAAGCCTCTTCATCATCCGGGTCCATGTGCCATGCACAAAATTATACTCCTTCGTTCCTAAATATTTGTCTTTTACAAATTTCAAACGGGCATATTTTAGAGTGTAGATTCTCTCATTTTGCTTCATATGTGTACTACCTCAGTTCCTAAATATTCTATTCGTCTTTCCAGAGATTTCAACAAGTGACTACATACGGAGCAAAATGAGTGAATCTACACTCTAAAATATGTCTATATACATCCGTATGTGTCAGTCCATTTGAAATCTCTAAAAAGACAAATATTTGAGTAGTCACTCGTTGAAATCTCTAGAAAGACAAATACTCCGGAGTATATTTAAGAACCAAGGGGGTAGTACACAACCGCATGGGAGACTCAGCCCGGTCGTTGCGCCGCATTAATAGTGAGTAATGAGCAGTCAAATCATAAGCCCCACCTTTTCCTAATCGTAAGTTGCTCAAGAAGCAACCATCAATACGCTCTTCTTTGAATCCGCTCATACTACTCCATCCGTCCTTTGTTTATACAGCGCTTCAGAAAAAGAAAAAAATCTGTGGGACCAGGCGACTAGCGATCGGCCTGAAAAATAGCATTGGTAGTTATAGCACGGCGTCTATTACTAGAGGGAATAATGCGTACACGTGCATGCAATGCCTCCACCCGGTACACACATGCATGCACTTACTCCAATTCGTAATAGTACAGTACATGGAGAGAAAATTGTGTACTTGATTGCGGTTACCACGCCCTAATTAATTGAGCATTAAACCAAACGCGTCTAAAGTCTCTCTGGTGGTGGAAATGCATTGAGAGAAATGCATCATAATGAAGCACGCCCTGTAAACTGTGACGGATGGAGTAGTATGAAGGTGCAAAACCAAGTACGCGTACTACTGCACTTGGCTCCTCGCCTCTTCGTGAAGTCGAACAATGATGGTACTCCGCATGTTGGGTACTACAGTATATGCCTCTGACAATCTGACAACGAATGGACTGATGCATGTCCACCGAGGGTAGGTTGCATTAGTCAAAAGGCGTAAGCAAGCTTCACCTTGTCCTGCAAGCTTCTCCTCGTTCTGCAAGTTGACGGGACACACCAAAAAGTAGTGCTAGTCCATACTCCCTCCTTTCCGGTTAATATGGCTTAATCTTTTTTGTGGGTAAATGAGAGAGCTTTATTCATATATAAGCATTCTTAGGACGATCAGCCAAAATACTGGTCACTAGGAAGCGAGGTACCCCTCAAAAAAAGAAGTAGGAAGCGAGGTGTTTCATCAAGCCAGCTCTCGGCCACATTCAAAGTGCAGCAAGCACGGTTCGCACGAAGATGCGACACAAGGTTTGCCGACCTGTTTACATGCTGAATAACAAAAAAAGAGGAAATATTATTGAGCGCTACTATTTGTAATAGGATATGAGCCAGAATTAAGCGAGAATTGTGGCGAGTGTTCCATGCAATCAACTTCCATTATCACATGCGAGAACCCTCGAAGAGAACCAAATGTGTTGAAGATTGCTTTATCACATTTTAAAATTGTAATAAGAGTGCAGACGCTGCTCCATACGATTCCTAGTACTAGTATAGTACGTACCTTTATGGACTATAGTAGTAGTACTAGTAAACTTTGCGCTTGGATGTTCGGGAAGTCGAACAATAATAGCACTAGTAGTATAGTGTATGCTTCTGGCAATCTGACACCGAATTAACTGTTGCACATCCACCACCTGAGCGAGGGAGAGCTTGCGTTAGTCAAAAGTTTCTCCTAGTCCTGCGAGCCACCGCGCGCAAGCTTCTCCCGTCCTGCAACCTTCTCTTCGTTCGGCAAGTTGACGGGACACAGCAAAGTAATGCTAGTCCATACTACCTCCTCTCCGGTTAATATGGCTTAATTTCAAACGAGATAAATACACTATCTGTCACTGTATATTTGTAAAAATACGGTCAGTGGACTTCATAATACGCTCATTGCGCTCAATATATATATTTTTCGATGTTCATACGGTCACTAGCTCACCCGGACTGAGTATGTGTGTGCATGCACGTGTAGGTTGAGCACTTGAGCGGGACCGTGTGTGTTCCGTCGTGTGCTCGGACATGCATGCATTAGGGCGTCGCGCGCGTTTTTGCGTCCATGTGTACGTGCAGGATTGCATACACGTAGGGGGAGTACGTGTAGGGGCCACTAAGGAGCAGTCAAATCACACGATAAGTTAGTCGGAAGAAGCAATCATCATTTCACTCTTGAATGACACGTCGCAATATAAAATGGTTGATATGGAGAAAAAGAAAACCACTATATATACACTAGCAGGAGCCTAAGCTACAAGCCTGCTTGCTTAGGTTGCTCTCTTCACAAGCATAGAAGGACGGGCCTGATCCCGCAGCTGGGGGAAGGGAACAATGTTCTGCGTAGACGCGGTCGACATCGGCGAGGGAGAAAACCCATAGTTGGTGCGTCCCAATCAGGTGTCACCGCGGTATGGGTCGATGCCGCGTCCCAACCGCCCTTCTAGCTACAGCCCGACATCCCAGGTAGTCCATCTTCCTTTTGGAGACGGCTTGCTCCACTGCCGTAGCTCCATCTCCATGTCAATCTTTCTCTACTTCTTCCGGCTTCTACTTGTGATGAGTTTATGTCTCATGACCTAGTGCCAGTACTATTATTCTAATCACGCTTCTTCAATATCTTTGCCATTAGGGATGCTCAGGTCAATTTTAGTGGAACTGCACAAAAGCATCGTATGATCCGAGGGTGCCAGCCGTCTTTCCTTCGACAGGTTCTACCAGGCCAGGAAGTTAAATCCTGTTTAGAGTTTAGGGTTTAAGTCGTAGTGACCCCATCAGTAGTTTTTCTTTCAGACACGCTCTCACAACTTTTTCTTTAGTTGTGAAGTAAATATTGGCTATGATATGTGAATCATTGAGATGCATCAGCATGCGTGTTAGTTTTCCTTTGTATTTGATGGAATGTTGTAATGGGGAAACCTTGGAACAGGAATGAAAATGGAGTGGAAAAGTTTCCGTTTTTCCGGAGAAAAAATGGAAACGGAGAGAAACCAACGTTTCGTTTCGTTGGATCGCACCATCGAGCAAAACCAACGTTTAAATCACGTCTGTCGTGTTCGCGTCTCACCCTCCTCCACGGCTTGACCCCACACGGTCGCTCGGCATGCCACTCATCGCAAACCGAGTAGTATACCATAACTTTCCCGCCTGCTTGTCGATGGATCGCACCATGGAGTACTAGCACTACTGGAAGAGATTGACGAGTTGGGGGAGGACAGCTAGCTGTAGCACGGACTCCCAAGAACTTTTTACATGCATGTTGTAGCCGGCTATTGCAACCTTTGAACGCGGAGCAGCCGCGTGCACCCGGAAGCGGCGCGGGCGACGCTCTCTCGGCCGGCGCGCCGCTTCAATTCCGGTGCCAGTGAGAGGTCGCGTTCACTCTAGCTGGGCATGAATGCGGCACTCACCGTTTCGGGCGGGAAGCACGCGCGGGTGATGAAGAGGGTTCGGGTTGGTCAGGCTCGGCCGTGGCAGCGGTCCGGACGTGTGCAAACAAGAGATGATGTACGTTAATATTGCTGCATATATAATTAACAACGTAAATAATGTGCCAGTTGGACAAATATGATTGGAGATGGAGATGGAAATGGAATTTTACGTAAACACGGATATGCATGTCTATGTCTATGTGTGTGTGCGCGACGACTCCCGCGACCTGGAAGCGGGGGCGTGTTTTTGATCGAGTTTTCGTTCTTGGCACGTTAGAAAATCAGTTTGTCTAATTCACATCTAGATGTTATTTAAGGATATCACATCTAAGCTCCCACAAGTATATAATGTAGCAACAAGAAACAAAAAAAACTAGGAAAAATAGACCACAAACAGAGTGGACATCAACTTAGATGTGACATAACTATGTCACATCTACATGTGTCCTAGATAGACCCTTAAAAAATTGTACGCCAGTTTTCGTTTCTTTTTTCCGGGAACGCGCGTATTCTTTTTAAAACCACTGCTATGGAGAGATTTTTTTTACTCCATTATAGCCTCTTGTTTGATAGAGTTTCTCGCATCTCGCTCTCTCATCCTCTCCATATCAAAACAAGATGACAGTGTCCACTCTATTTCTCTCCTCACCGGTGGTCACAGATCCGGCCGAATCCTGTCCGCTGCTGGAGGTGAGGAGGTGCAGCGTTGACGTTTTCGCCGTCGGTGACAGAGGAAGCCGATGCGCACCGTCCTCTCGGAGCCGGCGCTAGCACGGACGAAGATCCTCCGCGCCCTTGTTCGCTGCCGTCATGTGGGCAGATCCCGCCCGACCGCCTAAACGACATCTCGCCCACCTGAGGTATAACTTCTTGTACTGGTCCAGCTCCCCAGGTCGTTGCGTGCGGGTTTTCTTCTATGCGACTACTCCCCAGCTCCCCATGCATAGTAGCTAGGGTTCGTCGGCTGGTCCAACATCACCTACTAGTACTACTATTATAGAGGAAACGCCACTCGAAAAGTTGTCCTGATTTATGCCTCGGTGGAGGTATACATGTTGTTTCGACAAAAAGTACATGGTGGTTGTGCGGTCAATGTCCATATGGTGGTAGTACTATCACTGGTTAAATGAAGAAATGTTTTTTTTCTCGGATATCCTGGTTTAGTTCCCATCAAGATAATTATGATGCTTCTGTTTGTTGGTGTACTTTTCAATAATTCTTATTGACAATTCAGATGTCGTTGCTAACCCTTTTTTATATTTTTGGAAACAGCGATGCATGTCTCCATACCCGGGCATGTCTTCCTCAATTTTAGTGGAACTGCACAAAATTGGATGGCCATTGTTGTTCTGCCTCACTGTCCTCTGCCACGTGGTTCTTCCTTCCTCGAGCTTGATTCGGAGAAGAAATGCAGACCACGGTGAGGATTTGTCGAACTTCATAGGTGCCTCACCCAAACTTGATGCCAAATGGATGATGCATCACCATGATGACCTATCGATGCTCATGGTTGTGCCTCATGGTTGCGTCGGCTGGTGAAGCTGATCGATTTTCGATGAAAAACAAGATGTCTTCCGTAAGTGCTCTTTGCTTGTTACGCACAAAGATGATATCCTTCGTTAGTTCACCTTGGTTGCGCTGGAGACGCAGTCGTCTTTCACGTTGGTGCAATTTTATCACACAATTGGCTATGAACCAAATGTTTCCTCGAAGAAGGATCGACGTTGGTACTAAGAGCATAAGTTTTGTATTGATTTCTAAGCCTTCTCACAACTTTGTCTCTAGCTCCCCTGTAATTTTATTTGTCCATCTATTAACTTTTATTTTAAAAATGGTGTGGATTAAAAACCCGGATGGACGTAGTAGCCCTCCATTTTTATTTACTCCGCATATTAGATTTGACTGAAGTCAAACTTTGTAATACTCTCAAACCTTTCTGATAATTGAAATTAAATTTCTTTATTTGTACGCACTCTCACACGTTTTCAATAATTTGGCGCATGTGTGGTTGTTCACATAAGGGAGGGTAGTGTACCACACATGAAGGACCGGAAGTGCGACCAGGACGCGTGGGCGTGGATCGTTAGTTCATCGGAAGTAGTACTAGTTTTCTTAATGTACATTAAATAAAGAGTTTTGTTTCGTATTTACACAATTTAAAATGATTGTTATGGAGAGAATAAGAAAACCACTCCACTATATATTAGTCGTATACACGAGAGTACTATATGGACGCAACTTCATTGACTTAGTGCACCTGCCTTTGGATTTATGATAGGTGGGCCCAAAATGTGGCTGGCTCACCATATACAGCCAAAAGCAGGTGCAAGTGAAGGCACCGGAGCTCAGTCTGCATACAAAGAGTATATATACAAGCAGGAGCCTCAGCGCTTGTTCGCTAGGGTTTGCACTCTCCACATGCTTACCGCACTACATATATGTTACACGCTGGAGGCTCAGCGTTCAATTGCTAGGGTTTGCTATATTCACATTCTCTCACCCTCTCTTCACCAGATCTAAACAAGATTGCGTTGGCCTCTTGTCTCTCTCTCCCCCCTCCCAACTGGTGAAGGAGGCGTCCGTATCCCATCGCACCGGGAAGGGGAGGAGGTGCAGCGTTCACTCTATCGCCTTCGGCGAGGGAGGCAATCCACTGCCGGCTGCGCTATTGTCTTTCACCCAGCGCCTGTGCGGGAGGGCCACTGACCCCTTCTTCCTCGCTGTCGTACGTAGTGTGGGCAGATCCGGCCTCCCGCCGCACGCCTTGCCACATCCCGACGACCCTAAGGTATAAGTTTCTTTGAAACCGTCATTGCTCTAGCTGCATGCGAATCTTTTTCGATCTGTAGTCGAATCTAGGTCTTGGTTCAAAGAGGATAGAAGGGTGCGGTGGGCTGGAGCAAGAATCTAGGACGTGGTTCAATGAGGAAAGGAGGGGCGAAAGTAGTATAGACTGGCTATCCAGCCGCTTTGTAGGTCGAAAAGGGAAAAAGGGGGTAACTCAGTACACACATCTGTAAGGAACCGATCTCCTTGTTGAAAAGGGAAAGATACTGGTGGGTCGGGTAGTTTGTGCACGACTAGATTTGCTACCCTCACATAGGAAGAAGGTTCAAAGAGAACAAATATGTGACCAGCGCATATATGCTGCTTGGCTACATACTCTGCATCACCCATTTATACGTGTGGACGCACATGGTGCTGGCATGTCCCATGCAGCTATTTTGCTGTTGTTAATCTCAGAATTAACTACTGATATGTTTTAAGAGAATTTCTCTGTTAATATGAATCAATGCAACCGTTTTAGAAATGCTACTGTCCTATACTTTGTTTTCCATCAAGATAAGGTAGATGCTTCTTTTCGTGGCCGCATGTTTCATCCTCCTTTATTGGCCAGTAATTGTTTTCTTTTTTGCCTCTTTTAAATCAGGGATATCTATTCAACTTGTTGCTATAGAAAACTTAAATGTCACACCGGCGAGTTTGCTTGATTTCAAAGGTAACCGCACAAAACGAGATTGGATTTCCTATTCGTGTTGGCAGATTCGTACGTGATCTTGTGTGCGTCATGACAGGTTGGTACTTGCCTTCATCCACATGATCGTGCAGCGTGTTTTGAGATGTTGTGCTACTTGTATTGGTACTGTTTTAAATAAATGATGAATTGAAGCTATTGTATTGTTGTCTTTACCCATTAAGTAGTGAACAAAAATGGGACCAACCCAGACATGATGTTTGTTGCTTTGTTACAACAAATTCAGCATCACCCCCTTTATAAGCCAGTAATTGATGCCACTCTCAGAATTAACTATTGGTCTGTTTTAAGAGAATTTCTCTGTTAATATGAATCAATGCAACCGTTTTAGAAATGCTACTGTCCTATACTTTTTTCCCATCAAGATAAGGTAGATGCTTCTTTTTGTGGCCGCATGTTTCATCCTCCTTTATTGGCCAGTAATTGTTTTCTTTTTTGCCTCTTAAAACAGGGATATCTATTCAAGTTGTTGCTATAGAAAACTTAAATGTCACACTGGCAACTTTGCTTGATTTCAGTGCAACTGCATAAAACTTGATTGGATTTCCTATTCGTGTTGGTAGATTTGTATTTTATGTTGGTCGTCTCATGAAAGGTCAGTACAAGCCTTCATCCACATGATTGTGCAGTGTGCTTTGAGATGTTGTGCTACTTGTATTGGTACTGTTTTAAATAAATTATGAATTGAAGCTATTGCATTGCTGTCTTTTCCCATTAAGTAGTGAACAAAAATGGGACCAACCCAGACATGATGCTTGTTGCTTTGTTACAACAAATTCAGCATCACCCCCTTATAAGCCAAGAATTGATGCCACTCGTAATTAACTACTGAATCTTATTTCAAAACTGCAACACTTTTTAGGGATTGGCGGGATTACCATTTTTGTGGCCGCATGTTTCATCCTCCTTTATTAGCCAGTAATTGATTCCTTTCTTTCCTCTGTTTATAATGGGATATCTGTTCAACTTGTTGCTATTGCGACATTTTGCTTCGCTACGCGAAACACTTTGCTTGATTTTAGTGCAATTGCACAAAACGAGATTTGATTTCCTATTCGTGTTGGCAGATTCATATTTTATCGTTGTCGGTCTCATGAAAGGTCAGTACAGGCGTTCATCCACATGATTGTGTAGTGTGCTTTGAGATGTTGTGCTACTTGTATTGGTACTGTTTTAAATAAATGTTGAATTGAAGCTATTGTATTGCTGTCTTTTCCCATTAAGTAGTGAACAAAATGGGACCAACCTGCATGATGCTTGTTGCTTTGTTACAACAAACTCTGCATCACCCCTTTATAAGTAGATGGAAGCACATACCGTTGTTGCGCCCACTCTCCCTCGAACTGTTTATGCTTTTCGTTGATCTAATGTCATTGGTAAAATTAAGCAATGCCACTCTCGTAATTAATTAACTACTGAATCTTAGTTCAAAACTGCGGCACTTGTTAGGGATTGGCGGGATTACCATTTTGTGGCCGCATGTTTCATCCTCCTTTATTGGCCAAGAATTGATTCCTTTTTTGCCTTTGTTAAAACAGGGATATCTATTCAACTTGTTGCTATTGCGACATTTTGCTTCGCTTAATTTTGGTGGAACTGCACAAAATGAGACCAGATTTCCATATATGTGTTGAGATCTCTTTGAGATCTTCCTCACGAGTTGTTTCAAATCTTGGTCTTGAATGGTCAGCACCGACCTTCCTCAGAATTAACTACTGAATCTTAGTTCAAAACTGCAAACACTTGTTAGGGATCGGCAGGAGTACCATTTCTATTAGGGATCGGCAGGAGTACATGTTTAAGAAATGTATTGTTCAGATAATGTCTTTGTTATTATATATCAGTTACAGACTTATAGTGTTTTACAAATGGTACTATCCTGCTTTGTAGTTCTTTCTACATGTTTAACCAAGGTATTCTTAAGATAATGTCTCTGTTAAAATGAATCAGTCGCATTGTTTTAGGAATGATACTTTTCTGCTTTTTCATTCTTTATACATGTTGAATCAAGGCATTGTTAAGATAATGTCTCAGTTAATATGAATGAATCACACTGATTGGGAATTGCTACTCTCCTGCTTTGTTTCCCATTAAGATAAGGTAGATCACTAGATGTTTTTCTTATGGGAGTACAAGTCATAAACCGTTATCTCTCAGTAATTGTTTCCCTTATACCTTTTGTTGCTTACAGGGATATCAAAATTAAAGCTCGGTTTTATTCCGACTTTGATTTTAGTTCAACTGCACAAAAGGAGCCATTTTGTCCAAGGCAAACTGCTGCATACTGGGTCCAGTTGGTCGTTCCACTTTGCAGAAAGAAGCAGTCACTGTTTGCGCTACATTACAGAAGGAATGGCCGAGAAGCTTTACAGAGTATTAGGCCTTCCACTATGTAGGCCAAAAGAGGTGCCAATTTCACCTTTTCGTAGTTTGGCACCGAATCCCTCCATTGCTACAGCCGGTGCCATAAATATTAGACACCGGTGACATGACTAGTCTGCAGAGACCATTAGCAGTTTAACAACACGTGGAGTGCCCTGGGCAAAAAGTGCCCAAACAAGTACAAGAAGCGATAGGACTCCACGATCATAGGCATTACATATTTTGAATGGGAAAAGCTTGTCAAAGTTTAATCATTGATGTTAGCAAGAAGCAACATGACTCCACGATCATAGGCATTACATATTTTGAATGGGAAAAGGTTGTCAAGTTTAATCATTGATGTTAGCAAGAAGACGTTAGTTTAATATATTGGAATTGGAAAACCTTGTCAAAATTTGCTCATTGATGTTAGCCAGAAGACATGCATTTGATTTTTTTGAGTGGGACGCCCTTCTTTGTGAGCAGCGTCGAGTGTTTTTTCCTATTCCCGTGTTCAGTTTAAAAGTAAATAGTTACTCTGCTGAGATATTCCTGCGTTAAGAGTTTGTTCTGAATATTTTCTATGTAATGCCAGGCCTTGTGTTTGATTGCAAAGTTGAGCTTGGAATGTTGTGGCATGCAGCATCACGAGCTATTCACCATGCGCCTGAGAATAATGCTTCGTATTGTTTTGCATGTCGATCTAATGCTAGTGATTTGCTTGTTAAGAAGATCATCCTCTTCTGTTGTTTCCGTGCTTAAGAAGTTCATCGTCTGATGTTTCATTCATATAGCCTATACGACAAGTCGGGTAGGTTACACGTGAAACCATATGATCTTCCGACCAACTCATGATATTAGGCCGTGATTGGATCGTCGTTTTCCAACCAAAACGCTTGTAAAACTGACGCTTGTAAATTAAAGGAGATGGTCTCGGGCGAAGGCGCTTGGTTGGTCGATTTCGACTAGTAAAATATCGGAAGTACTTGACACACGATAAAAAGGATGAACGACACTCGGACGATTGCTAATCCAGCTGTTAGCTGTTGTTTTAGCCTTGCCCATGGATGGCATGATACGCACGTCGTGCATGTATCGTCTGGTAATGTCATCCATATAGCAGTGCTCGTAAAATATACACTGGTCTCTCAAATTACACGCATAACCCGCCGGTTTTACTTACAGACCTCGGGCCGTCGGTTTCATTACGCCTGTATTTTACGCGTTGTTTCCGATGAAGAGTAAATTACACTTGTATGTTAATACATGTTTGAAATAAACCAGAGCTCCCAAGCGTGACCTTACCGTTTCATGTCGTCTCAGTTTCTCGAAGGTGCTCATAGGTGTCCGATGATCCTGGCTTCCTGAATGAGCAAAGGCGATGTATCAGACCATCCGTAGGGCCCGCGAGGCCCTCTCCGTTGTCCTTCGAGTTGTTGCGCTCGCCGTGGCATCGAGCATTATTAACATCGTCAACAAACATGAGGATTCAGGAGTTGACTTTATTTTGACTGGATGACACTAGGGACCCACTAGGGCCATAGCCGTACATACGCCAGTGCCTCCTTATTATGTACAACTATTTTTTTTGCTTTCTTCTGACTTCCTGACATCACGGTCCCACACCATTGTCAACCTATGTAGTGAATATAAACGAGAGAATTGCACAAGGTGCGGCCGATAGCTAGGACCACGCAGCTCGAGCAGTATTTGTGTTTTTGAGGCGTGATCACTGTAGAGTTTTTCTTGGTGATGATTTCGTTGTTGTTCAGAGGAGAGCAGGGTATTAATCTGGCGGTGTGTGGCCCGTCTAGCCCAGGCCAGATATCCAGCCCAGATACTAATTTTTTCAAGATGAAAATGGCTAGCCCAGCTATACGTCTTTTTGTTGAATACCCAGGCAAGGTCAATTTATTATTCTCTGCCCCGATGGGCTGCAAATCTTTCCTAGGAGGGATGCATTAGGCTTAACAGGAAAATGGGCTTTAAAAAATAATAAATGGGATGTAACTATAAAAACTGGGCAGTAACTATAAAAAATGCACCAAATACGAAATTAGTTTATAAAATATTATTTATGGATTTTGAAAATCTTAAATTTTCATTGTTATGCATTTAATGTTTCGTTGGATTTTTACGTAATACAAATTTATATTTAATCTGACTAGAAATTTCGGGATAAAATATTTCGGAGCCCATCAAAATGTGGGAAATTTTATTGAATTCTGTCTTCAACGGTTGGTTGAAATTATTAATCATTGTCCTAGATAGAAAATGGGTTGTACTTTTAACAAACTGTGAATGGGCTGTTGTAAATTCCATTAGAATTCCAAAATGGGCTGTACATTCTTACAAAACGCAAATGGGCTATAAGTTCTCTGCCACACACTTGTGGTCCTACTAAGTGACGCGTCCCCTAAAACAATAAGTTGACGCGTATGCAAGGCTTTGCCAACTTATTATAGTCAACACACGGTTCTAGCAGCAGTGGCTGTTGGATGTCTATCCAACGGATGTCGTGCTTCTTCTTCAATCTCAGATATTCTTAGCTTCGGCCGCCCAAAAAAATGATTCCTCCCCCTGACATCTGGGGCGCACCGTTTCGGAGGCTGACCTGTGGGCCTACTAAGTTGGAGCGTACCAAGGGCTTTGTCAAGTCAATATAAACGATTCTAGCTTTAGTGACCGTACGATGTCCATCCAACGGCTGTAGTGCTTCTTCAACCTCTGGTCTTCTTGGTCCAGCCGCCCAAAGCAGCGTCGGTCATGCCGCCTGCTCCTGCCTCCCGTGGCCGGCTATGCTGCCGTGGAGGCCTCACCACCCCCATAATACTCCCACCGCTGGCCAGGCCATCTCTCCACTCACCCACACCCCCTGTTATTCTGCGGTGACGGCAGCCTCACACCGCAGCCGAACAAATGAACCCTCGTACTCCTCTCCGTGCGGGCTTCCACTGCTGCGTCTTCCCCGGCTCCGCGTTGTCCCCTTCCTAGGCCTCGCCGTCGTCCAGACCACCGCCATGGTGCTCTCGGCGCGGCGTGGTCAACATGATCAACGACCGACTTCCATCGGAAGAGTACTGTACGTGGAGAGGCTGGCAGCTGGGTCCAGGCGGCCGCAAGGAAGTGCCTCCTTATTACACGCAAAATAATTATTCTCCACCTGACAGCAGGGACCCACCGGATGGGCCACCTTATTTTGCGAAAAAAACGTTTCCCCCCTGACTGCTCGGACCCACCGGACGGGCCAGCATATTTCACGAAAAAAACGTTCCCCCCGCTGTCAGCTCGGACCCACCAAAAGTGCCTCCTTATTACGCACAAAAAAATGAATACTCCCCCTGCTAGCTGGGACCCACCATGGTGGGAGGCTGACTTGTGGGCCTACTAAGTTGACTGGGACCGGGGCCTTTGTCAACTTTAGTCAATATGACCGATTCTAGCTCCAGTGATTGTACGATGTCCATCCAACGGCCGTAGTGCTTCTTCAACCTCTGGTCTTCTTGCTCCAGCCGCCCAAAGCAGTGCCGGTCGTGCCGCATGCTCCTGCCTCCCGTGGCGGTCAGGCTGCCGCGGAGGCCTCACCGCCCCTACTATTCCCACCGGCTGGCCAGGCCTGCGGCGACGGCAACCTCACACCGCAGCCAACGGTGAACCCTCAGATTCTCTCCACGCTGGGCTTCCACCGCCGCGTCTTCCCGCTCCCCTGCCTTCCCTTCCTAGGCCTCGCCGTCCACCACGCCTGGTGCTCTCGGCGCGGCGTGGTCAACATGGTCAAGGAACGACTTCCATCGGACATGGACTGTACGTGGAGAGGCTCACAGCTGGGTCCACGGCCGCTACAAGGAAGTGCCTCCTTATTACGTGCAAAATAATTATTCCTCCACCTGAAAGCGGGGACCCACCGAACGGGCCACCGTATTTCGCGAAAAAAACATTTCCCACCTGACTGCTGGGACCCACCAGCTACACCTTCGCACGCAAGGAAGTGCATCCGGGCAAAAAAAAACGATTCGCCCCCTGACTGCTAGGACCCACCAGCTACATCTTCGCACGCAAGGAAGTGCCTGACAGTCGGGACCCACCTAGTAGAAGCGTACGTAGCGTTGTCATTCTGGTCTCGAACGTGTACGTACATATATACTGGTGGATGTAGAGGCGCGCACGTGTCGTAGTAGAGGCGGCCAGGGTGCAAGAAAGAAAATACAGCCACATATGTGTACATAAGGGCGGGGTCTCGAATGCCTACTCGCGCATACGTACGGCGAGGGCTCGTTGACATGGCTGGGTCAGAACAGAGAAACAACGTCGTCGTCATCTTCATGGGGAGGCAACGGAATGCATCGTGTTCATGGGGAGGCAACGAAATGCGTCGTGTTTATCGGGAGGCAACAGAACGCGTGGGAGCCAACCGGTTGAGTCGGAACGGAATGCGTGGTCGTGTTCATCGGGAGGGCTTGGACGGAACAGGCGATGGAAACGAGGCCTGGCGTACCGCAGAACGGAGGAAACGGACCTCCTACGGTCGAAACGGGGGTCCTGTTGATCGGGAGGGGTGTGGCGTACCGCAAAACGGACGAAACGGACCTCCTACAATTGAAATGGGGGTCCTGTTGATTTGGAGGGGTGTGGCATACCGCAAAACGGACGAAACGGACCTCCTACGGTCAAAACAGGGGTCCTGTTCATTGGGAGGGGTGTGGCGTACCGCAAAACGGGACTCCACCGGATACTGTTCATTTCCACCGTCGACCCCCTCCAGCCTCCACGAGCTACTGTTCATCCACCGTCGACCTCCTCCAGCCTCCACCTGCGATTGTTCATCCACGGGCTCCTGTTCATCCAGCCTCCACCGCGCGCTACTCCACCGGCTACTGTTCAACCAGCCCTCTCCACGGGCTCTTGTTCAACCACCCCTCCACAGGCTACTGTTCAACCTGCCCTCCACGGGGTGGTCCTGTTCATCCAGTCCTTCAAGGGGTCCTGTTCATCCAGCCCCAACCGGCTCGATCGATCGGGGTCCTGTTCATCCACCCCTAACGGGAACTGTTCATACAACCCCCCCCCCGCAACGCTCACTGTTCATCTAGAGGCAGCATCGATCGGCTTCTGTTAGCAGCAGTAGCGAAGGAATCACTCGATCGGGTTCAATTAACAGCCATCGATCGATCGCTCTGGTTCAGTAACGCGTAGCCTGCAATGCAATCGCTCGGGTTCAGTTAGAGACAACGCCTCGCACACACGCGCGTACGTGTATGAGAGAAACGCGCATCGCTCGGCCCCCGACCTCCCACCGTAACCGGGAACTCCCCGAAATTTTCCTCGCCCTCGCTTCTACCACAGTTTTTCCGTCATGGACGGCCCAAAGAATGTCATGCAGCTGCGTCTCCGGCCCGCCCAGACGAAAAGCCCATTTTCATCATGATTTTTTGTCATATAAGTAGGAGCCCACCACATCTATGATGATACTGGGTTTTGTCACAATTATCATCATAGAAGTGTCATATGTATGACAGGAAAAAATTTCGTTCGGCCCAAAATGTCACGGATGTGTCTTTTTTTTGTAGTGACTCCTCCAGTCATAGCGTCGTAGTGCTTAGGCGAAGCCCTACGCGGATCACATCACCAGCACCGTCGCCACGTGATACGTCTCCGTCGTATCTACTTTCCCAAACACTTTTGCCCTTGTTTTGGACTCTAACTTGCATGATTTGAATGGAACTAACCCGGACTGACGCTGTTTTCAGCAGACTTTCCATGGTGTTATTTATGTGCAGAAACAAAAGTTCTCGGAATGACCTGAAACTCCACTGAACGTCTATTTGCAAATAATAAAAAATCATTGAAAAAGATGAAGACCAGGGGGCCCACACCCTGGCCACGAGGGTGGACGGCGCGCCCTCCCCCCTAGGGCGCGCCCCCCTATCTCGTGGCCCCCTGGAGCTCCTCCGACCTCAACTCCAACTCTATATATTTGCTTTCGGGGAGAAAAAAGTCAGAGAGAAGAATTCATCGCGTTTTACGATACGGAGCCGCCGCCAAGCCCTAAAACCTCTCGGGAGGGCTGATCCGAGTCCGCTCGGGCTCCGGAGATGGGGATTCGTCGCCGTCGTCATCATCAACCATCCTCCATCACCAATTTCATGTTGCTCACCGCCGTGCGTGAGTAATTCCATCGTAGGCTTGCTGGACGGTGATGGGTTGGATGAGATCTATCATGTAATCGAGTTAGTTTTGTTAGGGTTTGATCCCTAGTATCCACTATGTTACGAGATTGATGTTGCTATGACTTTGCTATGCTTAATGCTTGTCACTAGGGACCGAGTGCCATGATTTCAGATCTGAACCTATTATGTTTTCATGAATATATGTGAGTTCTTGATCCTATCTTGCAAGTTTATAGTCACCTACTATGTGTTATGATCCGCAACCTCAAGTGACAATAATCGGGACCACTCCCGGTGATGACCATAGTTTGAAGAGTTCATGTATTCACTATGTGCTAATGCTTTGTCCCGGTACTCTATTAAAAGGAGTCCTTAATATCCCTTAGTTTCCATTAGGACCCCGCTGCCACGGGAGGGTAGGACAAAATATGTCATGCAAGTTCTTTTCCATAAGCACGTATGACTATATTCGGAATACATGCCTACATTATATTGATGAATTGGAGCTAGTTCTGTGTCACCCTATGTTATGATTGTTACATGATGAACCGCATCCGACATAATTCTCCATCACCGATCCAATGCCTACGAGCTTTTCACATATTGTTCTTCGCTTATTTACTTCTCCGTTGCTACTGTTACCATCACTACAAAACACCAAAAATACTACTTTTGCTACCGTTACCTTTTGTTACCGTTACCACTACTATCATATTACTTTGCTACTAAACACTTTGCTGCAGATATTAAGTTATCCAGGTGTGGTTGAATTGACAACTCAACTGCTAATACTTGAGAATATTCTTTGGCTCCCCTTGTGTCGAATCAATAAATTAGGGTTGAAGACTCTACCCTCGAAAACTGTTGCGATCCCCTATACTTTTGGGTTATTAATACTATTTTCTGGCGCCGTTGCCGGAGAGCATTGCTCTATTCCTTGAGTCACTTGGGATTTATATCTGCTGGTCACTATGAAGAACTTGAAAGACGCTAAAACAATAATTTATCCCTCAACTACGAGGGGAGGTAAGGAACTGCCATCTAGCTCTGCACTTGATTCACCTTCTGTTTTGAGTAAGCTTGCGACACCTAAACTGCTTCTGCTATTCGTTCTGATATGTCGCATGTTATTGATGATGCCACTTCTGCTATGCATGATACTTATGATGAAACTACTTCTATGCTTGATACTACTATGCCCCTTAGTGAATTTCTTGATGAACAAAATGCTAGGGCTAGAGAGAAAGAAATTATTGAAACTGATTATATTGATGAAAGTGATGATGAAGATTTGCTTGTTATTCCTGAGGGTTATGTTTTTGATAACGAAGCTTCTTTAGCTATTTTAGCTTGCAAAGATAGATATGAGCTCAAGAGATTATTAGCTAAATGGAATAAGCAATCTCTTAATGATAGAATAAGACCTGACCCTGCTTTTGCTACTTCACCTATCTGTGTTACCAATAAGGATTATGAATTCTCTGTTGATCCTGGTATAATTACTTTGGTTGAATCTGATCCTTTTCATGGCTATGAATCTGAAACTGTTGTGGCACATCTTACTAAATTAAATGATATAGCCACCCTGTTCACTAATGATGAGAGATCTCACTATCTTTATATCCTTAAAATATTTCCGTTCTCATTAAAGGGTGATGCTAAGATATGGTTTTATTCTCTTGATCCTGGTTGTGTGCGTAGTCCCCAGGATATGATTTATTACTTATTTGCTAAATATTTCCCTGCTCATAAGAAGCAAGCTCCTGAGCCAATTCTTGAGCCTATTCCTAAACCAACTCCGAAGAAGAGAGGTGTTCTATTTCTCAGTCCTGAAGATATTCAAGAGGCAAATAAATCTATGAAAGAAAAAGGTATTAAAGCTGAAGATGTTAAGAATTTACCTCCTATTGAAGAAATACATGGTCTTGATTTACCGCCCGTTGAAGAAATATATGATCTTAATCCATTACCTATTGAAGAAACTCATGGTCTTGATAACCCGACACAGGTAGTAAAGGTAAATTCTCTCTATAGATTTGATGAAGGTGATATTCCTCACTATAAGTCTGCTAGACCATGCTTAGAAGAGTTTGATAATTTTATTGTCAAACAAGAAAACTTCAATGCTTATTATGGTAGACAATTGAAATACAATTACAATATGCTTGAACACTAGGGTAATTACATGGCTGATGTTAGAGGTGAACTTAAACCCATTACTAAACATGCTTCTATGGTTACCACTCAAGTAGAACAAGTACTTAAGGTTAAAAATGATTTGCTCAATGAAATGAATAGTAAGAAAAATGATTATGCTATTATAGTGGCTACTAGAACTGGTAAAATGACTCAGGAACCTTTGTATCCTGAAGGCCACCCTAAGAGAATTGAGCAAGATTCTCAGAGAAATAATATTGATGCACCTAGTCCTTCTAAAAACAAGAAAAATAAAAATAGGACTTTAAATTCTTCTAGTGAACCTATTGCTGAACCACCTGAGAATCCAAATGATATTTCTATTTCTGATGCTGAAACACAATCTGGTAATGAACATGAACCTACTGAAAATATTAATGATGATGTTCATGATGATGCTCAACCTAGTAATGATAATGATGTAGAAATTGAACCTGCTATTGATCTTGATAACCCACAATCAAAGAATCAACTTATGACAAGAGAGACTTTGTTGCTAGGAAACATGGTAAAGAAAGGGAACCTTGGGTTCAGAAACCCATGCCTTTTCCTTCGAAACCATCCAAGAAAAAGGATGATGAGGATTTTGAGCGCTTTGCTGAAATGATTAGACATATCTTTTTGCGTATGCGATTAACTGATATGCTCAAAATGAATCCTTATGCTAAGTATATGAAAGATATTGTTACTAATTAAATAAAGATACCGGAAGCTGAGATTTCCACCATGCTTGCTAATTATACTTTTAAAGGTGGAATAACAAAGAAACTTGGAGATCCAGGAGTACCTACTATACCATGCTCCATTAAAAGAAACTATGTTAAAACTGCTTTATGTGATCTTGGAGCCGTTGTTAGTGTTATGCCTCTCTCTTTATATCGTAGACTTGACTTGAATAAGTTGACACCTACTGAAATATCTTTGCAAATGGCTGATAAATGAACTGCTATACCTGTGGGTATTTGTGAGGCGTGCCTGTTGTAGTTGCAAACGTTACTATTTTAACGGACTTTATTATTCTTGATATTCCCGAGGACGATAGCATGTCTATTATTCTTGGAAGACCTTTTTTAAATACTGCAGGGGCTGTTATTGATTGCAACAAAGGCAATGTCACTTTTCATGTTAATGGCAATGAGCATATGGTACACTTTCCGAGGAAACAACCTCAAGTTCATAGTATCAACTCTATTGGAAAAATTACATCGATTATATTTTGAGGTTTTGAATTTCCTCTTCCTACTGTCAAGAAGAAATATGATATTCTTATTATTTGGGATGTGCATATCCCCGTTGAGGTAACATAGTGTTATTCGAAATTTCTCCGGTTCCATGTTAATCGGAATGAGTTTGTTAACAAGACTTGATCAACCTTGTTAGTAGATTCCTTTTGATGAGCATGAGATGGATGAAACTAGAAGGCACAACCTTCTTTACCCTCTTTCTACTTTCTGTTATTTAGTTGAAATAAAGTAAAAATAGTATTTTTCTGTCTGTTTTCTGATTTACCTGTGCAATATAAAAATACCCCAAAAATAAAAGTTCTCCAATTGCCCTGAAAATGGAACATGATTTTTTCTGGAATATTTGAGGATTTCTGGAACTGAGAACATAGCAGGGGGATCAACCACCTGGCCACGAGGGTGGAGGGCGCGTCCTACCCCCCAGGGCGCGCCCCCTGCCTCGTGGGCCCACTGTGGCCCTCCTCCACTTATTCTTGCACCCATACACTCCTTCTTCCTCCCACAAACACCAATATCCAGCTCAAGCACGAGTTCTAGCTCATTTTGCTGTGATTTCCGATCTCCTTGCTCAAAGCACCTCTCACAAAACTGCTTGGGGAGATTGTTCCTTGGTATGTGACTCCTCCATTGGTCCAATTAGTTTTTGCTCTAGTGCTTTATTCATTGCAAATTTGTGCTGCCTAGGTGACAAAGTTCTTGAGTTGCATGTCAAATTTATACGGTTCCAAGTAGTTCTAATGCATGATATAGTCTCTAGGCACTTGTAGGGGTAGTTGCTACCAATTTTATTGAGCTTGGTTCACTTTTGTTTGAAGTTACTAAAAATTTTAGAAATTTTTCGGAGGAAGAAATATGCTTAGGAAAATGTTCCAAGGTGGTTATTCAAGGAAGCAAGGACCCAGGCTTGCAATGCGTGATGCTAATGAGGAGCCACCAAGGGACGCTCCTGTGCGGCCTTGTGAATGGCCTTCAGAAAATTTTATGGATCGAGCGGGAATCAAGGAAGAATTTAATGCATATTTGCGTAACGCTGATCTTGTGAGCTTTGAGGAAGAGAGGTGCAGCCAATATTATCATCTCACTAGTTCATTTGTGAGGAGGTTTGAATTTTCATCTTCACATAATTCTCCAACTGTTCTGTTTGATCTTTATGAAAAATCTTATACCATGGACTTAGAGGATTTTACTTCTTCTTGCAAACTTCCACAATGGGGTAGTGTTAGTGAACCCCGTAAATCTGAATTTAGAAACTTTCTTGCTGGCATAACTGTGGGGGAATCTAGAGATATAGCACAAGCTACCATAGGGAGCATTCTTTTTCCTGCTATACATTACTTTGCTCTCTTCATAGGTAGGTGCATAAATGGTAAAGATGAAGCATGTCATATGTGTGTGCCTGACCTCAGTATTCTTAGGAGTGCTGTGTTAGGAGACAAATCTTATAATTTGGGAGCCATTGTTGCACGTAGGTTGCATAATAATAGATTTAATGCAGATTTCTTTGGTGGAATTTATGCAACCCGCTTAGCTGATTTTCTTGGAGTGGACGTTCGTGAGGATGACATTGAGTTGCCTCCTACTTATTTAGACTATAACTCCATGGTCTACCACCAGTTTGTCGAGAGGAATGAATCACCTCTCCAGTATCGACTAATCTTTGACAGACGGCGTGTTGTCCATATTATTCTCCCTGCTCCTGCCTTCTTTGATTATCAGGCAAAAGGAAGACATTTCATTATCAGAGAGGAGGCAGATGAGTACGAGAGGAGGGCGGAGGCAGCTCGACGCCACGCTGCCGCTCAGGAGGCGATAGCCGCTGCATTGTAGTACGACCCCAGCTACACCTACGGATATCCGCCAGGCCATCCGTGGCAATGAACCAACTTAGACCAAAAGCCTAATCTTGGGGGAGTACGTATTTCTCATCGACATTACATTTATGTTTGCACACACTCATTGCTAGATGTCGGTGCTCATACTCTTTCACTGTAATATCCATGCTAGTTTATTTTCTTTTTTTTTTGCTTTCTTCTTGTGTGTTTGATAAACCTTAAAAAAACCAAAAAAATAGAGTAATTTTTAGTTAGTTTACTTTTCTTGCCGTAGTAGTAATAATTAAAAGAAAACCAAAAAAGATTTCCCGTTCTTCTTTTGCTTGTTGGGAGCTTTCCCGTGTAAATAGTTTTTATTTCTTTTCTTTTCTTTGGGGGTCGATAGGAGAAGACCATAATTAAATTGTTGAAATGGCTCATATATGCATTGTTTTTGATTTAACCAAGAGCCCATATTGCATTGTCTTCTCCTGTTTATTGAATGCTCGCGGATTCCAGCTTAGTCCAATGCACGTGCACTCTTATTATTATTCACCTCGTTCGGTCGTGCAAGTGAAAGGCAATTATGACGATATATGATGGACTGACTGAGATGAGAAAAGCTGGTATGAACTCGACCTCTCTTGTTTTTGTAAATATGACTAGTTCATCGTTCTTGATTCAGCTTATTATGAATAAACATGTTTGCAATGACAATTAGAGATCATAGTTGCTCGTGCCATGCTTGATTAGCTATGAGTTATAATGGTTTACCTTGCGTGCCAACATGCTACTAAAATGGTTGTGATGTGGTATAGTGGGGTGGTATCCTCCTTTGAATGATTTAAGTGACTTGACTTGGCACATGTTCACACATGTAGTTGAAACAAATCAACACAGCCTTCACGATATTTATGTTCATGGTGGATTATATCCTACTCATGCTTGCATCCAATGTTTATTAATTTTAATGCATGTTCATGACTGTTGTCGCTCTCTAGTTGGTCGCTTCCCAGTCTTTTGCAAGCCTTCAATTGTACTAAGCGGGAATATCCGCTTGTGCATCCAATCCCTTAAACCCCAAAGTTATTCCATATGAGTCCACTATACCTTCCTATATGCGGTATTTACCTGCTGTTCCAAGTAAATTTGTATGTGCCAAACTCTAAACCTTCAAATAAACATTCTGTTTTGTATGCTCGAATAGATCATGTATCAACTAGGGCTGCCCTTATCTTCCATGTTAGGCTAGTTATTCTCAAGGAGAGTGGACTCCGCTCTTCATTCACGAGAAAATGGCTGGTCACCGGGATGCCCAGTCCCATGCTTTATGCAAACTAAATCAAAATAATTGCAAACAGAACTCCCCCTGGGACTGTTGCTAGTTGGAGACACTCGTTGTTTTGAGCAAGTCATGGATTGATGCTTGTTGGTGGAGGGGGAGTATAAACTTTACCATTCTGTTTGGGAACCGCCTATAATTAATGTGTGTAGCATGGAAGATATCGCCATCTTTTAGTTGTTATGTTGACAATGAAAGTATACCGCTGAAAATATTATTTATCTCTATTTCAAAACCGAGCTCTGGCACCTCTACAAATCCCTGCTTCCCTCTGCGAAGGGCCTATCTATTTACTTTTATGTTGAGTCATCACCCTCTTATTAAAAGGCACTAGCTGGAGAGCGCAGCTATCATTTGCATCCATTACTACTAATTTATATTGGGTATGACTATGATTGGATATCTTTTACCATGAATTACAATGTCCGGTCAGTTCATGATCTTTAAAGGTGCTCTGCATTTATGTTTTGCGTTCTCAGAAAGGACTAGCGAGATACCATCTTGTTATATCATATCATGATTGTTTTGAGAAAGTGTTGTCATCCGAGATTTATTATTATGACTCTCTAGTTGATTATGCTATTGGTATGAGTAAACATGAGACCTGAGAGTTATTGGAAATGTGGTTAGTCATAATCTTCGCTGAAAACTTGAATGCTGGCTTTACATATTTGCAGCAACAAGAGCAAACAGAGTTTGTAAAAGTTTTTCTTTATCACTTTCAGTTTGTCAACTGAATTGCTTGAGGACAAACAAAGGTTTAAGCTTGGGGGAGTTGATACGTCTCCGTCGTATATACTTTTCCAAACACTTTTGCCCTTGTTTTGTACTCTTTCTTGCATGATTTGAATGGAACTAACCCGGACTGACGCTGTTTTCAGCAGACTTTCCATGGTGTTATTTATGTGCAGAAACAGAAGTTCTCGGAATGACCTGAAACTCCACGGAACGTCTATTTGGAAATAATAAAAAATCGTTGCAAAAGATGAAGACCAGGGGGCCCACACCCTGGCTACGAGGGTGGAGGGCGCGCCCCTACCTCCTGGGCCCCCTGGAGCTCCTCCGACCTCAACTCCAACTCTATATATTTGCTTTGGGGGAGAAAAAAATCAGAGAGAAGAATTCATCGCGTTTTACGATACGGAGCCTCCGCCAAGCCCTAAAACCTCTCAGGAGGGCTGATCTGAAGTCCATTCGGGGCTCCGGAGAGGGGGATTCTTCGCCATCGTCATGATCAACCATCCTCCATCACCAATTTCATGATGCTCACCGCCGTGCGTGTGTAATTCCATCGTAGGCTTGCTGGACGCTGATGGGATGGATGAGATCTATCATGTAATCGAGTTAGTTTTGTTAGGGTTTGATCCCTAGTATCCACTATGTTCTGAGATTGATGTTGCTATGACTTTGCTATGCTTAATGCTTGTCACTAGGGCCCGAGTGCCATGATTTCAGATCTGAACCTATTATGTTTTCATGAATATATGTGCGTTCTTGATCCTATCTTGCAAGTCTATCACTACTAGGGAAAAGCCTATACACAGAATCTTACCAGCAGCGCTCCTCAAAATACAACACTACTGCTATTTAGCAGTAGCGCTTCCACGCCAAACCGTGCTACTGCTCTAATTGCCATGACCTCGCAACCCAGCTAGTTATAGCAGTAGCGCCCTATCTTGAACCGCCATCGCTATAGAAGTTAGCAGCGATGGCGCTTCTAAGAAAATCGCCATCGCTACGATCAGCCCACAAGTTTAGTCCCACATCGCTCCGCGAACAGGGTGTTTACCACCTTAAATATGTTACTTCTGAAACTATCACAACCAGTTGGTCTTCATTGAACTCTATGTGTAGAATTTGTGGCGCACTATGAGTCCTCTCCAGTTCCTACCGGAGTGGACCCATATTGACAATTCAGATTGTACACAAAAAGATCATTGATGGCCAATGTATTTTTTGATGCGTGCTTAGACTTAGCAGTAGCGTTTTTCCGTAAAACGCGCTATAGCTACTTTAGCTATAGCGCGGTTCCTAAAGTGGGCTACTGCTAGTTCGATAACCCCGCTCAAAATTTCACTAAGTCCTCCTCCCCTTGTTACCCTACTCCTCTATCGCCGCCGCCCGAGCCCGAGCCTGCCCTCACCGCCGCCGCCCGAGGCCGCCCTCAACCTCATCGCTGCCGCCTCACGCCGCTCTCGACCTCACCGCCGCCGCCTCCCCACCCCTCCGCTCTCGACCTCACCGCACCGCTCTCGACCTCACCATCGTCTGACGCCACACTGCCCCTCCATCCGCCACCGAGGTACTCCTCCTTCCGTGGCTCCTCCTCCCACCGCCCTCCTCCCTCCTCTTCCCACCGTGCCCTCCTCCCTCCGCCTGCCGCCCCTCCTCCCTCCTTCGGCAGCCCTCCTCCCACCGCCTCCCTCCTCCTCCTCCGCCGCCCGCTCTCCCTCCTCTCTCCTCCCTCCCTCCCTTGTCTCATTCTTGCAAATCCTAGGTGTTTTGAATAAAATAGAAGTAAGAAAATTTAGGGTAGAACTAGGGTAGTAGAATTTTTAGCAAGTGTTTAATAGAAAATAGTTTATTTAGTAAGTGATTAATATAACTAGTTTATTTATATTAGGTACTTAATAGAACTAGTTTATTTGGTAAGTGCTTAATAGAACTAGTTTATTTATAGTAAGTGCTTAGTAGCACTAGTTTATTTAGTAAGTAGTTAATAAAACTAGTTTATTTAGTGGTAGGATTATATATAAGATATTTTCAAATGTTTTTTCATATTACTAGTAGTGATGGTACTAGTTAACTAGGGCGATGATTAATAGTAGTTGTAGTTGAACTACTTTAGTTGTAGTTGAACTAGTTTAGTAAGTAAATTAATAAACTAGTTGAACTAGTTGAATTAATAGAACTAATGTATTTTTAGTAAGATAATTACTATAACTAGTTGAACTACTTTATTTTTAGAAAGAACTAGTTTTTAGTAAGATAATTAATATAACTAGTTGAACCACATATTCTATTTATAGTAAGTTTATATTTAGTAAGAACTAGTTGAATTAATAAAACTAGTTGAACATGACATATTTGTTGTTATTTTTAGTTTAAGCAATTATTCGGGATGTATTAGTGATAACTTATACGGTTTTTGCTTTTGCAGAAATCAAGGAGCCCTCCATCATCCCCGCCGTCGTCCCCTGGCCACCGACCCTCCGACATCGAGGTGAGACCAGCCAAATATCCATGTATATCTTTTGTTGCTCAAATAGGATATGTGGTTGCCCAAGTGGACGTTCATGTTCAGTTTACACCTCCGAGTGGCCTATGTTTTGCGGAGTGTTGATTAATTTCCGTTCGGCAAATTTCAGCGCCGATATGTCCTTTTTAGCAAAGGTCATGCCGGATTTTTCCGTGAATTCTGGCATGACTTGTGCTAGAATATGTAGGAAATATCGAGAGGCCTGGATTTTCTCGAAAAATAATGATCTAATTTAGGTTTTGTAGTACATATATTTAATTGTACAAGTTTAATCTTTGAATTATGAACGTAGGAAATGTCATTTTCGGACGAAGACAGCCTCCGGGAGTGCAGCTGGTGCCACGACGATCGAGGTATGTGCGATGTGTTCGTTGAGCTGGATGAAGATCGGCGCTCAAAGATTAAGCTCGAGGAGACCTTCGATGTTGAAACGATGCGCAACAACAACAAGAGTTTTTTTCGTAATTAAGCATGACTTCAACTATTTCAACGCCTAATTTTCATCTTTACAATTCGACTAGCTTATCCCATGCCAGGCAAGACGCTATGTCTTGGAGAGGATGGGTTTTGAAGACCATGAAAATTTTGAAACAAAGAAAATACACCTAAGGACCCATCATGATATGGATTTTGAAGTAAATCTGTACAATGCTCAGAGCGTAACCCATTTTGGTTGCCAAAACTGGGAAGCACTTTGCAAAATGTATGGTTTTTATGAGGGTATGATTGTCACCATGGATCTTGGTGATCCTGACATCGAGCAAGACAATATGGACATTTGGGTCCTTGTTGATACGCTCGATTCTACCGCAATGTGAGTTTCTCAAACATAGTTATTAACTAATTTATATTGTTTATTTCAAAATAGTTGACAGCTTATTTCCATTGACAACTTATTTTGAATCTTCAAAGAATGTGCGTAAGATGGTAGACAAAACCCACTACAATCGATGGCTCGAATTAACTTATAAGTAGAAAAGTCATCTGATTGCTTATTGTACTTTCTTTGAGAATTACAATACCTATTATCGAACTCCTCCAAATTATGGTGAATACGTGCCACTAGTGCACGTGTTGAACCACGATAACTTCTATGGAGATACCTGGTAAGATTTTTTACTATTACGACATCCGTGCATCTTTTGCATACTTCCAAAACTAGTACATCATTGCTAACTACGAAGTTATTACTATGTTTTTCAACAGAAAATCCCGATGGATTGTGTGCCTCATCTAATGTATTACAATGGTCGCCTTGAAGTTACGAACATACAGCTGTGTCATCCTACGGATCTCACACTGCATATCGGATTTCTAAAACCGGTGAACACATGCTAATCAAAGAATGGAAAAAATGTTTGGACATTCGCAAGGAGGTTCTTGGAAGTAACATTGCTTAAAGGCAAGAATTGGAGACAGGATAATCTCCATTCTCCATAATGGAGAGCCAGGGGCTATCTTGTTTTTTGCTATTTTACCTTAGAGAATATAGTAGGTCCTAAGAGAATGCAGTAGGTCCTATGAGGTACAATATGTTTATTATGTGATACAATGTGTTAGAGTTGATGATGAGGAGTACTTATGATTACGACTAGTGACCAATTTGCTATGTGATGTCTCTTGATGAAAACGATGATCTTGAGGAGGTGTTATATGACAATGATGTATTATGATGACAAGTTGTTAATGATATGATATGATATTTATTATATCATGGGGTGAAAGAATCGCGGATTAGTTTCAAGTGGATGTCCATCCACTTGAAACTAGTCCACGGTTGTTTCACCTACTCATTATGATGTAAAAACAGTCTCTGAATTCCTATTGTATGAAAAATTGTGTAAAGGTGTATGAAATACAACATGAAATAAAAATGAAATAAAATACTAAATAATAGTAGTAGCGCGGGCAAGGAGGAGCGCTACTACTAATTACCAGCAGCGCTGCTCAGGAGAAGCGCTACTACTAGATCATTTTAGCAAGAGCTGGTCCAGCGCCGCCATCGCTAAGCTTTTGTCAGAGCGCCTTATCAGTAGCGCTCCTGCCCGCGCTACGGATAGGCCTAAAACCCGCACTGCTGCTAGGCTTTGCCCTAGTACTGTATAGTCACCTACTATGTGTTATGATCCGGCAACCCCGAAGTGACAATATTCGGGACCACTCCCGGTGACGACCATAGTTTGAGGAGTTCATGTATTCTCTATGTGCTAATGCTTTGTTCCGGTACTCTGTTAAAAGGAGGCCTTAATATCCCTTAGTTTCCATTAGGACCCCGCTGCCACGGGAGGGTAGGACCAAAGATTTCATGCAAGTTCTTTTCCATAAGAATGTATGACTATATTCGGAATACATGCCTACATTATATTGATGAATTGGAGCTAGTTCGTGTCACCCTATGTTATGATTGTTACATGATGAACCACATTTGGCATAATTCTCCATCACCGATCCAATGCCTACGAGCTTTTCACATATTATTCTTCGCTTATTTACTTTTCCGTTGCTACTGTTACCATCACTACAAAACACCAAAAATACTACTTTTGCTACCGTTACCTTTTGTTACCGTTACCACTACTATCATATTACTTTGCTACTAAACACTTTGCTGCAGATATTATGTTATCCAGGTGTGGTTGAATTGACAACTCAACTGCTAATACTTGAGAATATTCTTTGGCTCCCCTTGTGTCGAATCAATAAATTTGGGTTGAATACTCTACCCTCGAAAACTGTTGCGATCCCCTATACTTGTGGGTTATCACCATGCCGTCGTGCTGACGAAATTCTCCCTCGATCATCTGCTGGATCAAGAGTTCGAGGGACGTCATCAAGCTGAATGTGTGCTGAACTCGGAGGTGTCATACGTTCGGTACTAGATCGGTTGGATAGTGAAGAAGTTCGACTACATCAACCGCATTAACCTAACGCTTCCGCCTTCAGTCTACGAGGGTACGTGGACACACTCTCCCCCTCCTGTAGCTATGCATCTCCTAGATAGATCTTGCGTGATCATAGGAATTTTTTTAAAATTTCATGCTACGTTTCCCAACAGTGGCATCCGAGCCAGGTCTGTGCGTAGATGATATGAACGAGTAGAACACAAAGAGTTGTGGACGATAATAGTCATACTGCTTACTGCCAACGTCTTATTTTGATTCGGCGGTATTGTTGGATGAAGTGGCCTAGACAAACCTTACATGACCATGTTCATGAGACCGGTTCCACTGACAGACATGTAACTTGTTTTGCATAAAGGTGGCTAGCGGGTGTCTGTTTCTCCAACTTTAGTTGAATCGAATTTGACTATGGTCGTTCCTTGTTAAAGGTTAAAACAGCACAATTGACGAAAAATCGTTGTGTTTTTGATGCGTAGGTAAGAACAGTTCTTGCTAGAAGCCCGTAGCAGCCACATAAATCTTGCAACAACAAAGTAGAGGACGTCTAACTTGTTTTTGCAGGGCTTGTTGTGATGTGATATGGTCAAGGCATGATGTGATATACGTTATTGTATGAGATGATCATGTTTTGTATAAGTTATCGGCAACTGGCAGGAGCCTTATGGTTCACGCTTTATTGTATGAAATGCAATCACCATGTAATTTCTTTACTTTATCACTACGCGGTAGCGATAGTTGTAGAAGCAATAGTTGGCAAGATGACAACGACGCTACGATGGAGATCAAGGTGTCAAGCCGGTGACGATGGAGATCATGACGGTGCTTTGGAGATGGATATCAAAGGCACAAGATGATGATGGTCATATCATGTCACATATTTTGATTGCATGTGATGTTTATCCTTTATGCATCTTATTTTGCTTAGTATGGCGGTAGCATTATAAGATGATCCCTCACTAAATTTCAAGGTATAAGTGTTCTCCCTGAGTATGCACCGTTGAGACAGTTTGTCGTGCCGAGACACCACGTGACGTTTGGGTGTGATAAGCTCTGCGTTCACATATAACGTGTGCAAGACAGTTTTGCATGTGCAGAATACTTGGGTTAAACTTGACGAGCCTAGCATGTACAGACATGGCCTCGGAACACTGGAGACCTAAAGGTCGAATGTGAATCATATAGTATATATGATCAACATAGAGATGTTCACCATTGAAGACTACTCCATATCACATGATGATCGGACATGGTTTAGTTGATTTGAATCACGTAATCATTTAGATGACTCGAGGGATGTCTATCTAAGTGGGAGTTCTTAAGTAATATAATTAATTTAAGTTAATTTATCATGAACTTAGTCACGATAGTATTTGCATGTCTATGTTGTAGATCAATAGCTCGCGTATAGCTCCCCTGTTTTAATTTTGATATGTTCCTAGAGAAAACTAAGTTGAAAGATGATAGTAGCAATGATGTGGACTGGGTCCATGAACTGAGGATTATCCTGATTGCTGCACAGAAGAATTATGTCCTTGATGCACCTCTAGGTGACAAACCTGTTGCAGGAGCTGATGCTGACGCTATGAACGTTTGACAAGCTCGGTATGATGACTACTTGATAGTTTAGTGCGCCATACTCTACGGCTTAGAACCGGGACTTCAAAAATGTTTTGAACGCCATGGAGCATATGAGATGTTCCAAGAGCTGAAATTGGTATTTCAGACTCATGCCCGTGTTAAGAGGTATGAGACCTCTAACAAGTACTTTGCCTACAAGATGGAGGAGAATAGCTCAGCTAGTGAGCATGTGCTCAGAATGTCTAAGTACTACAATCACTTGAATCAAGTGGGAGTAAATCTTCCAGATAAGATACTGATTGACAAAGTTCTCAAGTCACTATCACCAAGTTACTAGAACTTCGTGATGAACTATACTATGCAAGGGATAACAGAAACGATTCCCAATCTCTTCGTAATGCTGAAATCGGAAAAGTTAGAAATCAAGAAAAAGCATCAAGTGTTGATGGTTGAAAACACCACTAGTTTCAAGTAAAAGGGCAATGGAAAGAAAGGGAACTTCGAGAAGAATGGCAAGCAAGTTGCCACTCCCGTGAAGAAGCCCAAAGCTAGACCTAAGCCTGAAACTGAGTGCTTCTACTGCAAAGGGAATGGTCACTGGAAGCGGAACTACCCCAAATACTTGGCGGATAAGAAGGCTGGCAAAGTGAACAAAAGTATATTTGATATACATGTTATTGATGTTTACTTTACTAGTGTTCATAGTAACCCCAGGGTATTTGATACCTGTTTAGTTGCTATGATTAGTAACTCGAAACAGGAGTTGCAAAATGAGCAGAGACTAGTTAAGGGCAAGGTGACGATTTGTGTTGGAAATGATTCCAAGGTTGATAAGATCACCATCGCACACTCCTTTTACCTTCGGGATTAGTGTTGAACCTAAAATAAATGTTATTTGATGTTTGCGTTGAGCATGAATATGATTGGATCATGTTTATTGCAATACGGTTATTCATTTTAGTCAAAGAATAATTGTTGTTCTGTTTACATGAATAAAACCTTCTATGGTAATACACGTAATACACGTAATATTGATGCCAAAAGATGCAAAGTTGATAATGATAGTGCAACATACTTGTGGCACTGCCGTTTAGGTCATATTGGTGTAAAGCGCATGAAGAAACTCCATGCGGATGTACTTTTGGAATCACTTGATTATGAATCATTTGATGCTTGCGAACCATGCCTCATGGGCAAGATGACTAAGACTCCGTTCTTCGGAACAATGGAGCGAGCCACTGACTTATTGGAAATAATACATACCGATGTATGCAGTCCAATGAGTGTTGAGGCTCGCGGCGGGTATCGTTATTTTCTAACCTTCACTGATGATTTGAGAAGATATGGGTATATCTACTTAATGAAACACAAGTCTGAAACATTTGAAAAATTTCAAAGAATTTCAGAGTGAAGTGGAGAATCATCGTAACAAGAAAATAAAGTTTCTACGATATGATCGCAGAGGCGAATATTTGAGTTACGAATTTTGCCTTCATTTAAAACTGGAATAGTTCACAACTCACGCCACCGGGAACACCAAAGTGTAATGGTGTGTCCGAACGTCGTAACCATACTTTATTAGATATGGTGCGATCTATGATGTCTCTTACCGATTTACCACTATCATTTCAGGGTTATGCATTAGAGACAACTGCATTCACGTTAAATAGGGCAACATCAAAATCCGTTGAGACGACACCATATGAACTGTGGCTTGGCAAGAAACCTAAGCTGTCATTTCTTAAAGTTTGGGGTTGCGATGCTTATGTGAAAAGGCTTCAACCTGATAAGCTCGAACCCAAATCGGAGAAGTGCGTCTTCATAGGATACCCAAAAGAAACGGTTGGGTACACCTTCTATCACAGATCCGAAGGCAAGATCTTTGTTACTAAGAAAGAATCCTTTCTAGAGAAGGAGTTTCTCTCAAAAGAAGTGAGTGGGAGGAAAGTAGAACTTGATGTGGTAGTTGTACCTTCTCTCGAATTGGAAAGTAGCTCATCACAGAAAACTGTTCCCGTGATGCCTACACCAACTAGAGAGGAAGCTAATGATAATGATCATGAAACTTCAGATCAATTTACTACCAAACCTCGTAGGTCAACCAGAGCAGGTTCTGCACCAGAGTGGTACGGTAATCCTATTCCGGAAGTCATGTTACTAGACCATGATGAACCTACGAACTACGAGGAAGCGATGATGAGCCCAGATTCCGATAAATGGCTTGAGGCCATAAAATCTGAGATAGGATCCATGTATAAGAACAAAGTGTGGACTTTGGTTGACTTGCCAAGTGATCGGCAAGCCATTGAGAATAAATGGATCTTCAGGAGGAAGACGAACGCTGATGGTAGTGTTACTATCTTCAAAGCTCGAATTGTCGCAAAAGGTTTTTCACAAGTTCAAGGTGTTGACTATGATAAGATTTTCTCACTCATATCGATGCTTAAGTCTGTCTGAATCATGTTAGCAATTGCCGCATTTTATGAAATCTGGCAAATGGATATCAAAACTGCATTCCTTAATGTATTTATTAAAGAAGAGTTGTATATGATGAAACCAGAAGGTTTTGTCAATCCTAAAGGTGCTAACAAAGTGTGCAAGCTCCAGCGATTCATCTATGGACTGGTGCAAGCATCTCGAAGTTGGAATATACGCTTTGATGAGTTGATCAAAGAATATAGTTTTATATACAGACTTGCGGTGAAGCCTGTATTTACTAGAAAGTGAGTGGGAGCATGCCCTACAGCCTTTCTGATAAGTATATGTGAATGACATATTGTTGATTGGAAATGATGTAGAATTTTATGGAAAGCATAAAGGAGTGTTTGAAAGGAGTTTTTCAAAGAAAGGCCTCAGTGAAGCTGCTTACACATTGATCATCAAGATCTATAGAGATAGATCAAGACGCTTGATAAGACTTTCGATGGGTACATACCTTGATAAGATTTTGAAAGAGTTCAAAAATGGATCAGTCAAAGAAGGTGTTCTTGCCTGAGTTGTAAGGTATGAAGTTGAGTAAGACTCAACACCCGACCACGGCAGAAGATAGAGATAGAATGAAAGTCATTCCCTATGCCTCAGCCATAGGTTCTATAAATTATGCCATGCTGTGTAACAAACCTGTTGTGTACCTTGCCATGAGTTTGGCAAGGGGGTACGATAGTGATCCAGGAGTGGATCACTAGACGGCAGTCAAAGTTATCCTTAGTTACCTAAGAGGACTAAGGAAATATTTCTCGGTTATGGAGGTGATAAAGAGTTCGTCATAAAGAGTTACGTCGATGCAAGCTTTGAGACCGATCTGGACGACTCTGAGTCTAGATCTGGATACATATTGAAATTGGGAGCAATTAGATAGAGAAGCTCCATGCAGAGCATTGTAGACATAGAAATTTGCAAAATACATAAGGATCTGAATGTCGCAGAGCCGTCTACTAAACCTCTCTCACAAAAAAAACATGATCACACCTTAGTACTCTTTAGGTGTTAATCGCATGGCAATGTGAACTAAATTACTGACTCTAGCAAACCTTTTGGGTGTTGGTCACATGGTGATGTGAACTATGGGTGTTAATCACATGGTGATGTGAACTATTGGTGTTAAATCACATGGAGATGTGAAGTAGATTATTGACTCTAGTGCAAGTGGGAGACTGAAGGAAATATGCCCTAGAGGCAATAATAAAGTTGTTGTTTATATTTCCATATATCATGATAAATGTTTATTATTCATGCTAGAATTGTATTAACCGGAAACTAGATACATGTGTGGATACATAGACAAAACACAATGTCCCTAGTAAGCCGCTACTAGACTAGCTCGTTAATCAAAGATGGTTAAGTTTCCTAACCATAGACATGTGTTGTCATTTGATAAATGGGATCACATCATTAGCAGAATGATGTGATGGACAAGACCCATCTGTTAGCTTAGCATAATGATCGTTAAGTTTTATTGCTATTGCTTTCTTCATGACTTATACATATTCCTTTGACTATGAGATTATGCAATGTGACGCCCTCGATTCAATCATACACTAATCATACACGCAAATGTGTACGATCAAGATCAAGGACTCACGGGAAGATATCACAACACAACTCTAGACACAAATTAAAATAATACAAGCTTTATATTACAAGCCAGGGCCTCGAGGGCTCGAATACATAAGCTCGAAAACACAAGAGTCGTGAAGCAACAATATCTGAGTACAGACATAAGTTAGACAAGTTTGCCTTAAGAAGGCTAGCACAAAAGCAACATAGATCGAAAAGGCAAGGCCTCCTGCCTGGGAGCTTCCTAACTACTCCTGGTCGTCGGCGGCCTCCACGTAGTAGTAGGCATCAACGGTGGCATCCGGCCTCTGGGCTCCGACATCTGGTTGCAAAGAACCGGAAAGCAGAAGAAAGGGGGAGGGGGAAGGGGTAGCAAAGCAACCGTGAGTACTCATCCAAAGTACTCGCAAGCAAGGATCTACACTACATATGCAAAATTATCAAAGGAAGGTTGTATATGTGGACTGGGCTGCAGAAAATGCCAGAATAAGAGGGGGAGAAGCTAGTCCTATCAAAGACTAGCATCTTCTGGAAACCACCATCTCGCAGCAACAGGAGGAAGTAGAGTAGCATAAAGTAAAGTAGTAGTAGTGTTATCAACCTCGGCCAGAGATCCTTTCTCGACTCCATACGAAAAAGCAATCCCAGAGCCATACTATCCAGTTATCATCACAATCCATTTCTCATCACAAGTATCCAGTTCTAGTTGTATCGATCGGGATACAACTCCAAGTGTCCGTTACCGTAGGACAGGCTATCGATAGAGGTTTTCTTCCCTGCAGGGGTGCACCAACTTACCCACCACGCTCGATTAACTCCGACCGGACACACTTTCCTGTGTCATGCCCGACCTCGGCCAAACAATACGCCGCAGCCCGACCTAGGCTTAATAGAGAGGCCAAGACGCGGACTAAACCTATGCCCCCAGGGGTCATGGGCCATCTCCCCGGGAACTCCTGCATGTTGCGTACGCGGCCGGTGAGCAGACCTAGCTACCTCCTTCAACAAGGCAGGTGCTTATGCAGTCCAACCCGGCGCGCGCCGCTCAGTCGCTGACGTCTATTAAGCTTCGGCTGATGTATACGACGCAGAACGCCCATACTATGCCCACGTGATGGTTAGTGCTATCAGGCCAGAGGCCCCTCGGGTCAAATATCCAAATCGTAGTGGATTAGGAACGCACGGTAACAAGCAAAGAGTCACGAAAGATGTGACCCCGTTGCCCCGTCTCAAGGACATGCGGCAAGGGCTAGGAATGCCCGGCCACGCCTCGTAATTATCTCGCGGGCACCCTCCAGGTCAACCCGACTACTCATCACTCGCAAATATGCTCGCGCGGGTACCCCTCAGGGCCAACCCGTCTTTAGTAACAGGGTTCAGTGTAAAGTCATAGTAACCATAGTAGCGTGTGTCTAACACCAAGGGAAAACATGAGGAATCACCCTTGACGGATTCCACTCGATGTAATCATCAAGGTGAACGTAAGAGGAACCACCCTCGAAGTTCACACTTGAGGGGTTACTGCACACTGATCGTATCGGAAGTGGTTAAGTCGGAATCACCCTCGATGACCACGACCGAATAACTACACTACAGGGTAACATCAGAAGTGCTGATGAGGTCTCACCCCCGGCACTCGATAGTAACCCAGTAGTGTCGAGCAACTAAGGGGAAAGTGATATGCGGTGTCGGGGCCTGATCTTTGATCCCATTGATCGGGTCTTCATGATGAAGCAGGGGCAACAAGGACAAGGTGGAGGTCACTGATGGATCACTAACCAACCTATACTAAACAATTTAGGATAAGCAGGTAGGTAACAATGAGCAGGTTACAAAAGCAGGCTATGCATCAGAATAGGAGCAAACAATAACAGTAGCAAAATCTAATGAAAGCATGAGATAATGGAATGGGCGATATCGAGATGATCAAAGGAGGGGCTTGCCTGGTTTCTCTGGCAAGGAGGAGTTATCGTCGACATAGTCGATCACAGGGGCAACATCGGTCTCGGGGTCTACCGGAGAGAAGAGGGGGGAAGGAACAGTAAATATAAAGCAAACATAGCATCACAAAGCATAACATGACAATAAGTAGAATTAGGGTCGACCTAACGTGGTACTACATGTTGCAGACAGAGGGGATAAACATCCGAGGATAAATTCCCGGCGTTAGGCGGATTTCGGACAGATGAAAGAGAGGGGACGGTTCCATGTTCAGCATGCTAGGGGCATGTGACAGATGAACGGACCGCGTATTCGGATTCGTCTCTTTTTTCTAAGCAACTTTCATGTATAAAGTTTTTCCAACCGAGCTAAGGTTTATTTTCTATGAATTTCCAAACCTTTAAACATTTCTGGAATTATATTTAAATTAACAGAAAAGGAAAAAGACGTCAGTAGTCAACAGTGCGGTTGACTGGTCAAAATGACCAGTGGGGCCCACTTGTCATGGATGAGGCCTTATGAGTTTATTTAAAACTACTATGAGGTTAATTAGCAACTGGGCCCCACATGTCAGTCTCTCATCATGTTAACTAAATAATTTTAAATAAATAAAACGTTGATTAAGGGAGTGGGGCCTGCATGTCAACGACTGGTCAAAACCAGTCATCAGGTGGACTGGGTCAACCGGGCCAGCGGGGCCCATTGGGCCCACTGGCCATTGGCCCAGGCGGTGCCACGTCGGCGCCAGGTCAGTGCAGCCGACGGAGTGACGCCGGCGAGCCTACCCACGGTGATGCATCGCCGGAGTTGGCCGGAAAACACGTACGGGGCACGGAAAGGGGTGCGGCTAGGCAAGTTCGAACGGTCACTCGACCGCGCGTCGAGTGGTGGTGGTGGCATCGCCGGACCTGGCCGGAAATGTCGCCGGCGACGAGGTCCGCGGCGGAGCGGCTACGGTCGACGGCGGAAAAAGCTGCTACGGCGTGCTACAGCTAGGCGAAAGGGCTAGGCGGGAGCAGCAGTCCTCCAGGAGTGCGCTACGGGGACTAGGCGGGCGAGAGGAGCTCAGAGCTCGTCTTGGCGGCAAAGAATGGCGGACGGCGGAGCCGGCGCTTACGGCCAGCTAGCTAGGGCAGGAGCAAGCAGAGCAAGGACGGGGAGGAAGGAGGCGGAGCTTATGGGGCAGGCACACGGAGGCCTCTCGGGCTTCGGGAGCGCAGAGGGAGGCATGTGGCTCCGGTGATCGCCGGTGACCACCGAGAAGGGGAAGAGGGCGATGCCGACGTCGCCGACCTCCCCGACTCCAGTTGATGGATGATGACGGTGAAGCGGAGGACGGCACACCTCCCAGGCTCGGTTGCTGGGCTCGGGGACGCCTTTGTGGCATGGGACGACGGGAGAACGGCGGCGACCGTGCTCGAGCATCGATGGGGAACGAGGGGGGGAGGCGAGGAGCGGGTGGAGAGGGCGAGGGGAAGCTGGGAGTGGGTGGAGGTAGGTGGGGGAGGAGGCCCGAGGAGGCGCGGGTGCGCCTTATCCCCTCCCGGCATCGGCGCCGGCGAGGTGGTCCGAGGCAACCCGCCCGTGTAGCGACCCGGTCGCCAAAACAGGGGAGGCGGGCGCGACTAGGTGGGTCGGTTGGGCTGGCTGGCTGGGTGGCCAGTTGGGCCGAGGCCCAGGGGGAGCGGGGTTTCAGTTTTCTTTTATTTATTTATTTTTAGTTTTCACTAAGTTTTATTTTCCAGCAGCTTTTGCCTTTTCCTTTAGTCACAATTGACTTTGCAAAAATATGCCACTGGCCAAAACAGCTTCACAGAATTATTGTGCATTGCCACAAAAAGATTATGAGACTGTTGAAATAGTTTGCAATTTTTATAAATTAAAAGGGCATTTAATTTAATTGTTTTAGCCATAATTTTAACTAGTTTAGGGCACTTAAACACCTCACAATAATGTTGGGTCACCACCATAATTGGTTATGGAATATTTTACACTCTTTGAACATTTTAGTTTTCATGTTTGAGAAATTTGAATTTTAGACTTTAATCCGAATTTGAAATTTGGACTGGCTTAGAATCAAAGTGAGATTAGCAACAGTAACAATGATGACAAGGCGTCATTAGAAGGGGATTATTGTAGCATGATTCTCGGCGTGTTACATGCAACTCCCGGATACCAGAGGAATACCTTGTGTGCTATCAAATGTCACAACGTAACTGGGTGATTATAAAGATGCTCTACAGGTGTCTCCGGAGGTGTTTGTTGGGTTGGCATAGATCAAGATTAGGATTTGTCACTCCGAGTATCGGAGAGGTATGTCTGGGCCCTCTCGGTAATGCACATCACTATAAACCTTGCAAGCAATTTGACTAATGAGTTAATTACCAGATGATTCATTACGGAACGAGTAAAGAGACTTGCCGGTAACGAGGTTGAACTAGGTATGAGGATACCGATGATTGAATCTCGGGCAAGTGACATACTGATGACAAAGGGAATAACGTATATTGTTATTGCGGCTTGACTGATAAAGATCTTCGTAGAATATGTAGGAACCAATATGAGCATCCAGGTTCCGCTATTGGTTATTGACCGGAGATGTGTCTCGGTCATGTCTACATAGCTCTCGAACCCGTAGGGTCCGCACGCTTAATGTTCGATGACGATTTGTATTATGAGTTATGTGTTTTGGTGACCGAAGTTTGTTTGGAGTCCCGGATGAGATCACGGACATGACGAGGAGTCTAGAAATGGCCGAGAGGTAAAGATTGATATATTGGAAGATGGTATTCGGACACCTGAATGGTGTCGAGTGGTTCGACTATTTTTCCGGAGTACCGAGGGGTTACCAGAACCCCCCGAGGAAGTAATGGGCCTTCATGGGCCATAGGGGAGAAAGAGAGGGGAGCCCGCAGGGTGGCGCCCCCCCCCCCCACCCCAAGGGAGTCCTAATTGGACAAGGGGGAGGGGGCGCGGCCCCCTTTCCTCTTTCCCTCTCCCTCTCCCTCTCCTTCCCTTTTCCCTCCGATGAGAAAGGAAAAAGAGGGGAGGCCGAATCCTACTAGGAGTGGAGTCCTAGTAGGACTCCCCCCTTGGCGAGCCCCCTTGGTGGCCGGCCTCCTCCTCGCCTCCTTTATATACAGGGGCAAGGGGCACCCCTAAGGACAACAGTTGTTCTCTTAGCCGTGTGCGGTGCCCCCCTCCACAGTTTACTCCTCCGGTCATAGCGTCGTAGTGCTTAGGCGAAGCCCTGCACGGATCACATCACCATCGCCACGCCGTCGTGCTGACGAAATTCTTCCTCGACCCTCTGCTAAATCAAGAGTTCGAGGGACGTCATCGAGCTGAACGAGTGCTTAGCTCGGAGGTGGCGTACGTTCGGTACTAGATCGGTTGGATCGTGAAGACGTTCGACTACATCAACCGTGTTAACCTAACGCTTCCTCTTTCGGTCTACGAGGGTACGTGGACACACTCTCCCCCTCTGGTTGCTATGCATTTCCAAGATAGATCTTGCATGATCGTAGGAATTTTTTTGAAATTGCATGCTACGTTTTCGAACAGCTGCCACCCCACCCTTGACCGTCCCATGAGCGGGGGCTACTAGCACTGTGCCTGTGCTCGGGTTCGTCCCTGCATCGCTGATAAACCCAAGCGATCGAGCTATGACTCGCGGGTCGGCCTCGTGCTCGTCACCTCGCTAGTTCCTTGGTGCCTAATTTCCTCATAGAACGGTCATGTGTAGATTGGCGGGAGCGCGGTGTCCCCTATGCCTCGTAGCCTGTAAGCATGTAGCAGCTTCAGGAGCAAGATGCCCAGATGTCACGCGAGTAGCACTTCGCTTCGCCTCAGGAAGCCCAGCCTCGGGGAGCATGACAATGGCCTGATCAGTGCTACCATTTGTAAAAAGTTATGTCAACCACCTCAAGTGGAGCACCGCCGTCGTCAGGCTCTTTCTCCACGCAACCTTGGCAGGACGTGTTGCCTCTTTTTCACGCGAGTCATTTGCACGTCAAAAGGGGGACCCCAGAGCATCATGCCTTAGGAGTTCTCACTAGCTCTCGATGCCCCTCACCCCCTGTCCTTGTTCGAGGCATCGTGACCTGACAAACTACCGGCGGCTGAGGCCTGCACAAGGGTCGGCCCCCTGAAAACATAGAGCGTTTTGGCGAGCAAGAAAAATAGGGGCGATCCCCGTGAGGAAGCATGACGGAGGTTCGTGGTCTAAGACATATGGCATTGGTAGAAGCTCAAGGAGCATTGATTCTCTCACGCACCCCTCGTCGGGTTTATGTTGACCCATTGCAGATAGAAGATAGGATGAAAATCAAGCTCTAGAAAGACGTGCCCTGGAATCGCATGAACTCCTCACAAGCTGTGGTAGCCTCACGCCGCACCCGAAAAGCTAATTAAGTTAACATCCTGCATGGTTCGAAGGCCTTGGTAGTGTTCCCTCTCATCATAACCTCGTCTAGAGTGGAAGCCTCTATCCTCACAAGAGCCGCTTGTGCATCAAAGGGGACCTCATGAGCATCGTGCCTCAGGAGTTCTTACCGGACCTTGGGCCCCTCACCCTATGACCTTGTCCCATGCATCGCGACCTGACATACCAGTGGTGGTTGAGGCTTGCTTGGGGCCTAGGTCCTAGCGACGGAGAGCGTTGGGGCAATCGTAAAGAAAGAGGGCAAGCCCAGCGAGGAACGTCGGGATCGGGCTCAAATTTGAAAACGCAAAAGCATTAAGGATAAGGAACAAGCGCCAAAGGTTCTTACACGCCCTCATGGGGCCCACGATGTTCTGATGTAGGAATAAAAGCAAAACAAAGAAGACCTCTTCGCAAAGGCCATCGCTCCCAGGGCACCGGCGCCGCCGTGCCTAATCGGAGTCCTCCTCCTTAATGCAGGGGCGTGGGGGCACCGGGGTCGTCATCGCTCCGGTCCCCTCAGAGGAGGTGTTGTCACTGCTGCCATCACCGAAGGACCCACCGTTGTTATCGATGTTTCTCTCCATGCAGTAGTCCAGGCGGTTGCCGGCCTTCGCGAAGATTTTCATGAAGAGTGTGGCGGCCCCGTCGAACTCGAAGTGGAGCACACATGTCCCTCCTTCAGGCCATGGATGAGCGTGAACGACTTCCACCCCCGCTTCAGGAACATGAAGCCGGAGGGAGTGAGCTTGGTCGCCACCCAAGAAGAACCGTTGCAGCAGTCGTCAGGCTACAACCACAGCCCCAGAGGCGGCGCTCTGACAATGCCTCGGCGAAGGAGTCTCCGAGGCGGAGCCAGGTACGGGGTGGGCTTTCCATCCCCATGATGAACTCGCGGGCCGATTCGGTGGAGTGGCTCCACTCCTGAGGCGTCTGGGCGGCTGCACCGTCTCTCCCTCATCGGTCGCGGCCGCCTCAGCCCCCGCGCCCAGGCCCGCGGGCAGAGCACTTCCCGCGGTTGCCTTAGCTGGTGTAGACCGCCAATGGAGGACGCCCGTGTCCCCGGTGAGGCACCCCGGGCGTGCCAGCGGACTTGAGGGGGCAGCCCCGTCCCCGCGCTGGCTTCGGCGGCTCCGCTTGTCCAGCGTCGCCTTTCCCTTCTCAGCAACGGAGAACCTCCTCAAGGGGGCCATGGCTGCAACTACGGCGAATGGAAGTTGAGAGGCGCGATCAGAGAAGATGAGCTGAGAGGTCCGCCCCTTGGCCCTTATATAGCGTGGCTGAGCATCGCCCGCGCCCATTCACCTTCGGAAGGTAGATGCAAGACAAGGAAGAGCAATGATGGCCCCGTGCAGTGACCGCCAGGCTTTATGTCAGCCTGGGTAGTTACCGAGGCATCATGGGGAAGTGGGGGCGTCCGGTGCCCCGTCATGCGCCACGCGTCGCGCCTGACCCGCAAGCGGTTGGCGCCTATGTTGTTTCGTCCCTCCAACAGGCGGAGTCGTGCACGCAGCAAGCCCAGGGGCTACTGCCGGGACCGTGGGACTGGGGGTACCCAGGCCCGTCTGCCTACGGCCCAGGACGCGACGCGTGCCAACGGCCCAACACGGCCCATCTTCTAGGCCTCATGAGCTAGACCCTCGCGAGGGCCCCCGCCTCGCGAGGTGCATGTCGCCAAGGGCCTCCCGAGGCCCTCACGCGGGGTAGCCTCCCTAAGCCCCTCGCGGGGCGGATATGTCTAGGCTCGCCAGGCCCCGCCTCGTGCTGCACGTGGGTGACATGAGCTATGACGAGCGTCGCCAGGAGGCATGCCAGCGAGAGCGGATGGTGAAACTTTCCTCTTTGGTGCTAAAGGAGCAAGGCCAGCATGCAGGTTCCCAAGGCAATCCCAAAGGTTTCCATTCCGGAGCTAGAAGACCAAGGGCAGCATGGACAGCAAGACGGAGGTCATCGCCGAGCCCACCCACGCGTCATGGCAGGAGCTTTGGCAGGCGAAGACTACTTTTGTCAGGATAAGATGTACTCCTGTTCCCCTTCAAATTTGGCCATTATGGGTGCCCTTCCCGCCTAGTGTTTTGGGGGGAAGAGGACCAGGCCAGTATAGGTATAGGTCAGCTGCCACCTTAGAGAGGGATAGGCTCATTGCATCCTCAGGCGATAAGAGCCACCAAGATCCCACCTTTGTACTCTCTTTCTCATCCTCCCTCGAGAAGCAATCCAACCACCAAGCATGAGTAGGGTCTTACACCGCACGGTGGCCCGAAACTGGGTAAACTCTTGCATTCTTGGTTCTTCCTTCTCGGTAGGAACGCACCGGAGCTTGGTCGTGGAGCTAGGTGTAGCAGGTAGGGCGAGGTGAGGAACTACGAGCACACCCCAGAGTTCGAATCTTCCTTAGGTCCCCGGAGCCCCGGTTCCAACACAGACCCCTTAAACCCTCCCTAAACGTCTGGGTGAACAACCCGATCACCGCCCAGACCAAAAAAGGCCACCCAACCGCCTCCACTAAAGCATCTCAAACGCCCTGGTTGTCCGTCATCCCTCAAACAGGCACATATGTGGGGGTGGATATGGGGATGGCCAGACGTGCCCGGACGCGTCCGCCACGCCAGATCTGATAGGCCGGACCCATCCCAAATCCACTTCAAATTGACCAAGTCCACGAAATAAACCGCCCTCCTCCATTACTCGTGTCGGAGTTGCGCTCTCCTCCAACCTTGCTCCCCGTCGACGCAGTCATCCTCATCCGTCGTCCTAGATGTCAACGACGAGTACCCCTTCCCCCACCACTGTCATGGGCAATGCCTCGGCGGAGTCCGTGGGGGTCCTGACAACCATCTCTTGCAAGGCTGAGAATCACGCCCGAAGGGATCGACGCAACTGGCAGTGCATGCGGGAAGCGATGGAGAAGGTAGTTGTGGAGAGGGGAGTTGTGCAGAATGTCGGAGACATAGATATGGGCGCGTCAAGTCTGGTGACCGCCTTCGTGCTATTTGTCATGATCGTGAGAAAGAACAATGAGTTGAACTCCGCTCCGCCATCCGAATGGGCCATCCTAGATGGCTGGACACAAGACGCTGATGTAGACACAATGTACGAGTCATCGCAACTCCAAAGGCAGGGGACAACATTGGGAAACATCGGCACCGTTGATGCCCCCTATTATCGGCGATATTCCCGACCAAGACCCGGTACATTCTTTCCCCCATATGCCATTGTATTGCTTGCTTTGTTTTTTGTACATATCATTCACTAGTGCAGAAAAAACTAGTTATGGCATCGCAAAAAGGGCCTTGCTGGCGTGGACACTCAACGCCACCAATATGGCACCTTTGTTAAATAATGGTGGTAGCGTTGGAGCCTACGCCAGCAGTATTTCACGTGTTGATGGCATGCCACGTGACCAACGTCAGCAACAAGTGTATGTTACCAATGTCGTGCCTTGTTGGCCAACACCGACAAATTGATTTTTCCTAATAACAAAATTGTATGTTTAAACCATCAAATAATTTCATATGTAATACTGCATCAACTAGTTCAACTCCACAAAACTACATAGCACAAAATTACATAGGTACTCCTCAAATTAACTAGTTTGACTTCACAAAAGTTACTAGTTAAAGAGCCAAATAATTCAACTTCACAAACTACATCATCGTTCCTTAGCGAGCCTGCTAGGTGGTCGATCATATTTCTTGATCAATTAACTTCAACTGACTATTCTTGTGTCTATTGTTCTTTATATCTTTTTTGAAATGAGAAGTCTCCATCTTTAGCTCATTCCAATCGGACCTCAGGAGTTTTCTCTCATTCTGCAGCTTATCCCTCCCCTCGATCAGCTGATCTCTCAAATCCATCATCATAAGAGTCTTGCTGAAGAGATTGGCCTTCTCGTTTAGCAATTGACCCGTCTCCGCCTTCAGCGAGGCATTCGCCTCATGCATGACCTTGATGGTATATTGATGAGACTCTAAGAGCTCAGGGTTGAGCATCTCCACATCATATACCTCCTCCTTGATGGTTGTCGCATCAGTAGGTACGTATCCCTATGAAGTCAAAATTTTGAAATCGTTAGATATGCATCTATTATCATCAATGGTTAGATATATATGGATGTGTTTGGAATCTTACCTGGTTGCCTCCATTAGCCATGACAAGTCAGCGCCAACTACAAAATAATGACAAGTCTCAGCGGCAAGTACAAAACATATATGACAACTGAACTATGAAGTCTAGTACCTATTCATGTCAATATACCGTGCTGCCATTATAACATGCATTTGACAACTGAACTATACATGACAACAATATGCATAGCTTTGGCAAACAAAAGAAAGTGTGTTCACACTACTATGGTGTGTTTGTTCTAGCTATAGTGTTATTAACCTGACCTAATGCACTTTAATTTGTTAGATAAATAAATAAATAGCTACATGTCAGTCTGCATCCATGCTTGTCCATCAAACTACAACTTTACAAAACTACATCTGAATGGGGATCAGACTAATTAAGTCTAATCGGATTGAACACTAAGTACAAAAAACTACATGTTTTCAAAAACATACTAGTAAATCAAAACTATACTACATCAAATGTAAGTACAAATCAATTCATGGACATCCATGGATTCAACCGCAAGTATGATATTGACAACTAATATATGCAAGATGTGGCGGCTAGCGGCGACGAGCGGTGAGGCCCGGAGGGGAGGGGAAGAAGATGCACGAGGGGAGGGTAGGGGATATAACATTCTAGTTCGGCGGAGGCGAGCGAAGAGGCCCGGATCGAGTGCCAGCGACGCCGCTGGTCAAGAGGTGGAGTGGAAAGGAGTTAGGTTTTCATTTCGTGAGGGGGGTACATGAAGGAAATATGCCCTAGAGGCAATAATAAAGTTGTTATTATATATTTCCTTATATCATGATAAATGTTTATTATTCATGCTAGAATTGTATTGACTAGAAACTTGATACATGTGTGGATACATAGACAAAACACAGTGTTCCTAGTAAGCCTCTACTAGACTAGATCATTAATCAAAGATGGTTAAGTTTCCTAACCATAGACATGTGTTGTCATTTGATGAACGGGATCACATCATTAGGAGAATGATGTGATGGACAAGACCCATCCGTTAGCTTAGCATAATGATTGTTAAGTTTTATTGCTATTGCTTTCTTTATGTCATATACCTATTCCTTTGACTATGAGATTATGCAACTCCCGGATACTGGAGGATGCCTTGTGTGGTATCAAATATCACAGTGTAACTGGGTGATTATAAAGATGCTCTACAGGTATCTCCGAAGGTGTTTGTTGGGTTGGCATAGATCGAGATTAGGATTTGTCACTCCGAGTATCGGAGAGGTATCTTTGGGCCCTCTCGATAATACACATCATAAGAAGCCTTGCAAGCAAAGTTACTAATGAGTTAGTTGCGAGATGATGTATTACGAAACGAGTAAAGAGACTTGCCGGTAACGAGAGTGAACTAGGTATGAAGATGCCGACGATCGAATCTCGGGCAAGTAACATACCGATGACAAAGGGAATAACATATGTTGTAATTACGGTTCGACCGATAAAGATCTTCGTGGAATATGTAGGAATCAATATGGGCATCCAGGTTCCACTATTGGTTATTGACCGGACAGGTGTCTCGGTCATGACTACATAATTCCCGAACCCGCAGGGTCGCACGCTTAACGTTCATTGACTCTAGAGTTGAAGGAAATATGCCCTAGAGGCAATAATAAAGTTATTATTTATTTCCTTATATCATGATAAATGTTTATTATTCATGCTAGAATTGTATTAACCGGAAACATAATACATGTGTGAATACATAGACAAGCAGAGTGTCACTAGTATGCCTCTACTTGACTAGCTCGTTAATCGAAGATGGTTATGTTTCCTAACCATAGACATGAGTTGTCATTTGATTAACGGGATCACATCATTAGGAGAATGATGTGATTGACATGACCCATTCCGTTATCCTAGCACCCGATCGTTTAGTATGTTGCTATTGCTTTCTTCATGACTTATACATGTTCACGTAACTATGAGATTATGCAACTCCGTTTACGGAGGAACACTTTGGTGCTACCAAGCGTCACAACGTAATCGGGTGATTATAAAGGAGTACTACAGGTGTCTCCAAAGGTACATGTTGGGTTGGCGATTTCGAGATTAGGTTTTGTCACTCCGATTGCTCGGAGAGGTATCTCTGGGCCCTCTCGGTAATGCACATCACTATAAGCCTTGCAAGCAATGTAGCTAATGAGTTAGTTACGGAATGATGCATTACGGAACGAGTAAAGAGACTTGCCAGTAACGAGATTGAACTAGGTATTGGATACCGACGATCGAATCTCGGGTAAATAACATACCGATGACAAAGGGAACAACGTATGTTGTTATGCGGTCTGACCGATAAAGATCTTCAGAGAAAATGTAGGAACCAATATGGGCATCCAGGTCCCGCTATTGGTTATTGACCGGAGATGTGTCTCGGTCATGTCTACATTGTTCTCGAACCGTAGGGTCCGCACGCTTAAGGTTTCGATGACGGTTATATTACGAGTTTGTGTATTTTGATGTACCGAAGGTTGTTCGGAGTCCCGGATATGATCACGGACATGACGAGGAGTCTCGAAATGGTCGATACATAAAGATTAATATATTGGACGGATATATTTGGACACCGGAAAGGTTAGGAGAAGTTTGGAGCTCAGGAGGTTACGGAACCCCCGGGAGGTATATGGGCCTTATTGGGCCCATGTAGGAGGAAGGAGAAGGAACAAGGGAGGGAGGCGCCCAAGCCCAATCCGATTGGGGAGGGGGCCGCCCCTTGCTTTCTCCTTCCCCTCTTCCTATTCCTACTACTAGTACTACTTCCTAATACTAGTACTCCTTCCTTCCCTCCAAATAAGATAAGGAAAGAGAGGGAAACCTACTTGGAGTAGGTTTCCCTCCCTATGGTGTGCCCCCCCTTGTGGCCGGCCACCTCCTCCCTCCCTCCTTTATATACGGGGGAGGGGGGGCACCCTAGGACACACAAGTTGATCCTTGAGATCGTTCCTTAGCCGTGTGCGGTGCCCCCCTCCACCATATTCCACCTCGGTCATATCAGAAGCGGTGCTTAGGTGAAGCCCCGCGCCGGTGAAACATCAAGATCGTCACCACGCCGTCGTCTTGTGAACTCCCTCTCCCGGAGCTTTGCTGGATCGGAGCCCGAGGAGCGCCATCGAGCTGAACGTGTGCCAAGAACTCGGAGGCGCCGGAGTAACGGCGCTGGATCGGCTGGATCGCGAGGAGAACGTCGACTACTTCTCTACGTCATCATCGACTCGGAGGTGCCGGAGTAACGGCGATGGGATCGGCAGGATCGCGAGGAGAACGTCTGACTACTTCCTCTACGTTGTGATCGCTTCCGCCACGGTCTCACGAGGGTACGTAGACAACACTCTTCCCTCTCGTTGCTATGCCATCACCATGGTCCTGTGTGTGCGTAGGCAAATTTTTGAAATTACTACGTTCCCCAACAGTGGCATCCGAGCCTGGTTTTATGTGTTGATGTCATATGCACGAGTAGAACACAAGTGAGTTGTGGGCGATACAAGTCATACTGCCTACCAGCATGTCATACTTTGGTTCAGCGGTATTGTGAGATGAAGCGGCCCGGACCGACATTACGCGTACGCTTACGTGAGACTGGTTTCACCGTTACGAGCACTCGTGCTTAAAGGTGGCTGGCGGGTGTCTGTCTCTCTCACTTTAGTTGAACCGAGTGTGACTATGCCCGGTCCTTGCGAAGGTTAAAACGGAGTCTATTTGACAAACTATCGTTGTGGTTTTGATGCGTAGGTAAGGACGGTTCTTGCTCAGCCCGTAGCAGCCACGTAAAATTTGCAACAACAAAGTAGAAGACGTCTAACTTGTTTTTGCAGGGCATGTTGTGATGTGATATGGTCAAGACGTGATGCTATATTTTATTGTATGAGATGATCATGTTTTGTAACCAAAGTTATCGGCAATCGGCTGGAGCCATATGGTTGTCGCTTTATTGTATGAAATGCAAGCATACTGTAATTGCTTTACTTTATCACTAAGCGGTAGCGATAGTCGAGAAGCAATAGATGGCGTAAACGACAACGATGCTACGATGGAGATCAAGGTGTCGCTACCGGTGGCGATGGTAATCACGACGGTGCCGGAGATGGAGATCACAAGCACAAGATGATGATGGCCATATCATATCACTTATATTGATTGCATGTGATGTTTATCCTTTATGCATCTTATTTTGCTTTGATTGACGGTAGCATTTTAAGATGATCTCTCACTAAAATTATCAAGTAGTGTTCTCCACGAGTATGCACCGTTGCCAAAGTTCGTGCGTGTCGAGACACCACGTGATGATCGGGTGTGATAAGCTCTCACGTCCATCTACAACGGGTGCAAGCCAGTTTTGCACGCCGCAGAATACTCAGGTTATACTTGACGAGCCTAGCATATGCAGATATGGCCTCGGAACACGGAGACCGAAAGGTCGGCGTGAATCATATAGTAGATATGATCAACATAAGATGTTCACCATTGAAAACTACTCCATCTCACGTGATGATCGGTTATGGTTTAGTTGATTTGGATCACGTGATCACTTAGATGACTAGAGAGATGTCTGTCTAAGTGGGAGTTCTTAAGTAATATGATTAATTGAACTTTAATTTATCATGAACTTAGTCCCGGTAGTATTTTGCAAATTATGTTGTAGATCAATAGCTCGCGTTGTTGCTTCCCTATGTTTTTATATGTGTTCCTAGAGAAAATTGTATTGAAAAATGTTAGTAGCAATGATGCGGATTGGATCCGTGATCTCGAGGTTTATCCTCATTGCTGCACGTAAGAATTATGTCCTTAATGCACCGCTAGGTGACAGACCTATTGCAGGAGCAGATGCAGACGTTATGAACGTTTGGCTAGCTCAATATGATGACTACTTGATAGTTTAGTGCACCATACTTAACGGCTTAGAATCGGGACTTCAAAGACGTTTGAACGTCATGGACCATATAAGATGTTCCAGGAATTGAAGTTAATATTTCAAGCAAATACCCGAGTTGAGAGATATGAAGTCTCCAACAAGTTCTATAGCTAAAAGATGGAAGAGAATCGCTCAACTAGTGAGCATGTTCTCAGATTATGCAGGTACTTCAATCGCTTGAATCAAGTGGGAGTTAATCTTCCAGATAAGATAGTGATTGACAGAATTCTCTAGTCACCATCACTAAGTTACTAGAACTTCGCGATGAACTATAGTATGCAAGGGATGACGAAAACGATTCCCGAGCTCTTCGTGATGTTGAAATCGACAAAGGTAGAAATCAAGAAAGAGCATCAAGTGTTGATGATTGACAAGACCACTAGTCTCAAGGAAAAGGGCAAAGGGAAGAAGGGGAACTTCAAGAAGAACAGCAAGCAAGTTGCTGCTCGAGTGAAGAAGCCCAAGTCTGGATCTAAGCACGAGACTAAGTGCTTTTGCTGCAATGGAACTGGTCACTAGAAGCGGAACTACCCCAAGTATTTGGCGGATAAGAAGGATGGCAAAGTGAACAAAGGTATATTTGATATACAGATTATTGATGTGTATTTTACTAGTGTTCGTAGCAACCCCTCGGTATTTGATCTTGGTTAGGTTGCTAAGAGTAGTAACTTGAAACGGGAGTTGCAGAATGAACAGAAACTAGTTGAAGGGGAAGTGACGATGAGTGTTGGAAGTAGTTCCAAGATTGATATGATCATCATCGCACACTCCCTATACTTTCGGGATTAGTGTGGAACCTAAATAAGTGTTATTTGGTGTTGAGCATAAATATGATTTGATCATGTTTATTGCAATACGGTTATTCATTTAAGTAAGAGAATAAATTGTTGTTCTGTTTACATGAATAAAACCTTATATGGTTACACACCCAATGAAAATGATTCATTGGATCTCGATCATAGTGATACACATATTCATAATATTGAAACCAAAAGATGCAAAGTTAATAATGATAGTGCAACTTATTTGTGGCTTGCCGTTTAGGTCATATTGGTGTAAAGCGCATGAAGAAAACTCCATCTTGATGGACTTTTGGAATCACTTGATTATGAATCATTTGATGCTTGCGAACCGTGCCGTTTGGGCAAGATGACTAAAACTCCGTTCTCCGGAACAATGGAACAAGCTACTAACTTATTGGAAATAATACATACCGATGTATGCGATCCAATGAGTGTTGATGCTCGTGGCAAGTATCATTATTTTCTGATCTTCACAGATGATTTGAGCAGATATGCGTATATCTTCTTGATGAAACATAAGTCTAAAATAGCTGAAAAGTTCAAAGAATTTCAGAGTGAAGTAGAAAATCATCGTAACAAGAAAATAAAGTTTCTGCGATCTGATCGTGGAGATAAATATTTGAGTTACGAGTTTGGTCTTCAATTAAAACAAAGTGGAATAGTTTCACAGCTCACGCCACCGGAACACCACAACGTTATGGTGTGTCCGAACGTCATAACCGTACTTTATTTTGATATGGTGCGATCAATGATGTCTCTTACCGATTTACCAAATATCGTTTTGGGGTTATGCATTAGAGACAGCTGCATTCACGTTTAATAGGGCACCATCTAAATCCGTTGAGATGACACCGTATGAACTATGGTTTAGTAGTAAACCTAAGCTGTCGTTTCTTAAAAATTTGGAGTTGTGATACTTATGTGAAAAAGTTTTCACCTGATAAGCTCAAACCCAAATCGGAGAAGTGCGTCTTCATAGGATACCCAAAGGAGACTGTTGGGTACACCTTCTATCACAGATCTGAAGGCAAGATTTTCGTTGCTAAATTCGGATCCTTTCTAGAGAAGGAGTTTCTCTCGAAAGAAGTGAGTGGGAGGAAAGTAGAACTTGATGAGGTAATTGTACCTTCTCCCTTATTGGAAAGTAGTTCATCACAGAAATCAGTTCCAGTGATTCCTACACCAATTAGTGAGGAAGTTAATGATGATGATCATGAAACTTCAGATCAAGTTGCTACCAAACCTCGTAGGTCTTAGGAGCAAAATCCGCACCCGGTGTGGTATGGTAATCGTGTTCGGAAGTCATGTTACTAGACCATGATGAACCTACGGACTATGAGGAAGCGATGATGAGCCTAGACTCCGCGAAATGGCTTGAGGCCATAAAATCTGAGATATGATCCATGTAAGAGAACAAAGTATGGACTTTGATTGACTTGCTCGATGATCAGCAAGCCATGTTAAATAAATGGATCTTCAAGAGGAAGACGGACACTGATAGTAGTGTTACTATCTACAAAACTCGACTTGTCACAAAAAGGTTTTTTCGACAAGTTCAAGGTGTTGACTACAATGAGATTTTCTCAACTGTAGCGATTCTTAAGTCTGTCCGAATCATGTTAGCAATTGCCACATTTTATGAAATCTGGCAAATGGATGTCAAAACTACATTCTTTAATGGATTTATTAAAGAAGAGTTGTATATGATGCAACGAGAAGGTTTTGTCAATCCTAAAGGAGCTAACAAAATGTGCAAGCTCCAGCGATCCATCTATGGACTGGTGCAAGCATCTCGGAGTTGGAATAAACGCTCGATAGTGTGATCAAAGCATATGGTTTTATACAGACTTTTGGAGAAGCCTGTATTTACAAGAAAGTGAGTGGGAGCACTACTGACATTTACGATAAGTATATGTGAATGACATATTGTTGATCGGAAATAATGTAGAATTATTCTGCAAAGCATAAAGGAGTATTTGAAAGGAGTTTTTCAAAGAAGGACCTCAAAGTGAAGCTGCTTACATATTGAGCATCAAGATCTATAGAGATAGATCAAGACGCTTGATAAATTTTTCAATAAGTACATACCTTGTCAAGATTTTGAAGTAGTTCAAAATGGAACAGTCAAAGAAAAGTTCTTGCCTGTGTTGCAAAACGTATGAAATTGAGTAAGGCTCAAATCCCGACCACGGCAGAAAATAGAAAAGAGAATGAAAGTCATTCCCTATGCCTCAGTCATAGGTTCTATAAAGTATGCTATGCTATGTACCAGATCTATTGCATACCCTACCACTAAGCTTGGCAAGGGAGTGCAATAGTAATCTAGGAGTAGATCAATGGACAGCGGTCAAAATTATCCTTAGTAGAATAAGGATGTGTTTCTCGATTATGGAAGTGAAAAGGTTCGTCGTAAAGGGTTACGTCGATGCAAGTTTTAAACACTAATCTAGATGACTCTGAGTCTCAATCTGGATACATATTGAAAGTGGGAGCAATTAGCTAGAGTAGCCCCGTGCAGAGCATTGTAGACATAGAAATTTGCAAAATACATACGGATCTGAATGTGGCAGACCCGTTGACTAAACTTCTCTCATAAACAAAACATGATCACACCTTAGTACTCTTTGGGTGTTAATCACATAGCGATGTGAGCTAGATTACTGACTCTAGTAAACCCTTTGGGTGTTGGTCACATGTCGATGTGAATTATGGGTGTTAACCACATATAGATGTGAACTATTGATGTTAAATCACATGGCGATGTGAACTAGATTATTGACTCTAGTGCAAGTGGGAGACTGAAGGAAATATGCCCTAGAGGCAATAATAAAGTTATTATTTATTTCCTTATATCATGATAAATGTTTATTATTCATGCTAGAATTGTATTAACCGGAAACATAATACATGTGTGAATACATAGACAAACAGAGTGTCACTAGTATGCCTCTACTTGACTAGCTCGTTAATCGAAGATGGTTATGTTTCCTAACCATAGACATGAGTTGTCATTTGATTAACGGGATCACATCATTAGGAGAATGATGTGATTGACATGACCCATTCCGTTAGCCTAGCACCCGATCGTTTAGTATGTTGCTATTGCTTTCTTCATGACTTATACATGTTCCTGTAACTATGAGATTATGCAACTCCGTTTACGGAGGAACACTTTGGTGCTACCAAACGTCACAACGTAAGTGGGTGATTATAAAGGAGTACTACAGGTGTCTCCAAAGGTACATGTTGGGTTGGCGTATTTCGAGATTAGGTTTTGTCACTCCGATTGTCGGAGAGGTATCTCTGGGCCCTCTCGGTAATGCACATCACTATAAGCCTTGCAAGCAATGTAGCTAATGAGTTAGTTACGGAATGATGCATTACGGAACGAGTAAAGAGACTTGCCAGTAACGAGATTGAACTAGGTATTGGATACCGACGATCGAATCTCGGGTAAGTAACATACCGATGACAAAGGGAACAACGTATGTTGTTATGCGGTCTGACCGATAAAGATCTTCGTAGAAAATGTAGGAACCAATATGGGCATCCAGGTCCCACTATTGGTTATTGACCGGAGATGTGTCTCGGTCATGTCTACATTGTTCTCGAACCGTAGGGTCCGCACGCTTAAGGTTTCGATGACGGTTATATTATGAGTTTGTGTATTTTGATGTACCGAAGGTTGTTCGGAGTCCGGATATGATCACGGACATGACGAGGAGTATCGAAATGGTCGAGACATAAAGATTAATATATTGGACGGATATATTTGGACACGGAAAGGTTAGGAGAAGTTTGGAGCTCCGGAGGTTACCGGAACCCCGGAGGTATATGGGCCTTATTGGGCCCATGTAGGAGGAAGGGAGAAGGAACAAGGAGGGGGCGCGCCCAAGCCCAATCCGAATTGGGGAGGGGCCGGCCCCCTTTCCTTTCTCCTTCCCCTCTTCCTATTCCTACTACTAGTACTACTTCCTAATACTAGTACTCCTTCCTTCCCCTCCAAATAAGATAAGGAAAGAGAGGAAACCTACTTGGAGTAGGTTTCCCCTCCTATGGTGCGCCCCCTTGTGGCCGGCCACCTCCTCCCTCCCTCCTTTATATACGGGGAGGGGGCACCCTAGGACACACAAGTTGATCCTTGAGATCGTTCCTTAGCCGTGTGCGGTGCCCCCTCCACCATATTCCACCTCGGTCATATCGTAGCGGTGCTTAGGCGAAGCCTGCGCCGGTGAAACATCAAGATCGTCACCACGCCGCCGTCAGGCCGACGGAACTCCCTCTCCCGGAGCTTTGCTGGATCGGAGCCCGAGGAGCGTCATCGAGCTGAACGTGTGCCAAGAACTCGGAGGCGCCGGAGTAACGGCGCTGGGATCGGCTGGATCGCGAGGAGAACGTACGACTACTTCCTCTACGTCATCATCGACTCGGAGGTGCCGGAGTAACGGCAGTGGGATCGGCAGGATCGTGAGGAGAACGTACGACTACTTCCTCTACGTTGTGATCGCTTCCGCTTACGGTCTACGAGGGTACGTAGACAACACTCTTCCCTCTCGTTGCTATGCCATCACCATGGTCCTGTGTGTGCGTAGGCAAATTTTTGAAATTACTACGTTCCCCAACAAGAGTAGTATTGGGATATTTGATGAGTGGTAACAAAATGTTGTTCGGAGTCCTGGATGAGATCCCAGACGTCACAAGTAGTCTCGGAATGGTCGAGAGGTAAATATTTATATATGGGAAGTCATATTTCGGGTTCCGGAAAAAGATGCAGTTTTTTCGGTGTTGTCCCGGGAAGCTTCTAGAAGGTTGTGGAGGATTCTGAAGGGGTCCGGAAGTCCACAAGTGGTTCCATCATGACCCAAGGGCTAGCATGGGCTGCAAAGAATCGCCCTGGCCTTATTGGGCTAGGCGCGCCAAGTCCTCAAAAGCCCATGTGGCTAGGGAAGGCAAAAAAGGAAGGAGTCCTAGTAGGAATAGGATTGAACTTGGAGTCCAAGTTCTCTCCCCCCTAGCTGCACCCTAGGGCTTGGAGGGGCTGTTTACCACGCCCCTCCACCTATATATAGAGGGGAGGGGCACCCCAAGAGGACACACCAAGCCCTTGGCGCCCCTCTCTCTCTCTCTCCCGTTACTCCGTAGTTCCACCGCCTCGTCCCGACGACGCTTAGCGAAGCGATGTCGGTGTTCCACCACCACCATCAGCACCATGCTGTCGTGTTGGTTGTGATCCCATCTACTTCTCCTCTCCCGCTTGCTGGATCAATAAGGAGACGTAATCGAGCCGCACGTGTGCTAAACTCGGAGGTGTCGTCCGTTCGGCACTAGATCGGCTGGATCGTGATCGGATCGCGAAGAGTACCACTACATCAACCGTGTGATAAACGCTTCCGCTTAATGGTCTACGAGGGTACGTAGACACACTCTCCCCTCTCGTAGCTCTGCATCTCCTAGATATATGTTCCGTGAGCGTAGGATTTTTTTTGAAATTGCATGCTACGTTTCCCCATACTGGCATCCGAGCTAGGTCTACGCGTAGATGATATGCACGAGTAGAACACAAAGAGTTGTGGGCGGTGATCGTCATACTGCTTACCACCAATGTCTTATTTTGATTTGGCGGTATTGTTCGATGAAGAGGCCCGGACCAACCTTTAATGACCACGTTCATGAGACCGGTTCCACCGACAGACATGCAACTAGTTTTGCATAAAGGTGGCTGGCGGGTGTCTGTTTCTCCAACTTTAGTTGAATCGAATTTGACTACAGCTGGTCCTTGTTGAAGGTTAAAAAAGCAAACTTGACGAAACATCGTTGTGGTTTTGATGTGTAGGTAAGAACGGTTCTTACTAGAAGCCCGTAGCAGCCACGTAAAACTTGCAACAACAAAGTAGAGGACGTCTAACTTGTTTTTGCAGGGCATGTTGTGATGTGATATGGTCAAGACATGATGTGATATACATTGTTGTATGAGATGATCATGTTTTGTAAAAGTTATCGGCGACTGGAAGGAGCCTTATGGTTGTCGCTTTATTGTATCAAATGCAAACGACATGTAATTGCTTTACTTTATCACTATGCGTTAGTGATAATTGTAGAAGCAATAGTTGACGAGACGACCACGACGCTACGATGGAGATCAAGGTGTCAAGCCGGTGACGATGGAGATCATGACGGTGTTTTGGAGATGGAGATCAAAGGCACAAGATGATGATGGTCATATCATGTCACATATTTTGATTGCATGTGATGTTTATCTTTTATGCATCTTAATTTTCTTAGTACGGCATTAGCATTATAAGATGATCCCTTAACTAAATTTCAAGGTATAAGTGTTCTCCCTGAGTATGCATCGTTGCGACAGTTCGTCGTGTTGAGACACCACATGATGATCAGGTGTGATAGACTCTACGTTCACATACAACGGCACTACTAGGGAAAACCCTAGCAGTAGCACGGGTTTAATGCCTATCAGTAGCGCGGGGAACCACACTACTAGTAAGGCGCTATAGCTAAAGGTTAGCAGTAGCGTGGGTTAAACCACGCTATTGCTATATCGACTTAGTAGTAGCGCTTTCTCCAAAGAGTGCTACTGGTAATTACTAGTAGCGCTTATCCCAGCCCGCGCTACTACTATTTTTCCGTATTTTACTTCTTTTTTATTTCATGTTGTATTCATACACCTTTATACAAGTTTTCATACAGCAGCAATTTAGAGATTGTTTTTACATCATAATGAGTTATTACATCACTGGGTGAAAGAACCATGGACTAGTTTCAAGTGGATGGACATCCACTTGAAACTAATCATCGGTTCTTTCACCCAATGATATAATAAATATCATCATTAACAACTTATCATCATACTACATCATTGTCATATAACACCTCCTCATGATCATCGTTTTCATCAATGAGACATCACATAGCAAGTTGGTCACTAGTCATAATCACAACTACTCCTCATCATCAACTCTAACACATTGTACCACATAATAAACATATTGTACCTCATAGGACCTACTACATTCTCTTAGGACCTACTACATTCTCTTAGATAAAATATCATAAAACAAGATAGCCCCTACTCCATTATGGAGAATGGAGATTATCCTGTCTTCAATTGTTGCCTTTCGCACGATGTTCCTTCCAAGAACCTCCTTACGACTGTCCATACATTTTTTTCCATTCTTTGATTACCATGTGTTCACCGATTTAGAAATCCGATATGGACAGGTATCCCACGGTTAGACATAAGTAAACATAGATTAAACATACTCAGGCATAGATAAAAAGCGTACACGTACACAAGCATAGTTCAACCATACGTACATAGTTCAACCGTCATTAATCATACTCAAGCGTACATAGTTCGATCCCACATCTTATCTCACATGCCGGCACGATCCTGAAGCTTCTCCAGGTACCCGGCGTACGCGTCGTGCGCCACCCAGCGAGAATACTTCTGCTTGAAGGAGCCAACGGCCCATCCTCTTGCATGCGCCAAAACACTTAGATACGCATCATGAAGCTTGTGATTGTAAAATGGGCATCGATAGCCACTGTTCCATGTCCTAATACACCCATTATGCTTTCCCACATAAAGCTCCCTCGGGATTTGCCTCTTGTAACTTCTCTAGCCATCTTCATCCTCGCTGTCCACATCGTCAGGCGGCACCTATACAAATAGTAAAACAAATTTGGCATCAAATCAATGTTTACATGCCGTGAAGTAGGATTAGGAATTAACGACTATTTATTTATACATATCCAGAGATTATGGTTTGATTTTTAAGCACGGTCATCTATGTACAGACAAATCTTGAAGAAAATAATAGCATAAACATATGTAGGTCATTCGAAATCAATTGTCAAGTCTTGGCTAGGAATTATTAGCACGAACACTAACCCTAGTCGGATTACTAGAAGAAATCATTTGCACAGATGAAACAACTAATCACTTATCACTTGTACCATTCAAACAATCAATACACTACATGGATCTAACGAGACTTACTCAGGTTTCATGGATTGGGAGAACATAACCATAGGATTTCTATTCCAAAAAGGGGGAGGCAGGAGTAACCAGAGAAACCCTATGATCTTTTTGACACATAAATGGGTATAGATAACTAACCAGCTGTCCGTCGTCGTCGGAGTCATCGCCGGAGTGGTCGTCGGAGTCGTCGCCAGGGTCGTCACCAGAGTCGGTGTGGAACTCCACCTCCGGCTGTGGAAGCTCGATGTCGTCGACGACATTGGGGTGCAGCGGTAACTCGTCGGTGGTGACGGCAACCTCTGTCTCCATCTCCACGCCGTGCTCCGGTGCTTTAGCAGCCCCGGCGTCACCACTCCCTCCGATGGGGCGCTTCAGCGGCATCCTCATACAAGGACGGCTTTGAGGACTGAGAGCGGCGTCGAGGATGCAAGCGGAAAGAGAGGATTGTGTGTGTGGAGAGGATGGTGTCGGTGTACTAGAGTAGGGGTACCCTAGTATCCCGTACTCGTGCACGGACAGTTGCAGCACCCCGCGGCAGGGTTTGCCTGGTCACCGCTAAGATCCTCCGTGGCTCCTTTGGAGCCATTCAAGAACAAAGTATTTGACTAAGAGGACAAGGCCCCGGCAAGAGGAGCTTGCCAGGAAGGCCACTCAAGGCATGCAGAAGACAAGGCCCGGCAAGAGGAGCTTGCCGGGAAGGCTCGAGCGCGACAAGCCTCCGGACGCCGACAAGGATTCGGCCGCGGCAAAGGCGCTTACGCGGCAAGCAACTCTCTCTCCATCTCCGCTCCAGCTCATCCAACAACGTGTCGCCATGGGACCATTCCATGCGGCAGCGTGTCAAGAGGCTGTGCAGCCAGCGGAGAGCAGCGATAAGCGGCTGACAAGCTTGCCATCGTGGCGGCGGTGGCGCACTGACGGTCTCTGTTGCACTTGTTTAGGCGACACGCAGACGAGCATTTATTGCTTTTGTCCCTTGCCGTCGAGTTAGGTATTTTTACCTTTGTACACTGTTCAAGTAGGTGCACCAACCTCTGTTTTTACATTTGTACCCTCATCTATGTTGCCGCCTGTCGGAGACCCCTTGAGCATATAAAAGGGGGTACATGCGCAACGTAGAGGAGGTTCGGTTCATTCGACTCACTCGAGACCAGATACACCCACGCTAGGTTTTGTAGCTTGCATCACTCCCTAGCAAGAACACAATACATCAAACAAGCAACAGTAGGAGTTTTATCTCTCCGGAGAGCTCCGAAGCTGGGTATTTGCTCGTGTTAGCCGCCTCGATCCGCTCTTCGTGCGATCTCCGCCCCCTCCGAACCGCAAAAGGGGCCTGGTCCGCCGCCCCATAGGTGTTCGTGGGTACGATCAGCCTCCCGACATCTTTGGCGCGCCCGGTAGGGGCGTCGAGGCCGTGTGAATCTGATCCGACGTTCACACGAGCAGCGTCCTCAACATCTTCCTCAACATGCCACCGAAGAAGAAGGCTTGGCGGCAGCAGAGCCGTCCGCGTCGTACCCACCCTCACCGCAGCAAACGGGTGGTGGGGCAGACGCCAGCGGAGGAACGGGCGCCGACGAAGGTGTTCGCGACGTTGCCAAGTCCAAGGACAAGGCCCCGCAAACCTCGGCGTCCGTGCATCCCCCACGCCCATCTCAGGAGACGCGGGACCAACAACGTCATGGCGTTCACAATGCCATACGTTCGTTGGATCGAGACCCTCAAGACCAGCATGTGCGCCAACATGCTGGCACGAGTGAGATCTGATGCGCCTGGGCGGTGCTGCTCCTTCTAACGTAGTTAGAAATCCGAGCATATCCCGCTCCTCGCACCGTTCACCAATGCCACCCACTACTCCAGCAGAAGCTCTGGCGAGAGCTCAGCTGCTCTTCGACTACCCTCCAACGGCCAACAAGGTCGACGAGTGGAGGGCCACTATCGAGCCTCATCGGCTTTGCCAGCAGCGACGCTCGCGGCAACCAATGCCGTCGTTGCCGCGACAAGACGACAAAGGCACGAGCCGGTGGCGATTTAGACTGTCGGAGGTGCAACTACCATGCACTCTCCGCCCGAAGGCCAAGATCGCCGACTCACCGGATCCACCTCGACAGCGACTCCACCGCGTCGCCGGATCCGCAAGCTCGCCGCGATCAGCGCCAAGTTCTTCATGGCGACAACAAGAGGACGCTCGAACTTCGCATCGGCGCCGGAGAGAAGCGCGACGTCGATCCGACAAGCGTCTTGGGCCTCTGTTGACATGCGCGGCCGGAGGAGCCAGCGACTTGCCGTCAGACGGTAGGTTGCCCTGCGTTCACTCGCGAGCTGCGGCAAGTCGATGGCCCAGCCAGAAAAACTTCAAACCAGATGTGCCGGAGAAGTATGATGGCAGGACGCATCCGTCAGAGTTCCTCAGCATCTACACCATCGCGGTGCTAGCTGCGGGGGGACGGGACGACAAGATCCTCGCGAACTACTTCCCGCTCGTGCTCAAGCCCAACGTCAGATCTTGGCTCATGCACTTGCCGGACAGCTCCATATCCTCTTGGGCAGATCTATGCCATCAGTTTGTTGGTGCCTTCACAGGTGGCCACAAACCTCATGGCCAAGAGAGTGACCTTCATCTGCTCGCCCAGAAGGAAGGAGAGTCCCTGCGCAAGTTCATTGAGAGATTCAGCCTGTGCACTACAACATCCCAGATGTCCACCCTGCCGCGGTGATCAGCGCGTTTCATCAGAACTTGCGGAACCGTGGGATGAGGGAGGAGATGGCGATGTGCAAAGTCAAGGACGTTAGTGAGTTATGCATACTGGCCGACAAGTGTGCCTTGTACCGAGGAAGGGAGGAGACTCCCAGGAGAGAATGCAGAAGCAGGATCTGACAGTGAGGAGGCCACCCCGACAAAGAAGAGCCGGCGGCGAGGCAACAGGAAGAAGAAAGGCAGAGAAGGGTTAGCTGTTGAGCAGTCCGGCAATGGAGGTGGCGACAAGAACGCCAAGGCTGGTGGCTCCGGCAAGGAGGTTGCCGCTGACGCCAACCACCCGATCTGTGGCGGCCGCCCGACAAGCGGGACGACTCCGCAAGCGATCTTGCAAGATCCACCGCACCAAGGGCCACGACCTCCAAAGCTACAAGAAGGTCGAGCAGCTTGTCGAGCCAGAGGGCTGAAATGGGCCGGTAGCGACAAGGAGAAGGCCCAGGAAGGTGCTGGGGAGCAAGTAAGAAACGTCCGGCCGGGAGGACGTCATGGCAAGGCCAAGCAGCGGCAAGGAGACAGACCTCCCAGCGGCGCGACAAGGATGAAGATGATGACGGCAGCGAAGATATGGAAGGCTACGAAGCTGATGAGCAGGAGTTTCAGAAAGCCACAGAGGTCCTTTGCGTTGATGGAGGTGCTTCCCTGCATACCTCCCACCGCCAACTCAAGCAATGGATGCGGGAGGTCAATGCAGCGGAACCATCCGTAGAGTCACGCAAGCCTCTGAAGTGGTCCAACACGCCTATCGTCTTTGATATTGAGGACCACCCTGATCGCATAACTGCGGTCGGGTGCTTGTCGATGTTGGTCTCACCAACCATCCGCAACCTCAAGGTCACCAAGATGCTAGTTGACAGCGGGGCCGGCTTGAATCTGATCTCCTCCGCGGTGCTCCAGAAGCTTCAAATCCCTGACAGCGAGCTCAAAGAGACTGGCACCTTCCAAGGAATCAATCCGGGAAGGAGCAAGCCGAAGGGGAAGATTACGTTGCCGGTAACATTTGGTAGCGAGATGAACTTTAGGACTGAGAGGGTCACATTCGATGTTGCCAATTTCCCATTGCCATACAATGGGATACTTGGCCGTCCAGCACTCGCCAAGTTCATGGCAGCCTCTCACTACGCCTACAACTTACTCAAGATGCCAGGCCCGATAAGCGTCATCTCTGTCCATGGCGACAAGAAGGATGCCCTTATCTGTGCCGACAAGATCTACCGGGATGCAGCAGCCGCGATAGATTGCCAAACACTTGCCGCTGAAGCTCCCGGGGGGAAGAAGACAAAGTCCAAGTCCGGCAAGAGCTCTGATGCCCACTCCGGCAAGCGCACCTCTTCGGAGTGCTGCACTACCGTCGAAGACGCACCATCGAGCTCCACCGGCAAGTGCAAGAAGAAGATGGTAGCTCCGCCAAAGACCAAGAAGGTGCCCGCCAAGGAGGACGGCACTGGTGGTACCTTCACCATCAGTGCCTCTCTCGACCCTAAATAGGAAGGCACGCTCGTTGCTTTCCTGCGGGCGAATGTCGACGTGTTTGCATGGCAACCGTCTGACATCCCCGGTGTTCCCAAGGAAGTGATTGAGCACCGCCTGGCCGTTTGTCCTCATGCGTGGCCCGTCAAGCAAAAAGTCAGGAAGCAAGCAGTGGAGCGCCAAGAATTCATAACAAAAGAGATCAAGAAACTGGAAGCAGCAGGCCTTGTCAGAGGAGTGCTCCATCCTACGTGGTTGGCCAATCCTGTAGTCGTCGCCAAAGCAAATGGAAAATGGAGACTTTGTATTGACTTCACGGATGTTAATAAAGCTTGTCCCAAAGATCCATTTCCCTTACCGCGCATCGACGGATTGTTGACTCCACGGCTGGATGTGATTTGCTTTCGTTTCTTGATGCATACTCAGATACCATCGGATCTTCATGGCTGAAGAAGATGAGGAAAATACCGCATTCATAACACCGTGTGGCACATCTTTATTTCATACGGATGCCTTTCGGTTTGAAGAATGCTGGTTCAACGTTTGCAAGGGTAGTCCATGGCGCTTTTGAGCCGCATAAATGCACGTAAATGTAGAAGCCTACATGGATGACATAGTGGTCAAAAGCAAGGACAAAGCAACTCTGGTTCAAGATTTGGACGAGACCTTTACAAATCTGCGCAAGATCAACCTCAAGCTCAACCCCGAGAAGTGTGTGTTTGGAGTCCCTTTCGGCAAGCTTCTCGGGTTCTTCGTGTCTCAGCGAGGGATTGAAGCCAATCCCGACAAGATCAAGGCCATTGAGCAGATTGAAGCACCAAAGCGCATCAAGGATGTACGATGACTTGCCGGTTGCGTAGCTGCTCTCAGCAGGTTTATTTCTAGGTCTGCTAAGCGCCCTGCCGCTTTTCAAAATCTTGAAAAAGGCAGGTCCAATGAAATGGACTCCCGAAGCAGAGGCTGCGCTACAGGACTTAAAGAGATACCTGTCCTCCACTCCAACACTTGTCGCACCTAAACCACAAGAGAAGTTGCTGCTATATATAGCAGCAACCAATCAAGTGGTTAGTGCTGCGTTAGTAGCGGAGAGGGAGGCGGATGACGAGTCAGCAACCACGGCAAGCACATCCAGCGACAAGCGGGGGGCTTCGCCGACAAGCCCTTGTCCCGACAAGGACGAATCCGCGCAGACGCATGACCAGATGCAGAAAAGGATGGTGCAGCGCCCAGTTTACTTTGTCAGTTCCCTCCTGCAGGGGGCTAGGTCAAGGTACTCTGGTGTGCAGAAATTGCTTTTCGGCCTTCTCATGGCCTCGAGAAAGCTGCGCCATTACTTCCAAGCACATGAGATCACAGTTGTCACTCGCTTTCCGCTTAAGAGAATACTGCAAAATCCAGAAGCAACAGGCAGGATTGTCGAGTGGGCACTGGAACTGTCAAGCTTTGGTCTCAAGTTTGAAAGCACTTCAACTATCCAAAGCAGAGCATTGGCAGAATTCATAGCAGAATGGACGCCAACGCCAGATGAAGAGATTTTGGAGATGAGCATTCCCGTCAAGGAAGCAAGCAAAGAGTGGCTAATGTACTTTGATGGTGCCTTCTCGCTGCAAGGCGCCGGTGCCGGCGTGCTGCTTATCGCACCCACCGGAGAGCACCTCAAGTACGTAGTCCAGATGCACTTTCCCAAGGAGCAAGCAACAAACAATACTGCAGAGTATGAAGGTTTGCTTGCCGGTCTCAGGATCGCAGGGGACCTTGGGATCAAAAAGCTTATTGTCAGGGGTGACTCGCAGCTTGTCGTCCGCCAAGTGAACAAAGATTATCAGTCCGTTGATGGAAGCCTACGTTGATGAAGTGAGGAAGCTAGAAGAGCACTTTGACGGCTCGCAAATGGAACATGTTCCAAGAGCTCGTAATGATATTGCCGACTGTCATAGTGCGCTGCACTTAAGTTGCACTGTGGAACCAGGGATTTTCGTGCTCAAGCCGACTCAACCAACCGTAACACCATCAACCGGACAAAGCAAGAAGAGGAAGTTGATCTCTGGTGACTACTTTCCGGCGAGCTTCAAGCCGTCGTTGCGAAGGTCCCCAAGATCAACACCAACGATCTTGAGGGGCAGTCTGCTCGACAAGCCCTGTGGTTTGTTTCGTTGAAGCGGGCGCTTCGACAAGTCTTGCTCCGGCAAGCTTGCCGGGAGCATCAAGCTCCGGCGAGCAGCTGGTTCTGCCGTAGAAGCCGACGTTCCTCAGCATGAGATGTGCCTTTAGTCCTTGTTGTCGAGCCACAAGCTCCAGCATGGGCGCAGCCGATTGTCCTTTTTCTTCAGACAGGAGAACTTCCCGAAGAGCAAAAAGAAGCAGAAAGAGTAGCCCGGCAGTCAAGTATGTACCAGTTTGTCGACAACATACTGTACAGAAGAAGACTCAACGGTGTGAAATTGAAATGCATTCCCAGGGAAGATGGACAGAAGCTGCTGGCAGACATACATGGAGGTATATGTGGTCCCCACATTGGCGTGAGAGCACTTCTTTGGTAAAGCTTTCCGGCAAGGTTTCTTCTGGTCGATCCTCCAGGATGCAACTGCACAAGTAACCAAGTGTGAAGCGTGCAGTTCCATTCCAAACAGATACACCAACCAGCTCGGGCTCTCCAGACGATCCCTTTATCCCGGCACTTTTTCTGCAGGGCTCAACATCCTCGGCCCCTTCCCCGAGCTGTCGGGGCTTTGAGTACTTGTACGCCGCCATCGACAAGTTCACAAAGTGGCGGAAGTGGAAGCGATGAGGAAGGTGACAGCACGGTGATCAAGTTCTTTAGGTCGATTGTTTGCCGTTTCGGAATCCCTAACAGGATCATCACCGACAACGACACACAATTTACGAGTCGCACCTTCATGCAGTACGTCCAAGGTCTTGGCGCCAAGGTCTGCTTTGCTTCCGTTGCTCACCCGAGAAGCAACGGTCAAGCAGAGAGGGCAAATGCTGAAGTGCTGCGCGGGCTCAAGACCAGAACCTTCGACAGGCTGCACAAGTGCGGAAGAAACTGGATCGAGGAGCTGCCGGTGGTTCTTTGGTCGATCAGACGACGCCAAATCGAGCCACCGCCGGACACCTTTGCTCTAGTCTATGGAGCAGAGGAAGTTCTCCCCACGGAACTTCGTATCTGGATTGCCTCGAGTGCTCGCTTATGATGAGCTCGAGCAAGAGCAGCTGCGACAAGATGACGCTTGCTCCTTGAGGAGGATCGATCTTCAGGCCCAGGCGAGCCGCTCGCTACCAGCAAGCTTTGCGTCGCTACCATAGCCGCAGAGTTAGTGCAAGAAGTCTCGAGGAAGGCGACCTTGTTCTTCGGCGCGTTTAGTCCGCCAAGAATTCAAACAAGTTGACGCCGAAGTGGGAAGGCCCTTATCGGGTGAAATGAGTCACTAGGCCTGGTGCTGTCCGCCTTGAGACCGAAGATGGCATTCCGGTGAGCAACTCCTGGAACATTGAGCATCTTCGTAAGTTTTACCCATAGGGCCCGGTTGTCGGAACCTGTTAAACCACCTTTTGTACAAGTCTTGCCGCTGTTGCATGTAATCCTTTGTACAAAGCGGGGCGCAGACCCCGTGCATCAGTAAAGCTCATGTGTTGCGCACAACTTGTCAATTTCATGCTTTTATCATTTTATTGCATGTTTTGGCTAACACCTTGTGCAGCAACCACACCCGGTAAGCAATATCGAGCCGCTGGGCTCCATAACTTTATTTCCTCTTCTTTCTCTTTTCTCAAAGAAAGAAAGGCTCCCTCGCGCACAAGTTAACCAGGGGGGAAGGAGAAGATAATACTATGGACCAGGCATCGCTCGAGGAAGTTTCGCCTTATCGGGAAGCAAAAGACAGAAAAGCTAAGTTGCCAAAGTTTGAGCAATCAATTTTTAAATTTTTAAGTTATCTTCCTCGAGCAGGGAGTACTTTGTATGGAAAACACATGCGCAGAGGAACCAACTCAGGCTAGTCGCGCCCTTACTTTGTTTCGAGTCCGCTCAACAACTTAAGTGAGCTGCGGCTAGTCGCGACAAGGTTGCTTTGTCGGAGGCGGCATCGCCAAAGCTCTTGACGTTCAAGCACTCGGCGCTTCATGGCAAAGGTACCCGCACCGACAAGTCCCCCAAATGCGTAGGGCAGAAACGTACAAAGGAAGGAATCAAGTAGAGGAAATAATGTTGCATTGATCGCCTAAGATAGAGTATATTACAAAATAACTTGTCGCTGATCTAACAAAGTGTTCTAAACCTGATCGGCAGCGACAAGGAAGGATAAAATTGGCGGCCTAGTCTACGCGGTCGCCATCAATCCGCTTGATCTTGTTCACCTTGTCCACAATGGGTGCGACAAGGGCTTTGAGCTCCTCCACGTTGGCATCTGGCGGCAAGGATCTGAGGACGCCGTTAAGGTTGAGGCCCGGATTGCGGAAGGCCACCTTTATCAACACCTTATCGAGGGCTCCAGCATAGATCTGGCGTGATTCCTCGGCCAGCTGCTTTGGGACTTCTTCCCGGAGCCGCTGGAGGCCCGTCACCACGCCCTTGAAGAATAAGATGAGTTTGGCGCTGGGTTGGAGATGCTCGTCGGAGGAGTATGCAAGGTCCGCCATCCCCAGCTCCATCAGCTCGTTGTGGATATCAGCAGCGGTGTCCACAAGGCCTTCAGTCCAATGCTCCACACTCTCCCTCAAGGCGCTTTGGGTGGAAACAACATTCGCTAGCAGCTCCTCCTTGGCCTTGATCGTCTCCAACAAGCCCACCTCCCGCCTCTCGGGCGCCGGCCCAACGTCTGCGTCAGAGTGGTCAGCTTTAGCTCAAGATCCGCCTTGGAATCCTTGGCAGCGTCGAGCTCCTTGCCCCTATCAGTGAGACGACTCTGCAGCTCGCCAAGAGTGTAGGCGTCCTTCTCGCGCTCGTGCTTGAGCACGGCAAGCTCTTCGCCGCTCTTCTTGAGGCTGGCCTCCAGCTGTGCCACCTTCGCCTTCAACTCTTGCTTGGCGGCCTCGGCGGCTGCGGCAGCCTCCTTTGCTTCCTTAAGCGCCCCGCCAAGTGACTCCTCGCGCACGGCAAGGTCCTCTTCGTGGCTGTCCAGGTTGACCTTCCGCTGCGCCAGCTCGCTTTCCTGCGCGGAGAGCTTCTCGGCAGCCAGCCGCTGCTCCTCAGTGCGGCCTTCTCAAGGATGAAGGCCGTGCGCTCTTCGCAAGTTGCCCAGCGCTACGCTCGTCGTGGAGAGTTTCTTGGTTGGCGCCCGGAGCTCTTCTGCGTGCTTCTCCATGTCCGCTCCTGCCCTCGCGACAAGTGCTTCCCGGGACTCCAACTTGGCTTGTCGGCGCAGTAGAGAGACAGCAGCTTCTTCAGCTGCTCCTCCTCAGACTCGCCGCTACTGCTGCTTGGCGCGTCCACCAGCGTCAGCCCAGCGGAGGCGAGTAGCTCGTCGTCAAAGGTCTCTCCTTCGACTGGCGCCCTGGAGCTCGACTCCCAGGGGAGTTTGATGAAGACACCCTCGCCGGCCTTCAGGTAGGCGCCGGGTCAGGCTCCTCGAGCTGGACGCTGCAATAGCGGCAGGGGAGTCGGTCGGTGTGGCGCTGGCGCTCCTGCTGACCTCGGGCCGTCGGTCTGTCGCCCGACCCCTCGCCCGGCTTACGTGCGGCAGCCTCGGTGGCCTTCTCGCCAACAGGCTCGTCGGCGACGGCCTCTTCTTCCACAAAGAACGACCTCTTCTTCCACGACGGCGGCCTCGTCGGTGTTGCCGCGCGCTTCCTCCTCGCCGGCAACCTCGACCTCCATCGGCTCTGCGTCAGACGAAGAAAGAGCATCCAAGCAAATGTTCAAAAAGAGAAACAGAAGAAAACAAGCCCAAGGGAAATTTTCGTGTAAGGAAATTACCTGCAACGGGATCCGCAGCCATGGCCTCGACCACTGGAGGGTCACTGGCGCTGTCCCTTGCCGGGGTAGCCTCCCTTGCCGGAGTGGCCTCCCTTGTCGGAGGGCGCTCCCTTGCCGGAGAATCCTCCCTTGGCGGCGTAGTGGCAGCAGACAGGGTTTCGGGGGCGGCTTCCGGGCCCTCCTGATGAGGCTGCTCTGCTCCTACACAAGCAAACGATCAGGTATCAACGAAGAAGGAGCACCCCTGCACACCTAATAGTAAGGAAAAAATCGCACACTTACTTTGGGGGCTGTGCTGGGGGCTGCTCTGAGGAAGGGTTGCCGGGTCCGGCAAGGGGGTCTCAGACGCCTCCCTGTTTCCACAGGAGAATCGTCCATAACGACGACCGTCGGGATCTTGGCCCTCTTCGACGCTCTCTGGGCCAGCGTCACGAAAAGGAAAGAGTCGAGCAAGCAAATCAGATTCAAGATGAAGCAATAAAATTGAAGAAATACAAGCACAATCTCAAAAGCTTACTCTTCATCTTCCTCCCCGGAGCTGAGCGCGGAGAAGTCAAACTCCGGCTCGCCTCTGGTGCGACGAGGCGGAGGAGTGGGCTCTCTTGGCCGCTTGGCGGGCGTCGGCGGTGGCTCGGGAAGATCCCGCCCGGTTGTCGCAGGCAGTGTGAGGCGCTCAGCGGCAACATCGCTGTCATGTAGAGCGGCTGCCGTGGCGCTTCTTCTTGTGGGCGATCTGCCGCCCGACTCGTCTCCAAATTTGCGGAGACGCCTCTTCGGGCGGAGCCGGGCTCACCGTGGCGGCAGGTCGCGGGGTGGTGGAGAAGAAGCGCCCTCGGCGGGTCCACTCGACTCGGCCTCGGGCTCGACAAGCTCGTCCTCGCCCGGCGATCTCCTTTCGCCGGCAAGGCTTGCCGCCTTCGCGCGTCCGCCTCCTCCACGGTGTACCCGAAGGTTCCAGAGGGCAGCAGCTGCCGCCTCCTCGACTGGTGGCAATCGCCGCCATCTCCTCGTTGGTGGTGTCGCGAGTGAGCCTTTTCTGCTCGTCGGAGCGGATCGGCACTTCTTCCAAGTCGTCGAAGAACTGCTGCACGACCTCGTCGGGGGGCTCCTGCCAGGTTGGAACGATCCCATGGGAATCGCACAACGGCATCATGGCACGGATGCGGTCGAGCGCCGAGTTGTTGCACAATGGGACAACCCCCCTCGGCAACCTAAACCACTCAGGGTGATCGGGGTCGTTCTTGAACAGCTCTAGCAGCATCGCATCCAGCTCCAAGACGGTGAAATTCCAGTTCAGGCCCGGGCACAACCTCATGATGTCTGCCGCATTTTGGAACTCCCAAGCAGGCCTCCTCCTCTCCTGCAAGGGAAGCGTCGCGGCGAAGGAAGTCTCGCCAAGCTGCGCCTACGGTTAGTCCGGCAAGCCCGAGGCGCAAAATCTGGGTCACAGACTATCTTCAACCTAGCATCCTCCGGCGTAAGCTACTCCAATCTCTGCCACGCACTATTGGGGTTTGGCGCCTGCAGCGATCGAAGGGCTGTGGGTTCTCCTCTACGACCCAACACCAATTGGCTCTCCACTCCTCCCACTTGTTGCAGAACTCCCGTTCCAGATAGGCTTCTTTCTTGCCGATCCTGGAGACCCAAGCTATCCCTCCGGCAAGTGGCTCTCCTCTCTCGGCAGGGGCACGAAGAAGTGGCGGAAGAGTGCCACATTTGGGTGGATCCCGACAAAGTTTTCGCAAAGGTGTGCGAAAACTGCCATGGTCAAGACAGCGTTGGGGTGAAATCAAGGAGGCGGAGGCCATATGTGTTCATGATATCGCAGAAGAACTCGGAAAAGGGCGGGCAAAGCCCGCAATAGAAGAAAAGGGCAAAGAAGGGGTACCCAGTTGGGGCTAAATCAGAAGCGGAGGCGGGGAGTACCTTCGTGCGTGGATGCGCACGTGTCTCCGTCGACCAGAAGAGAGAGAAGAGCTCCCGCAGCTCCTTTGCGCCGAGCTGAGGGGAGAAGATGGCCCGCTCCTTGCGCTGGCCCGCGAGCCCGCTGCGCCTCGGCGACAGACGCCCTTCTCCTTGTCGGCTTCGGAGCCATGGCAAGGGCGGCGGAGGAGGCCGACGGCGGTGAGTGCGCTTGTGGCGAAGGGGGCGGGCGCTGCTCTTCGCCTTTGGAGAAGAAGGGGGAGAGCGACGGTGGTTTTCTTGACAAGACAGCAATGGCAGAGTGGACGGCCTGCCCCTGTTTCCCCCGCTTATAAGGAGGGGGAGGGGGCGGACGTTCCGCTTTTCCTAATAAAGAAACCCCCACGACCACGCCCACGATCTCTCGCACGACGCCACGTTCGGTGTGTGCCGTTAGTGGGGGTCGTGGTGGGTCCGGGGCGAGTTACGGCGTGATCGAGGCCGCGTGTGACCGTGCACTGTTTTGGGCCTGGCCCGACAGCGCTCGGCACCGTGTACGGCCCAGGCCCGGGGGCTCCTGTCGGTGTACTAGAGTAGGGGTACCCTAGTATCCCGTACTCGTGCACGGACGATTGCAACACCAGCGACTGTGGTTTACTGGTCACCTCCAAGATCCTCCGTGGCTCCTTTGGAGCCATTCAAGAACAAAGTATTTGACTAAGAAGACAAGGACCCGGCAAGAGGAGCTTGCCGGGAAGGCCACTCGAGGCATGCAGAAGACAAGGCCCCGGCAAGAGGAGCTTGCCGGGAAGGCTCGGAGCGCGACAAGCCTCCGGACGCGACAAGGATTCGGCCGCGGCAAGGCGCTTGCTGCGGCAAGCAACCTCTCTCCATCTCCGCTCCAGCTCATCCAACAACGTGTCGCCATGGGACCATTCCATGCGCGCGTGTCAAGAGGCTGTGCAGCCAGCGGAGAGCAGCGATAAGCGGCGCTGACAAGCTTGCCATCGTGGCGAGCGGTGGCGCACCTGACGGTCTCTATTGCACTGTTTAGGCGACACAGACGGGCATTTATTGCTTTTGTCCCTTGCCGTCAGAGTTAGGTATTTTGCACTGTACACTGTTCAAGTAGGTGCACCAACCTCTGTTTTTACATTTGTACCCTCATCTATGTTGCCGCCTGTCGGAGACCCCTTGAGCATATAAAAGGAGGCCCATGCATAGCGTAGAGGAGGTTCGGTTCATTCGACTCACTCGAGACCAGACACGCCCACGCTTAGGTTTTGTAGCTTGCATCGGCTCCCTAGCAAGAACACAATACATCAAACAAGCAGCAGAGGGAGTTTTATCTCTCCGGAGAGCTCAAGGCTGGGTAACCGCTGTGCTTGCCGCCTCGATCCGCTCTTCGTGCGATCTCCGCCCCCTCCGAACCACAAAGGGGCCTGGTCCGCCGGCCCCATAGGTGTTCGTGGGTACGATCAGCCTCCCCGACAGATGGGGGTGTGGCCACTCGGGCGCACCATTAATATGCAGTAGTGGGAGTAGTGGGAGAGAGGCGGGCGGCGGTCAAACCGATGGCTCACCTCCCGGTGAGCCTACGCACCGGACTGCTGGCATGCCTACCGTGTTTCACATAGCTACTCGCACGCCTCCCGATGACACTGCTCAGCGAGCACTCCTCCGTCAATTCACGCACCTGCATGCACGCCTCCCGATCTGCCTACGCGGCGGACTGCTCGCATGCATCCCGTCAACTCACGCCTGCTCGCACGGCACACGGGTCACGCGTCGGCACGTATATTTTTTTTCTATTTGGATGATTAATGCTGCCGCTTTATTGCTTAACCGAAGCATGGCACCTATCCATTGTTGGTCTAACTCTCATGGTTCGAATAAATAATCTGTTTGGGATATTGGTTCCCAATTATTAATAATCTCCCGTTTGTAATTACATAAAGATTACATCAAAAATGGTCTCAAATTTGACAAAAAAGTACAATGCAGTTTGTATTGGTGTCCGTATGACAACACGATAAGTTTCATGAACTTGAAATAAGTTTTGGATGTACTAGAATTTAAAAATCAAGATTATCCATGTTTGAAATTTGTTGCACGGGGAGTAAACATGCACCCAGTGAGACACATGTGTTTTTGCAATCCATTTGGGTGCACTGTCATGTGTGCATGCAGCTCAAATTTGATTTTTGCACATTATACCCGTAGAAAATCAATCAGTTAATGTACTAAAACGTATTAATGATCTCTGTTTTTTTTTGAAATTAAAACGTCCCTCCTTTGGTAACATATGTCCACCGCGGGATAATTAATTTAACATGCATCGTAGTTGCGGTGGATTCGCGGTGTGTGTGGGTGTGTGCGTCTGGGGGTGGCGGGTGGCTCACAGTACACTACGAGTTGTGAGCCACCGTGTTGGTTGGCCGTTTTGTTATGCCGGCCGGTGCCACATTAGGGTCGTGAATTCGTTATTTAAAACATTACACAACCCTTTCATACATACATGTTTGGGACACATGCAGTCGATGGTTGTCCTGCACGACACTCGATACTCGCGTATGACGCTTTCTGTGGGGCCGCGAGGTCGTCGTCCATCACTTTGACGAACAGCCGGCAGTGAGGTTAATTTGACCAACAAGGTAAAATGTTTTTTGTTTGTGTTATGGTGGTATATAGTACGCGTAGAAGAGGTGGGAGGGGACTAGCATATATACTATACGTACGCGTCCGTGAACAAGTACACCTCACTCAGTGTTGGGACTTTTCGGTTTCCGAGGCACGTGCCACATCAAAATTGTGAAATTGGCTAGGACACTCACGTGTGGCGCTTCCATTTGTGGGCCCATGAGACCATCATCGATGCATGCATGCATCACTTTGACCTACATCGGGAGAGGTTAATTAATTTCACCATTGATGAGGATTCTTTTTGGGTTGTACATATTAAGGTAGGAGCATATAGTATGCGTCGAAGAGGGCGGAAGGGGACCATCATATGTAGTACGCTTCATGAACCTCGCTCTGTGTGCGCGCATGGTTTATGGTTTTTGAGGCATGTGGCACATCAAAGTTGTGCATTTTGGGTATTCAACATATATATGTTTGGCCCACATGCAAAGCGATGGTGGTTGTCCTCTCGCACCCACTTAAGCGGTTATCAGCGATATCGATGCTTTCCATCTATGGGCCCGCTTGGTCCATCACTACTTTTTGCCTGACAATGAGAGAGGTTAATTTGACTTAGGAGGGGATTACTTTTTTTTCTTGTAATACGGTATATATATAGGTCATGCTCTGGGATGACATGCATAATATAGTTTGAGCACACACACATGCATGTGCACGCATGAATCCCTCCCATCGAGTCGAAGTGGCTAGTACAACGACACGTCATGAACCGATCTCGCTCTGTGTGGGGATTGTATGATTTTTGACGCACGCGCCACATCAATATTGTGAAATGGTATTCAAACATGCATGCACGCATCACCTCCATACATATGCATGTGGTGGTTGCCTTCGAACGGTACACTCACTCGCTTGGTTATCGGCGACAAGCCTATATATTCGTGGGCCCGCGTGGACATTCATGATCACCTTGACCGACAACAAGATAGGTTACCATGGAGGATTCTTCATTTGGTTCGTTTTATCGTAGTATAGGTCATGGTGAGATTTAGACCTGATTAAGTTTGAGCGCATATACTATGGACGCATGCATGCATGAATCCCCGTCGTCGGCTTGAAGTGTGGTGTAACATATATATGCATCGTCAACCTAACCCTCACTCAGTGTGGGGATTTCTAGTTCGAAATCACGGTGCCACATCAAAGTTGTTCCATTGTGTACTCAAAAACACACCTCTCCATACATATGTTTGGGCCACACACATGCAGTGGTTGTCTTCGGGGACTAGCTACTTGCGTGATTATTGGCGAGCTAGCCCATCTCCGGGGTCACATGGACGGCCATAACTTTGACCAACAACAATAGAGAGGTTGTACGACCAAGGTGGATATTCTTGGTCCATTTTACGATCCATCTTGGTGAGATGCCTCTCTGGCCCGCTGACTGAAAGTGTGTGGGGGGTCTGCTACTTCGCACTTTGCTAGGTGAACCTCGGTTGGGGGGGCATGCATTCATAGCTTAAGATTCCCTTCGTGCCGACACGAGGGGGGCTGCTAGCTACTTCACACTTTGCTAGGTGAACCTCGGTTGGGGGTCATGCATTCATAGCTTAGGATTCCCTTCGTGCCGACATGAAGGAGGGGGGCTGCTAGCTGCTTTGCACTTTGCTAGGTGAACCTCGGATGGGGGGGAGGGGGCATGCATTCATAGCTTAGGATTCCCTTCGTGCTGACACGAGGGGGATGGGGGCAAGCAATACCGTGTGCTTTGTGAGATAGGTGCCACATCGAAGTTGCATTTGGTATTTGAAAATCAAACCACCATTTTCATACATAAATTCGGTCCACATGCAAGTGTGTTCGTGTTCTGACTCTCTCTCGCGTCATTTTTTGCCAAATTTATGAACATTAGACAAGTCAGATGACGCAACAGACACGGTGCACTCAAACTAACCGTGTGCATTGGGCTCCATGAGGCTTCCCCTCTCAAAAATATCAACCCGTCTGCAGCTTTTTTCTATTTGATAACACACGGTTATTGTGTTTCGACCATGTGTGATGTTTCTTGTTCCCAATCCCGCCTACATCCCTTGAAAATAGCTGCCCGCCTCGAGGGTTTTTCTGTTTCATAACACATGGTTGTTATCTCCGGACCGTGTGCGATGCACCATCATCAAAATTTTCAATAGCCCCGGCATTTCACTCCCGCGTTTGACTCCCGTGTAGTAATTTTTTTACTACCTGCATCATTTCCTCAAACACACCCCGCCCCCCTCCACACACACACACACACCAAAACCTCCTCGGGCGTGCGCGCGCACACACACACCCCCTCCCTCGCTCAAAACCCTAGCAAGGTCCACGCCGTCGCCGCCGCAAGTCCTCCATTGTCAACATTTTCCGGTTTGCCCGTGCATCTTACCATTGATCTCTATACCCAGGCCGTTGTGGGATCCTTTCCCACCTACATTTCGTTAGGATAGGATGTACTTCTTGTCCCTATTCAAACTGGCCATTGTGGGATCCCTTCCCGCCTACATTTCGGGGTAAGAGGACCAAGGCCTCTATATATATAGGTTAGCCACCACCATAGAAAGGGGATCCAATCTGAACCCTCACTAGCTCACACCAACACAAGAACTGACCTCCTGAGGTTGTTCTTCCTCTGTACTATTTCATCTTCAGCCCCTCGTGAGGCTAATCCACACCAAAGCAGGAGTAGGGTCTTACACCGCAAGGTGGGCCGAACCTGGGTAAATCACCGTGTCCCTTTCCTCTCCCGTTCATTGACCTTGACCGTGAGAGCAACAAGTTGGTAGGCTAGGGAGATTGAGTTCTTCGCACGCACCCCAGAGTTTGAACCTTTCCCGGGTCCGCGGAGCCCTGAATCCGACAACCGCATGAGAATTGATTCAGGAACATATTATGTGCAAGAACATGACGAACGACTGTCAGTGTTCAATACAGCAGGCGCGAAGTTAGATCTAAGAGAACTTGGCTGTTAACTAAACTAAAGAAGGCACAAATTAAAAAAAAACAAGGTTCTAGTGACAAGCCTACATGTGACCATAGGCATGACACAACTAATTCCACCTTCAAGCAGGAAAAATTTAAAAGGATTAGCGTTTGCAGTCACCTAGTTCCTCCCACGGTTGATTCTCACGTGAAACTGTTGAAGGAAATATGCCCTAGAGGCAATAATAAAGTTGTTATTTATATTTCCTTATATCATGATAAATGTTTATTATTCATGCTAGAATTGTATTAACCGGAAACTTGATACATGTGTGGATACATAGACAAAAATAGTGTCCCTAGTAAGCCTCTACTAGACTAGATCGTTAATCAAACATGGTTAAGTTTCCTAGCCATAGAAATGTGTTGTCATTTCATGAACGGGATCACATCACTAGGAGAATGATGTGATGGATAAGACCCATCCGTTAGCTTAGCATAATGATCGTTAAGTTTTATTGCTATTGCTTTCTTCATGACATATACATATTCCTTTGACTATGAGATTATGCAACTCCCGGATACCGGAGGAACACCTTGTGTGCTATCAAACGTCACAATGTAACTGGGTGATTATAAAGATGCTCTACAGGTATCTCTGAAGGTATTTGTTGGGTTGTCATAGATCGAGATTAGGATTTGTCACTCCGAGTATCGGAGAGGTATCTGTGGGCCCTCTCGGTAATGCGCACATCATAATAAGCCTTGCAAGCAATGCGAATAATGAGTTAGTTGCGGGATGATGCATTACAGAACCAGTAAAGAGACTGGCCAGTAACGAGATTGAACTAGGTATGAAGATACCGACGATCGAATCTCCGGCAAGTAACATACCGATGACAAAGGGATTAACGTATGTTGTCATTATGGTACAACCGATAAAGATCTTCAAAGAATATGTGGGAACTAATATGAGCATCTAGGTTCCGCTATTGGTTATTGACCGGAGAGGTGTCTCGGTCATGTCTACATTGTTCTCGAACCCGTAGGGTCCGCACGCTTAACGTTCGAAGACGATTTTGTATTATATGAGTTATGTGATTTGATGACCGAATCTTGTTCGGAGTCCCGGATGAGATCACGTACATGACGAGGAGTCTCGAAATGGTCGAGAGGTAAAGATTCATATATAGTACTATAGTATTTGGACACCGGAAGTGTTCCCGGGGTGCCGGGTACGTATCAGGTCACCGGAAGGGGTTCTGGGCAACCCCCGGCAAGCTATATGGGCCTAATGGGCAAGAGAGGGACAGACCAGCCCCAAAAGGGGCTGGTGCGCCCCCTATAGGCCGAATAGGACGAGAAGGAAAGGAAGGGAAGGGATAAGGAAAGGGGAGGATTCGGCCTCCCCCTTTCCTTCTCCTCCCCCCTCTCTTTCCTTCCCCCTCCGATGGATATGAAAGGGGGGAGGTCGACTTGGAGGAGGCGCCCAAGTAGGATTACTCCTACTTGGGGCGCCCCTTGCAGCCCTCTCCCTCTCCCACCTATATATATGTGGGGGGCACCGCTTGAACACGCAACAATGATTGTTAGCCGTGTGCGGCGCCCCCCCTCCATAGTTTACGCCTCCGGTCATATTGTCGTAGTGCTTAGGCAAAGCCCTGCACGGATCACTTCACCATCACTGTCACCATGCTGTCGTGCTGACGAAACTATCCCTCGACACTTTGCTAGATCAAGAGTTTGAGGGACATCATTGAGCAGAACGTGTGCAGAACTCGGAGGTGCCGTACTTTCGGTGCTTGATTGGTCGAAACGAGAAGAAGTTCAACTACATCAACCGCGTTGTCAAACGCTTCCGCTTTTGTTCTACGAGGGTACGTAGACACACTCTCCCCCTCTCATTGTTATGCATCCCCTAGATAGATCTTGCGTGAGCGTAGGAATTTTTTTGAAATTGCATACTACTGTTGGGGATATTACCACTGGGTGTAAACCGGCCAGGAGAGGCCGGGTTAACCCCATAGTGGTTCACTATACCTGAAGCCCATGAAGATAAAGACGGTGACACTTTATGAAGGCCCAGGGCCCAAATCCGGTTTAAGGCCTGTAGACATAAACTGGTATGGATATGTAAACTTGTGTTGTAAGATAGAAAGAGTAGAGACCGAGCTGAACACGTTTATGAGCCGGCCTCGGGATTCTGTAAACCGACGGGCGTCAACCCGTGTATATAAGGGGACGACCCGGCGGCGGTTCAGGACAACAGACAACAACTCGGGACTCAGGCAAAACATATTCGCTCCCTGGTCATCGAAATCCAAGCAATCCTACAACAACTGGATCATAGGCTTTTACCTTCACCGCAAGGGGCCGAACCAGTATAAACTCTTTTCGTCCCTTGTCCGCTTTAAACCCTTTAAGCTAACCCGTAGCGATGGCTCCACGACTAAGTCCTTTCTCTAGGACATCTGATGTGACAAAACCACGACAGTTGGCGCCCACCATGGGGCTATCGCAAGACGATTTTGAGTTCATAGAGGGTAGCTTCGAAGGACTCAAGGGTTGCGCTGTGGGCTGGATGACCAAGAGTCGTCGCGGCAAGCTCTACATCGATGATGCAGGCTGGGGCCCCGAGGCCGGCTCAATTGAGTACGGGTACCAGGTCCCCTTTGGCGGCATACACATTTTCATTGGCAAGATCGGCGAACCGGGCCCTGAGCCGGACATCTGCACCGACCTCGTCGAAACGGCTCAGCGTGCCAGATCTACCCGGGTTAAGCCTGTCATGAAGCGTGCCTTCGTGGGAGTCATCCACAGAGGGGAATCTGAGGATAGATCGGAATCTTGTGGTGGAACCGTCGTTTATTCCTGCGACGAGTCATCGACCGGAGAGACCGAGTCGTTATATCAATTGCAAGATGGCCGGATTGGGGGCTGTTCCGATGGCGACATTATTCCGGACCCCTTTGATCCGCAAAACCGGGTTGCGATCTTCATGGCCGGTACACAACCAGCGCTCCACTCTTCGACCGCAGCGGCGATGATTTCTGGATTAGCAGCAGCGACAGTGGCCGGGGCAGGAGGCCCTGTGCGACCGCCGGCTCAGGTTCTATCTGATTTATTTGACGCTTTGGCGATGCTGAGGGCGGAGGTTAACCCGGCGGATCAGGATGCACATAATGCGGAAATCGCGAAGGTGAAAGATCAGATCACCCAGGCCAAAGCCGACTTGGCAGCTGAGGATACCAGGATGGCTGCGGAGCGGGCCGCATTGGATGCACAGGCTTACCGGCTTATGCTGGATCAGAGTGCGTCGAATGATGTCCTGAAGAGGAGGTCCCGATCTTGCCTGTCGCCGGTTTATGAAGCTAGGAACCTTTTTAATACCCCAGGAGCAGGGACCAGTAATCCGCCGGTGGTAAACCGGGCGGAGGCACCTGGAGCGGGGGCGCTGGTTCAGCCATGTTTGGTGGATCCGCCTCACGAGAACAACATTATGACACAACATGTCCCAACACCATCAGGTCATTACTCTAACCCGATGGACAACATTGTCGCTGCCGCTTCACGGCTGGCGGCTATCCCGATCGAAGGCGAGTCTTCGGTGGCAGTCAAGACGCGACGGGTTAGGGAGCTTCTTCAGACAGCTTTGGTTCAGCAGGAGGCTTATTCATATAGTCGCGAGAGGATCCATTCTACTCCCCGCCCAAGCCGGAGCTACAGTAGGCGTATTGATGAACCGGCTGTGTCAAGCAGTGCGCGAAACCGTGATCAGCCCCGTGGCCATAACCCGGCGGGTGGCAATGGTGAGCTCAGGATGTGGTGGACGGGCTCGCACGTAGAGAGGCCGAGTTAGCGGCGCAGCATGAAGCCCGTCAACTTACTCCAGTTCGTCCAACCACGTCAGTGGAACCAGGAGTTACTTCCAGCTCTTTGGGAGTACCGTGTCTCGTCCCAGCGCTGTGCAACATGCACCTGCCCAAGGATTTCAAATTCCCGCGCAAAGTGCCGAATTACACCGCCGATTTATCCCCCGAGACATGGGTCGACAGCTATGAGATGGCAATGGAGATGCTGGATGTGGACGATGCGGCGTGTGCTAAATACTTCACCATGATGCTATAGGGGACAACCCGCACTTGGCTAAAGAGCTTACCGGCTAATTCTATTAGGTCATGGGCCGAGTTGAGAGCCCGGTTTATCCAGAATTTCAAGGATACATGCAAGAAGCCCATGCCAATTGTGGACTTAGTTGCGTGTGTCCAGGAGGAAGGAGATTCAACAACCCGTTGGGTGCGCCGGGTTTCGGAGATTTTGCATTCATCGGACCGCATCAACGTTGATACCGCAGTTTTAACATGGAAGGCAATTGCCGGTTTGAACCCCTGAAGTTGATGTTGGGACAGCTCAAACGTCATTGTAATGACATGGGAACACTTATGGCAGCTCTGGTAAAGTATGCCGACTCTGATAGTACCAAGGACCCCGAGTATGACGATGATAAGACAGGGAAGGGAAAGAGGAGCGGCAACGCCAAGGGGCAGCAGCATAACCCGGCGGGTCATGGAAACGGCGGCAAGCGTAAGGCGGACCACAACTTAGACTTTGTGGCTAATACCAACACACATGACAAAGGCCAGCGGCGTAAGGGTAAACTGCTCCAGTGTGATGGAGGGCCAAGTCCTAACCCGGACCGCCTGTCTTATTTGTTGAACCAGCCTTTCCCAAAACACGGAACGAAGGAGACATCGTCCACGCACCTCTGGAAGGATTGTTATATCATGCAGGAGTTCAAAAATTCTGATCTCTTTTGGTATGATCATGAACCGGGTGGCGGTTCAGGCCCCGGATCTCATGGGCCGGGTTATGGTGGAGGCAATTCCGGTTCAGGCTTCCACGGTAATCAGGGTGGACATAACAATCAAGGCAATCAGGGCAACCAAGGTGGTTATAATCATCAGGGCAATCAGCAGCAACAGCAGCAGTCGGGTTATCAGAGCAACCCAAAGCAGTTGAATAGTGGGCAGTATCATGTCTTCACCACTAGCTTGTGCAAGCACGATCAGAAGCTTCATAAGAGGGCAGTGAACTCCGTTGAACCGGCGGTGCCCCGTTACTTGCACTGGTCTGAGCAGCCGATCGTGTGGAGTAGAGAGGATCATCCACCTCGGGTTAACAATCCGGGTCATCTGGCATTGGTGGTGGCGCCTCAGGTGGGAGGTTATAAGTTCACTAAGGTACTCATGGATGGGGGGAGTAGTATCAATATCCTTTATTACGAAAATTTCCGTCGCATGGGGTTAATAGATAAAAATCTTAAACCGTCCAATATGGTGTTCCATGGTGTGGTGCCTGGTAAATCAGTGTATCCTGTTAGTAAAATAGCTCTGGAGGTGGCTTTCGGAGATGAGCATGACTCGAGATCAGAAACATTGACCTTTGAAGTGGTGAAAATCAAAAGCTCGTATCATTGCCTGTTTGGACCGCCAGCTTATGCTAAGTTTATGGCACGACCTTGTTATGTCTATCTGCAGCTCAAGATGCTGGGTCACAAGGGAACTATAATAGTGCATGGGAGCCGCAAGATCGCTTTGGAGTGTGAAGAAGGTGATGCGGCTTATGCTGAGTCGGTTTGTGCAACAGAAGAGTTGAAGTTTTACAAAGACAATGTTGATCCGGCAGATATGACTTCATTGAAGAAGCCAATTACAGAGCATGATCCGGCCATGAAGTTTAAATCGGCTGATGAGACAAAGCTTGTTGACTTCGTGCCTGGCGATTCGTACAAGCAGTTTAGCATCAGCGCTAACTTGGATCCGAAATAGGAAAGCGCGCTCATCAAGTTTATTCATGAGAATCGGGACATCTTTGCGTGGAAGCCTTCTGACATGCCAGGTGTACCGAGAGAACTCGCTGAGCACACTCTCAATCTTGATCCCAAGTATAAACCGGTCAAGCAATTTCTTCGCCGGTTCAATGAAGAAAGACGCAAGGCTATTGGAGAATAAGTTGCCAGGCTCTTGGCGGCTGGGTTTATCATCGAAGTATTTCATCCTGAGTGGCTGGCTTATCCGGTGCTGGTGCTCAAGAAGAACGGCACTTGGCGTATGTGTGTGGACTACAGAGATCTCAACAAAGCTTGTCCAGCAGATCCTTTTGCCCTCCCTCGTATTGATCAAATCATTGATTCTACGACGGGTTGCGAGCGTTTGAGCTTTCTAGATGCGTATTATGGTTACCATCAGATCAAAATGGCGGTTAAGGACCAGGAGAAGACAGCCTTCATAACTCCCTTCGGGGCCTTACGCTATGTATCTATGCCCTTTGGGCTCAAGAGTGCCCAGCAACTTCTCGGTGTGTGCGTAATTGTCTTCATGATCAGATCGGCCGCAATGTTCATGCATATGTAGATGATATTGTGGTGAAATCAAGGAAGGAGGAGACGTTGATTGATGACTTGAAGGAGACCTTTGATAACCTCCGGGTTTATAAAATGATGCTTAATCCGGCCAAGTATGTTTTTGGTGTACCAGCAGGCAAGCTCTTGGGCTTTTTGGCGTCTAACAGGGGCATTGAAGCTAATCCGGAAAAGATCAAAGCCATCACTTCTTTGGCCAAACCTAAGTGTATCAATGATGCTCAACGCCTGGTAGGCTGGATTGCTGCGTTGAGCCGGTTTATCAGTCGCCTTGGCAAGAAGGCCATCCCTTTGTATCAGATGCTGAAGAAAACGGATAACTTCATCTTGAGTGACGCCGCTAATGAAGCATTTGAGGACTTAAAGCGGCAGCTGGCTAATCTGCCGGTTCTCGCCGCTCCGGTTGACAAAGAGCCATTGTTGCTATATGTGGCAGCTAACGCCAGGGCTGTTAGTGTGGCTATTGTGGTGGGGTGCAAGGAGGCCGGCAAAGAGTATCCGGTTCAACGGCTGGTTTATTATATCAGTGAGGTACTTATTGAGTCCAAGCAAAGGTACCACATTGGCAGAAGCTGGTGTATGGAGTTTTCATGGCAAGCCGGAAGCTTAAGCAATATTTCCAAGTTCATCCCATCACTGTGGTCAGTTCTGCTCCTTTGGGGGATATAATCCGAGCAGGGGAAGCAAGCGGCGGATTGCTAAGTGGGCTATTGAGCTTGGGCCCCACGGGTTAAAATATATGCCCAGGACGGCGATCAAATCTCAGGCACTTGTGGATTCCATTAATGATTGGACAGAACTACAGGCGCCCAAAGAGAAGCCGGATCATACTTATTGGACTATTCATTTTGATGGGTCCAGGCAATTGGAGGACTCGGGGGCTGGAGTCGTATTAACTTCCCCACGAGGTGCTAAGTTTTGTTATGTTCTCCGTTTAATGTTCCCTTGCACTAACAATGCAGATATGAGGCTCTACTCCATGGTCTTCGGATGGCTAAAGAGATGAATCTCGTCCGAGTAAAGTGCTTTGGTGATTCGGACCTGGTGGCTCAACAAGTGTCCGTCACTTGGGACTCCAAGGACCCACTCATGGCAGCATATCGTCGTGAGGTGGATATTGTTGCAGGTCACTTCAAAGGTTATCAGGTGGATCATGTGGACCGGCGGAAGAATGAAGCAGCGGTTGCTTTAAGCCGTTTGGGTTCCCAACGTAAACCGGTTCCACCTAATGTCTTCCTGGATGTGCTGCATAATCCATCTGTTAAGCTCCCTGGTGAAGAGGATTTGGCTGTTCCTGATCCGGAGGCTTAGTTGGTGGCAGCTCTTCATGTTATTCTGGATTGGACGGTTCCATATTTGGCGTATATGAACCGGGGCGAGTTACCAGAAGACGAAACTTCGGCCAGGCAGATAATCCGGCGGTCCAAGTCCATGACAATCATCAATGGAGAGTTACATCATTGCAGTGTGACAGGGGCGTTTCAACGCTGTGTATCCCCTGAAGAAGGCCGTGAAATTTTGCGTGAGATCCACGAAGGAGATTGTGGTCACCACGCCGGTTCAAAATCGCTGGTGGCCAAGGCGTTTCGTCACGGTTTCTATTGGTTGACGGCTCATGCTGATGCCAAGGACTTAGTCAAAAGGTGTGATGGCTGTCAAAAGTTCTCACGGTGGGCTCATGTACCGGCTCAAGAGTTGAGGATGATTCCAATTACTTGGCCGTTTGTGACTTGGGGGCTCGATATGGTTGGACCCTTTAAGAGATCCAAGGATAAGAAGACCCAAAGTGGGTGGAGGCAGAGCAAGTCAGTAAGTGTGATGCAGTTACGGCGGTTTAATTCATCAAAAAGGTGATTTTCTGGTTTGGCTTTCCACACAGCATTATAACAGATAATGGTACCAATCTTTCAAAGGGTGCCATAAAGGAGTTATGTCAACGTGAGCACATCCGGCTTGACGTGTCATCAGTGGCTCACCCCCAGTCCAATGGTCAAGCGGAGAGGGCCAACCAAGAGATCTTGAGAGGCATCAAACCCCGGCTTATGGTTCCTTTGCAACGGACGCCGGGTTGTTGGGTCGAGGAGTTACCTTCTGTGTTATAGAGCATCAATACCACACCCAACAGATCGACGGGATACACGCCCTTTTTCATGGTTTATGGAGCGGAGGCGGTTCTTCCTAGTGACATCTGTCATGACTCACCCTGTGTAACGGCATATGTCGAAGCTGACAATGAGAAGGCACGGCATGAAGCTCTCGACCTGTTAGATGAGGTGCGTGACATGGCAGCAGCCCATTCGACGATTTATCAGCAAGATCTGCGTCGTTATCACAGTCGTCGGGTTAGAACTAGAACCTTTCAAGAAGGTGATTTGGTGCTCCGACTCATCCAGGATCAGACGGATATGCACAAGTTATCCCCCCATTGGGAAGGACCCTTTGTGGTCAGCAGTAATCTTCACAACGGGTCATACTACCTAATCGATATTCGAGAGGACAAAGACTCACGTAAATCGGAGGAGGAGACCCACAGGCCGTGGAATATCGCTCATCTGCGGCCCTACTATACTTGAGCCATGGGCTCTGCTTATGTACATACTTATGACAATGTATATATTATGATCAATATAATAAACCGGAACCTTAGCTAAAGCGGGGTATCTGTTGTTTTTCTTACATCATGTGTGGTTACATGGAGCTTCTGTTTATAAAACGGCGTCCGGTTTACCCCTTGATTCAGCTTATCAAAGCTTTATACAACATCACTTGGGGGCTTGGTCATATCTGAACCATAGCTACACCTCTTGATCGGCGCAATGCCACAACATCACTTGGGGGCTTGGTCGTATCCGAACCATAGTCACACCTCTTGATCGTCTCAGAGCCAAATCAATCCGGGGCCAAAGAGAGTGTTGTAAAGCAACAACTCAAACATAGGCACCCACTGAGCACAGCTCAAAATGTTACTTGGGGATTCTTTGCTGTCGAAATGAACAAAGAATCTACACTTGTAACAGGCTATCAAGCCATGCCTGGAAGCCTGGTGTATACACCTAAAACCCCGAGTTAGCCTGCCTCTTTAAGTAAGTTACCCCGCCCAGGTAAACCTGGTATGACCCATCGAACTTTGACAAGTTACTCTAAAAAGACCCTGAACTTGTCAAGTTAAAATGATGATTGGTTAAGGATTGAGGACCATCTTAAAAGGCTTTGTAAAATGGTTTAACTCAGTGGCCTGGCAGCCCATGAAAAGCCTCGAATTTGGGGCCTGGAAGCCCGTGAAAAGCCTCGACTACAAGGGTTTCGTTTTCTTTTTGCTAAGTTTTTTCTCTCATTTGATAAGGCTTATGATGTTTTTTGATAAACCGGTGGTCATCAACCTGGCTAGGCTGTCAACTACAAGTTGTCAAGACATAATCACTTATAACCCGGAGTTTCTTAAACCCGGTCTTTCGACTCAAAGTCACCAAGATTGAATAAACCGTGTTTATCACATCCTGGAACGGTTTTATTGTAAACCGGCATAATATGACAGGAGTTACTGATACTCCGGATTAGGGCTGTTACCCTCACTACAAAGTTGGTCAGCCAACATTATGACTCAAGGTCACAGGTATCACGTATTTTCATATTTGGTTACCTTTTTACAACCTTGGTTATAAAACTTGGTTATGTATATATTTGGGCATTATGCCCGCCCGGTGGTAAACCGCCAGGGCGCTTTAAACTTCTATCTGCAGGGATAGCTTGAATAAATTGCAATGGATTATGAACATCATGTCTTAAGCATGGCGGATTAGCAAGTATCAGTCGCAGATAAATATGAACGAAGGCATAATAGACCAAGTGTTTTAAATAGCCTATTACAAGGCGTTTCATTACCCAAAAAGATAATTATTTTTCAAATACATGTTGCAGCACGTGGAAGATTAAACCGGCCTCCGGATTATGGTTGGCCACCAGCTTGACCTGACGGCCGCGGATCATCTTGCACTGGTTCACCCTCTTCGTTTCTACCCAGCGGCTGGAAGTCAATAGTTGTCCAGTCGATCCCAGTTAAATCTTGGAACACATCTTCGTCGCTTATAAGGGTGGACGGTTCAATGTCAGGGGCATAGGTGTGCTTACGGATTGGAGGGATCAGGTTTTGAGCCTCAGGAGTCGGTGCAGCAACCCGCTTGTTATTGGTGTCATAACTCGCCTGATAAAATGAAAGACCAGCCTCTTCAGCAAGTTGACAAGCCAGTGGATGCACTTCTCGGTTTATGGCGCAGGGAACTTCATTATCAAATTCTGATCTGTCTTCTTTTAAGCTTGGGTAGCCTTTAGCCACGTCCACCAGATCAAGGTCAGGCACCCATGCCTTTGCCCGGGTTAGTGCGATCAGAGCGCCAGCCCTTGCATCAGATCTCTTTAGCTCTTCTACCCAGGCAGGCAACATAGATAGCCTGTCTAAGGTGTCCTTGATTAACATCGGGGGCGGTTTATTGTGAGACGAGGTGCAGATAATTCATTGCACGCCGGTGTACAATTGCTCTATCAGTGTATAGGCGGCCTTCTGCTTCTTCTGAACATCTGCCCAGATGACTAATGCGAGTTCCTGCATCATTACAAACGTCAGTAAACGGCAACACATGGGAAGATATGTTGAAAGTACAGAGCAAGGATGCTTACCAAACACAGCAGCAGTCATAGCATGTACTTGCCGCTTTACACCAGTCAGCTCGTCTACCACCGGTTTGAGAGCTGCTTCTACGTCCTCGGCTCTTTTCTGCAAAGCGGATCTTTCTGTGTTCCAATCCGCCTGTTCCTTGTTGAAACTCTCCTTTAGCTTTTCCATAGCGGCTAAAGCGCTTGTCAGCTCATCCTTTGCCTTGGAAGTTTTAAACTTCTTTGGGACCTGATATTTTCTCGCAGATTGGCGGTTTGAGATTCTTTTCTGCTCAGCTCAGCCTGTAAGGAAGAGACATATTATGAGTTGATAGTACATATTTAAAGTACCAAGCCCATAACAAGTTATGCACCTGATACTTGGGGGCTAATGCATATTTGCTCTGGATCAAATTTTTTTGCAAAGTCCCAAGCACAATATAAGTATTCCTCTTGGCACTTGGGGGCTAATGTATGTTTGCTCTAATTGCTCATCTGGGAAGTTTTTAAAAGTCCCGGTTCATCTTTATAGAGTTAAACCGACCCTTGGGGGCTACATCAGTGAAAAAGATGTAGTGTTGCAAATATACAGTTATTAATAAGTCCTGGTTCAGATTGGTATCGTAAACCGTCACTTGGGGGCTACTGGAGTTGATAAACTGCAATTGGATGCTACCTCTTGAGCACTGCGTTGGTTTTCCCTTGAAGAGGAAAGGGTGATGCAACTAAGTAGCGTAAGTATTTCCCTCGGTTTTTGAGAACCAAGGTATCAATCTAGTAGGAGGCTACGCGCGAGTCCCTCGCACCTATACAAAACAAATAAATCCTCGCAACCAACGCGATAAGGGGTTGTTAATCCCTGCACGGTCACTTACGAGAGTGAGATCTGATAGATATGATAAGATAATATTTTTGGTATTTTAATGATAAAGATGCAAAGAAAAATAAAAGCAAAGTAAATAGATAAGTGTTTGAAGATTAATATGATGGAAGTTAGACCCGGGGGCCATAGGTTTCACTAGTGGCTTCTCACAAAAGCATAAGTATTTTACGGTGGGTGAACGAATTACTGTTGAGCAATTGACAGAATTGAGCATAGTTATGAGAATATCTAGGTATGATCATGTATAGGCATCACGCCCAAGACAAGTAGACCGAATCCTGCCTGCATCTACTACTATTACTCCACACATCGACCGCTATCCAAAGATGCATCTAGAGTATTAAGTTCATAAGAACGAGTAACGCCTTAAGCAAGATGACATGATGTAGAGGGATAAATTCATGCAATTTGATAAAAACCCCATCTTGTTATCCTCGATGGCAACAATACAATACGTGCCTTGCTGCCCCATCACACCGGCAAAGGACACCGCAAGATTGAACCCAAAGCTAAGCACTTCTCCCATTGCCGGAAAAGATCAATCTAGTAGGCCAAACCAAACTGATAATTCGAAGAGACTTGCAAAGATAACCAATCATACATAAAAGAATTCAGAAGATTCAAATATTGTTCATAAATAAACTTGATCATAAACTCACAATTCATCGGTCTCAACAAACACACCACAAAAGAAGATTACATCGAATAGATCTCCACAAGAGGGGGGAGAACATTGTATTGAGATCCAAAAAGAGAGAGAAAGCCATCTAGTTAATAACTATGGACCTGAAGGTCTGAAGTAAACTACTCACACATCATCGGAGGGGCTATGGTGTTGATGTAGAAGCCCTCTGTGATCGATGCCCCCTCCGGCGGAGCTCCGGAACAGGCCCCAAGATGGGATCTCGTGGATACAGAAGGTTGTGGCCATGGAATTACGTTTTTGGCTCTTGTTCTGATCGTTTGGGGGTAGGTAGGTATATATAGGAGGAAGGAGTATGTCGGTGGAGCAACAGGGGGCACACGAGGGTGGAGGGCATGCCTGGGGGGGGGGGGGGGGTAGGCGCGCCCCCTACCTCGCGGCTTCCTCCTTTGTTTCTTGGCGTAGGATCCAAGTCCTCTGGATCATGTTCATTCCAAATATCACGTTCCCGAAGGTTTCATTCCGTTTGGACTCTGTTTGATATTCTTTTTCTGCGAAACTCTGAAATAGGCAAAAAACAGCAATTCTGGGCTGGGCCTCCGGTTAATTGGTTAGTCCCAAAAATAATATAGAAGTGAATAATAAAGCCAAATAATGTCCAAAACAGAAGATAATATAGCATGGAGCAATCAAAAATTATAGATACGTTGGAGACGTATCAAGCATCCCCAAGCTTAATTCCTGCTCGTCCTCGAGTAGGTAAATGATAAAAACAGAATTTTTGATTTGGAATGCTACTAGGCATAATTTCAATGTAATTCTTCTTATTGTGGCATGAATGTTCAGATTTGATATGATTCAAGATAAAAGTTTAATGTTGACATAAAAACGATAATATTTCAAGCATACTAACTAAGCAATTATGTCTTATCAAAATAACATAGCCAAAGCAAGTTATCCCTATATAGTCTAGCTATGCTCCATCTTCCCCACACAAAATATTCATATCATGTACGACCTTGGTTTTAGCCAAGCAATTGGTTCATCCTTTTAACGCGCTTCAGCCTTTTCAACTCTTACGCAATACATGAGCGCAAGCCATGGATATAGCACTATGGTGGAATAAGGTATAATGGTAGGGGTTATGTGGGAAGACAAAAAAGGGAGAAAGTCTCACATCAATGAGGCTAATTAACGGGCTATGGAGATGCCCATCAATTGATGTTAATGCGAGGAGTAGGGATTTCCATGCAACGGATGCACTAGAGCTATAAGTGTATGAAAGCTCAAAAATAAACAAAGTGGGTGTGCATCCAACTTGCTTGCTCACGAAGACCTCAGGCATTTGAGGAAGCCCATCATTGGAATATACAAGCCAAGTTCTATAATGAAATTTCCCACTAGTATATGAAAGTGACAAAATGAGAGACTCTCTATTATGAAGATCACGGTGCTACTTTGAAGCACAAGTGTGGTAAAAGGATAGTAACATTGTCCCTTCTCTCTTTTTCTCTCATTTTTTTATTTGGGCCTTTTCTCTTTCTTTTTTATGGTCTCCCTTTTTTTAGTCCGGAGTCTCATCCCGACTTGTGGGGGAATCATAGTCTGCATCATCCTTTCCTCACTTGGGACAATGCTCTAATAATGATGATCATCACACTTTATTTACTTAGAACTCGTGAATTACAACTCAATACTTAGAACAAAATATGACTCTATATGACTGCCTCCGGCGGTGTACCGGGATATGCAATAAATCAAGAGCGACATGTATGAAAGAATTATGAACGGTGGCTTTGCCACAAATACAATGTCAACTACATGATCATGCAAAGCAATATGACAATGATGGAGCATGTCATGATAAATGAAACGGTGGAAAGTTGCATGGCAATATATCTCGGAATGGCTATGGAAATGACATGATAGGTAGGTATGGTGGCTGTTTTGAGGAAGATATAAGGAGGTTTATGTGTGATAGAGCGTATCATATCACCGGGTTTGGATGCACCGGCGAAGTTTGCACCAACTCTCAAGGTGAGAAAGGGCAATGCACGGTACAAAGAGGCTAGAAAATTGCGGAAAGGTAAGTGTGTGTACAATAAATGGACTCACATTAGTCATAAAGAACTCATATACTTATTGCAAAAATTTATTAGCATTCGAAGCAAAGTACTACTACGCATGCTCCTATGGGAAAGGTTGGTAGGAGTTAACCATCGCGCGATCCCGACCGCCACACAAAGGAAGACAATCAACAAATACTTCATGGTCCTACTTTGTTACATAACGGTTCACCATACGTGCATGCTACGGGAATCACAAACTCCAACACATGTATTTTTCAATTCCACAATTACTCAACTAGCACAACTATGATATTACCACCTTTATATCTCAAAACAATTATCAAGCATCAAATTTCTCATGATATTAAAGCAATTTGCCATGCTATTTTAAGACTCTCAAAATAATATAAGTGAATCATGAGAGATTAATAGTTTCTATAAAACAAATCCACCACCGTGCTCTAAAAGATATAAGTGAAGTACTAGAGCAAAACTATATAACACAAAAGATACAAGTGAAGCACATAGCGTATTCTAATAATTTCCGAATCAAGTGTGACTCTCTCAAAAGGTGTGCACAGCAAATATGATTGTGGTAAACTAACAAATAAAGACTCAAATAATACAAGACGCTCCAAGCAAAACACATATCATGTGGTGAATAAAAATATAGCTCCAAGTAAAGTTACCGATGGAAGTAGAAGAAAGAGGGGATGCCTTCCGGGGCATCCCCAATATTTGGCTTTATGGTGTCCTTAGATTATCTTGGGGGTGCCATGGGCATCCCCAAGCTTAGGCTCTTGCCGCTCCTTGTTCCATAATCAATCAAATCTTTCACCCAAAACTTGAAAACTTCACAACACAAAACTCAACAGAAAATCTCGTGAGCTTCGTTAGCGAAAGAAAACAAAAGACCACTTCAAGGTACTGTCATGAACTCATTATTTATTTATATTGGTGTTAAACCTACTGTATTACAACTTCTATATTGTTTATAAACTCTTTTACTAGCCATAGATTCATCAAAATAAGCAAACAACACACGGAAAACAGAATCTGTCAAAAACAGAACAGTCTGTAGTAATCTGTAACTAAAGCAAACTTCTGGAACTCCAAAAAATCTACCAAAATAGGACGACCTAGAAAATTGTTTTATTGATCATCGGCAATTGGAATCAATATTTTATCACGTTCTGGTGATTTCTAACAATTATTTTCGTGAACAGAAAGTTTCTGGAAATTTCTGCAAGATCAAATAACTATCATCCAAGAAGATCCTATAGGTTTAGCTTGGCACAAACACTAAATAAAACATAAAAAAGACATCTAACCAGAGGCTAAATCAAATATTTATTCCTAAACAGAATCAAAAAGCAAAAAAAAACTAAAAATAAAATTGGGTTGCCTCCCAACAAGCGCTATCGTTTAACGCCCCTAGCTAGGCATAAAAGCAAGGATAGATCTAGGTATTGCCATCTTTAGTGGGCAATCCATAAGTGGCTCTCATGATAGATTCATATGGTAATTTTATTTTCTTCCTAGGGAAGTGTTCCATGCCTTTCTTTAATGGAAATTGGAATCTAATATTCCCTTGCTTCATATCAATAATTGCACCAATCTTTCCAAGGAAAGGTCTACCAAGAATAATAGGACATGAAGGATTGCAATCTATATCATGAACAATAAAATCTACAGGCACATAGTTCCTATTTGCAACAATAATAACATCATTAATTCTTCCCATAGGTTTCTTAATAGTGGAATCCGCAGGGTGCAAGTTTAGAGAGCAATCATCAAAATCACGGAAACCTAGCAAATCACATAAAGTCTTTGGAATCGTGGAATCACTAGCACCCAAGTCACACAAAGCATATAATTCATGATCTTTAATTTTAGTTTTAATAGTAGGTTCCCACTCATCATAAAGTTTTCTAGGGATAGAAACTTCCAACTCAAGTTTTTCTTCATAAGATTGCATCAAGGCATCAACGATGTGTTTGGTAAAAGCTTTATTTTGACTATAAGCATGAGGAGAATTTAGCACGGATTGCAACAAGGAAATACAATTTATCAAAGAGCAATTATCATAATTAAAATCCTTGAAATCCAAGATAGTGGGTTTATTATCTAGAGTTTTGATCTCTTCAATCCCACTTTTATCAATTTTAGCATCAAGATCTAAAAACTCCGAATTTTTGGAACGCCTTCACTACAAAAAAAATACACTTCCGTGATGATACGTGTTTGTCACAGTAGGTCGTGTTTTTTGTCATGCATGTACATCCATGACAAATTTATGACAGAATCAAGATAGTCATACCTGTCTTTGTCGTGAGAAGTGTTCCATGACATTACCAAAATTATCATCACGGAAGTGTCCGCTTCCATGACGATAAATCGCGCGTCACAGAAGTGCTTTCGTCAAGGGTGAACGACACGTGGCATCCACCGTAACGGAATGCCGTTAAGCTATCGGGTTGAATTTTGGATCTGATAACCCGTTAACAGCCCCGACTAATGGGAAATTTCCACGTGTAAAATTCGGATTGGCCGTCAGTGGGCCAGATGTCGCCCGTCCATTGGAGGAGACATGCCTATGGTACGTCGACACGTGGCTAGGCCAACAGAGGCCCATATAGGTTAAAAAGGCCGGCCTACCAAAGGCCTATAGAACTTAATCAGTACTAGTAGGCCAGCCCAATAATGGCTCGCTTAATAAAGGCCCATTTACAGCCCGAAACCAGATCTGGCCCGTTAATTTTTCGCCCAATATTTGGGCCCATTTACGGCCTGAAGCCAGATCTGGCCCGTTAATTGTTAGCCCAATATTTGGGCCCATTTGTGGCCCGAAGCCTGATCTGGCCCGTTAATTGTTCACCGAATATTCGGGCCCAACTACAGCCCAGTGACTTTCGGCCTGTTAGAGGCCTGATGTAGACATGGGCCCATTTCACCGGTGTGACTTTCGCCCGAATGGCCCGGCCGCCTATGGGCCATATATGGTCCGACGGGACATCGGGCCCACTAACGGCCCGTGCTAAAGGTGGCAGCAGATAAGCCCAACGTGACTTTGGGCCTGTTAAAGGCATGTCGCGTAATTCGGCCCATTGATGCCTGTACTAAGCTTTCGGCCTCTTAAAGGCCCATGATATCAGTGGGCCAACTAAGGCCCAAGATATGTTTCGGCCTGGTAACGGCCCATGAGCTAACTAGGCCCATAACGGCCCGGTCTACATTTCGGCCTGCTAAAGGCCCGTCGACGACTAGTGAAAATTGAGGCCCAACATGCATTTTGGCCTGTTAAAGGCCCGTGGTTTCATCTCGGCCGTAACAGGCCAGTACAATATTCAGCCTGTTAATGGCCCAACGCTAACTGGACCAAACAAAGCGCTGGGTTGACAAAAGGACCAACTAAAATATAGGCTGGTGTAAGTTTCGGCCTGGCGCAATGTGTGAAGGCCCCAATAATTCGGGCCCAAGAAAGACGCAGACCGGCCCAATTGTGGCCCGCTAAAAACCTGGCCCGTTATCGAATGTTTCGGCCCGGTCAACTACATCTGATTTTTTTCAGATAGCGAATGATGGCAGTAACTAGTAGGAATTAAGAACAAACCTACTCTATACAATAAAGAAATTACGACATAGTAACTAAGAATAAACCTACACTATACAATAAAGGATTTAAGGTATATTACATCCACTGGGCATCAAAGTTCGCCACCAGTGATCATAAAGCGCAATGAAGAAGCAGATTACAAAAACTGGGCACCATTGCAGCGTAACAAAATAATACTGAACCGAGACCACTTCCAAGACAGTTCAAGAAAGGTTAGCCTTTATGGGGAATCTGCGCCAAGAAGGTCGTGAGACCGCCTAGCATGTCGGTCATAGCTTCTGTGTGTAGCTGTTTAGCGATGAGGTTCTCATTGGTGTTCTTCGCAATCTTTCTTAGAGATAGGACTTCAAGTCGAAGTTGAGTTGCGTAATGCCTTTCTGCTAGAACTTGGGACCCATTTAAGTCGAATCGATTTAGACAACGAATTCTGTGAGCTTGTCTGACTGTTAGTCTCAAATAACTTGAACACTACATCAAGACAATACTTTGGGGTTGTCTCGCTATCTTCAAGATGTTTTGCCTTCTTTGTTGCAATATATGTTGGGTTTGTCTCACAGCCTTCAGCAGACTTGTGCATGCCATCAGGCATACAATACTAGGGAAAAGGCTAGCAGCAGCGAGGGTTTTAGGTGTATCAGTAGCGCGGGGAGTGGCGCTACTAATAAGGCGCTACAGCTAACACATAGCAGTAGCGCGTGCTCACCAACGCTACTGCTAAACAAGTGTATCGCCAGCTGCTTAGTGGAAGCTCACATCGCTAGTAGCTCTAGCTGCTTTGCCTCGGACGCCACTACTATCGCGCTATGCTGCTAACTTTTATACACTCGCCATCGCTAATTTTAGTAGTTTTTTGTTTTTTGGCATATTTGTTTTGTATTTGAACAGGCTTTATAGAAGAATCTTTAGCACATACAAATGTCATCATGATACACATACAAATGCTCATGAGACCACAAATGTAATCATAGCATATACATACAAATAGTCTCATCATAATCATCATCCAACACAAAGTGGTATCTTGTCATCATCTCGAAAATAGCGATACATGCAAGTCTCTAATACTTGCAACTACAACAACGTCATCCATCTAAACAAAGGTATACGCAAGAAGAGCTATCACTATGAGTGAGAGCGGAACTATGCAGTACATGAGGTGGCGGTTACGAGTCCTCTCTCGCGCTAGCATGAACCTCAAGTAACTAGCTTCTCCTTCTTGTCTGCTTTTGAAGCCTTTATGGCTGGCGCCCGTGAACCCATTCACTTGCTCCTGACACTCATGCCATTCGTTGTACACCCCCAGAACCTTCCCTTTGTACACGACATAGCAATTCCATCTCGCCATCAAGAAACTAGGTACCTGTTAGAGATGCATGTTCATGAAGAGGATGTACAATCATATATATGCAACAAAATATACTAGAGCAACACCGAGAAACAAAGGGTTAGCAACTAGATGCAACATACAATATGCAAATTAATTAACTAGAGGTACGCAAGTCATCGTACACAAACTAACAAAGTAGCGTTACGCAAGTTCGGCAGGGACCGTGGACATCACAAAGTTTCATCGCTACAAAAAGTATACAAGTTCAACCGACACATATCATCATCATCGGCATCTAAATCACTAGAAGTTCCATCCTTCCATATCATTGAGGATGGACCCTAGCTTCTTGAACGGCGTGAGGTCTAGACGTTGCATGCCTATGCGAGTTCCGACGCCACCGCGATATAGCAGGTGGCCGTGGTGGAACATCCCTTTCATCGGGCGACTTCTTTCATGATGATCGTCGCAATGTCGCTTTGGATGTGAAAGAAGTCATCTCTAAGTTTATAATCCGCTTATCCATGAGATTCTAGCCACTTGTGGATATGATCATCATTTTTGCTTCTCATGCAAAGCTTTTGGTGATCCGTGTCGAACTGAATCATGAGATGGACGATGTAGAATCCATCCTTCTTGCTTGGTTTTGGGACATGGATGCAGGAGAAGTTAGTTTTATCTGTGAAACCCATCTTCTTGTTCCGTTGTTTCACGATCTGCACGTGGCCACCTCTAAAGCTGAAGCCTTGGAGAGCATCATCTAGAATATTCATTATGTGGGTGTAGTCTTTTTTCTCGTAGTCTCTGGAAGGGTCAAAATACACGGCGTGGGAGACTTGCTGGTAAAGAACAATAAGGACGGCGCGCCCGTTGCTATGGGGAAAAGACACCTCAAATTATTCCCCATATGAGAGAGAAGGAATGATTGAAATGTACGAAAGGGTTGTCCGGAACTGACTAACTTTGGATGATAAGGCACGAGGACAATTTCCCGGTCCTTATTCTGTACCATGAAGTTTTGGAAGTACTCCCTAGCAGTTTCACACCCAAAGTCGCTGAGACTCAAGAAAGACTCGTGCATGTAGTACGGATCCGCCACACAGATTTGCGAGACTTCTTCACTCTTCATGACGGAGCTCATATGTAGCGCAAAAAGGCGGACGATTGTAAAATCGAGCCGCCTTTGTCGAAACATCTCAAAGATATGGTCAAACCGCAGGGAAGAACACCTCCATGGGCCGTGTCTCAACGTAGCACTTCCCTCGTGCACACGAAGTCGCCAGATGTCGGATATCCCGGATCCTTTGAGGCTAGTAGGCTTTTCTCGGTCGACGGCACATGGTCGTGCAAAGTATCCACGAGATCCTCGATAGTGCCTCCAGCGGTTTCGACGGTAGCATCGGCTCGCCTGTGAGATGGAACATGACCGCACCTTTCACGGGTACACGCTCTTCGTAATGCATCGTCTGGCTGCTATGTGCTGCTCGGCTTGTTTGTAGGCAGATATCTTCCCGATCTCTTCCTCTCCTTTTTCTTGGGCACACTTTCCGCACTTTACTTAACCCTGCCCGTGTTCCTGTGCTGGCATCAGACGACCCTCGAGCCCGGCTAGTTGAGACAGTGTTGAGGCGGCATCTTCAGGCGTGTCCTGTGAGGATTCCATGAAGAGAGACTTTTGCAATCCACCACGACCCTGCCCGGGCATATCATCCATATCCTCATTAGCAAGCTGATAGCCCGATTCGTCATATGGTTGACTCCTCATATCTATGTCATAGTCATACGTGTTTGTATTGAGGAAATCCATAGGGTCGACCTCCGTCTGATCATCCATTCTCTGTTCTACAGGACAAATTACATCAGCCGGTACTATTGCACCCCCTTCATCATGTCGTCCGCCGCTCTCACCCGGCACTACAGGAGCTGGTAATTGCGTAGGCGGGGTGGTGGTCTCCGCACATGCTTGTTGATGTGTGGTTATTGGTGTGCTCTCGGCCGGCTCCGCATTTAATAAGATTCTTCGTCCATAGGAGCACCCAACCCTTGCAGCTTCCAATCCACGGCGGGGTCTCGTCGTCCACTCCCACATGCTGTACTGGAGGAGGCAAATCCTCGTGCCCCAATTTCACACTGGTCAAGCTAACCATAAATTGACCAGCGGGGATCGGCTGGTTGTGGAACGTGGGTTGCGAGGGGTCCATTATCATCCCCTTTCCCACGTCCACCTTCTGGCCTTTGATCAAGTAGAGTATGGTGCACGGGGTTTCTTTCGCCTGCAAACACATATGTCTGTGGCGTAAAACAACCGAAAGGCAACAAAAATGGAATATTATATATATATATATATATATATATATGTTGGTGCGACATGTAATTACCGTGACGGCGTCGAGCTCAGCCAAAGACGAAGGCCCACCTAGCGCGCCAGAGACTAAGGACGGGCTGCTATGAGCGGGACCGGCTGTGAGAGGAGGCCTGGTTGCGTGAGCAAGTGATGGTGCGATGGTGTTGTTGTTCATGGAGTTGCTCTCGACGAAACTGGGCAACGGGAAATCATGTACCGTCTTGTCTGGATTTTCCTTCGCCCAGTTGATGATAATCGGAACCAAGTTAGTAGCGAAATCATTTCGCAGTGCGATAAATGCATTGACCGCTTCTTGTAGCAACTCATATTTGTCCTCGGCTGCTTTTTTCGCGTCCTCAGCTGCTTTTTTCTCGACCGCAAGCTTCACCTTCGCGTCGATGTCCGCCTGACTAAACTTCTTTTTATGCTTCTTGGCCTCTGGGCCCTCGTTGTAAAACACCTTCCACGTGGCGCCATCTCCAGCGTCGTGTACACGACCATATTGCGGCCGCTGGCCCAAAGGGAGTCCCTTAAGTTCGTTCAAGGCCCGGTTGAGAGGGGTGTCCCACTTGGGCCTCATCGGAGAAGTAGGGCTTTCGGCTGCAAGCTGGTGTTGCTTCTCCAGTAGTCTAATCAATTTCCTCGTGATCTGGTCCGTGTAAAAAACCTTTTTTTCCTTGTCCCACTTGTAGCGGGCCCTGATGAAGTCACTTTTCAAAATACTTTTCCAAATACTTTTCTTGTGCTCCTCCATGATCAGCAATCGCCCTCTTCCTTTTTAACGTCTTATACACAAGAACAGCATTTGAATGGATAAATATGGTATGGCGACAGATGGAATTTGTACTGAAAATGGATAGGCAGGGCGTATTCACATACACGATGTGTAAACTAAGCTAATGGCAATTCAACAAAGTAGAAGCAATGCAAAGCATCAGTGCAAGATATGTGCGAGCAATGTAACCTTGGAAAGTTAGAGCAAGTACCTTGATGGGTGAATAAGATAGGGCATCTTCCTCTGACTCCTCCACTAGGGAGCTACATTGACTTAGGTCTCCCTCTAGCTCGTAATCACCCGTTAGGATCATATTACGAGCATGAAATCAGAGGTGGAGAGCGTTTGCATTGCATTGCATCTAGACTTGATTTCAGTCCCTTAATGCCAAGTTTGACAGCCATGGCATTGTTCTGCTTTTATTCTTTTCATGCGCCAAGATCATAATCATTATGATGCTGTTCGTAATCTAAGGTTCATGAAAACATAAAAAGTAGTCGATTATCTATGGAATGCATTATGGATTCAACTCGGAGAGTGTCTCCCTATAAACCCCTGCATATATGCAAAGTTCACCTCCCCAACCGTGGCCGACTGACCACACACGTAAAGACAAACCCCTTATGTCTCTATAACAGTGTGCACACATTTCAAAACTAAAGTAGGAACATTAGAATCATATGAAATTCAGATTTGAACAAATAAACTAAGCAATATGAGTGGGCGTAATGTTTAGCTTCAAGGTGGACTGTTGGTAAAAGCGACACAAAGCAAGTAGGCAGATTGTATTCCATGTAAAAGATCGAAACCTATGTAAAAGCTGGAAATGACACTTTCTTTCTATACAACGCAGTGTTCGTTACCCACACATGATGGAAGAGATCACATAGACAAATACTATTCACTCAGGTCTACGGTTCCAGTATTTAGAAACAGGGTGGTCCACCCTAAAAGAATATTGACAACAAATATAACAAGGCAAGCATAGATGTAGTGAATCAATCATTTACTTGTGAGCTTATTAGGACAAGTATGCAGAATTGTAAATCGCAGAAGAGACCGTCCCAAAATCTGAATGAAGAAGTTTGTCTAGCACTTATTGTTTGCAACTAATCGACGTGAATAATTGGATATTATATCGAATGAGTAAGAAAGACAAGTAAAATTGTCAACAAACCTGGCTTGCGTAGTAATCTGGGTCAATGTCACTACGACCAACAATCCAAAATGACTAGTTTCGCTCCGAGGGCCGAATTTTGAAAACCCTGTGAACTTTAGAGGTACTAAAGATTACCGAAATACATCTGAACCATTAAGTGTAGGTAGCACCGAGCACACAACAAACCCTAATGACAGTCCCGCCTAATGAGTAATGAATCAATTAGAAAATGGGTGATGAGGAGTGGTCACGAGTGTTGAGGACGTATCTCAGGATAAATTGGGTTGGCTTGGTGGGTGCCGCACGCTGAGCCCCGAACGGACTAGGAAGGTAGGCACGGCAAGGCCTCGGCAGCGGTGTGACGCTGTTGGGCGAGCGGCTCCTGGCCTCCTATTAGTCCGGCGTCTCCTCCTAGTGTCATGCCGTCTGGGGACGGCAAGTCGCCGGCGAGGCAGGCGGCTGGGGGCGAGTAGAGATCGGAAGCACGCAGCAGAACAGAGGGGAATCGGGGCCTGGGACGACCCAAAATCCTGTGGTGGGCGGCCCACCGTGGGCACCCTCAGAGATACACACCCATGCGGCGTAACATGCATTTTCAAACTAATTTAGGAACATTTAATGACCAATTAAACAACTCTGTTTTAATAATATCGATTCATATTTGAACATCTAAGCTTGTTTAGCTTGATGCGTGGAGCGATGTTATTATGACACGAAGCACGATTACGATCAGATAGTGATCATAAAAGGGGAAACTCTAAGCATATTTTTTTAGCAAAAGAGGGTTTCCCCTCCGATTTCTATTAAAGAAACCACCACGGAACCAACATGATCAATTAAACCCTAAGCATGATCCATTAAACCGTATTATGGTTGTGCCATGGCAGATTTGAAGCTGCAAACCGGAGAGATGATATTTAGCATCCATTGTTTGCTTCGAACTAAGAACTAAATTCTAAGAGCTGAAAAGAAAGTAGAGTAACCAAGTTAAGATCTATTTTCTGGTTGAGCTCAAAAAGTTTAGGAGATATGAAGTACCACCTCTCTTGCGGTGCCGTGTAGGCATCCGGGGTGCGATGGCTGTCGGTGGCGTTGAAGCAGATCTGTGACGGTAGACGGGTGCATCGGGGGATAAGTCCCGTTGCGGTGGAAGAGAAGGTCGTGTGAGCGGCCCCGGCAAAGAGGACGACGGCGCCGATGAAGCGAGAGGACGCGATGCAAGGCTATTGGTCCATCGCCGTGGATGAGAAACGTCCATTTCTAGCAGTGGACGATGTGGTCTTGGTAGGCGCTCCGGCTTGGTGGTGGCCGGTGGCGTTGGATGTGGTGGAGGACGGCGGTGATGGGTGGGGTGGCAGACGGAGGCTGGTGTGGGGATGGGGTGTTCTAGCGTGGACGGTGTATGAATGGGAAAATGGAGGGAGAGGTACGGGGAACCATGTTTTTGGGACGCGCCTGTCTGAAATATGGGAAAGTTACGAACTCAGCCCCTGTTTAAAATTTGGACGTCTGGTTGGTTGGGGATAGGACGGTAATCTTGCATCTCGGCAATATTTTCCCAAAGCGATTTCGGGCGAGGAGAGGGTGGTTGGCGCCCACGGTGTATGAACGGGGATGACAGGTAGGGCGGTTGTGTCACGTCTGAGTGAAGTTACAAACCTGCCCCTATTGAAAGTATTTGCCTACATCGATTTCGGCCGAGTCGAGTTTGTTTTGCCGCCCACCGTGTATGAATGGGGAATGGAGGGAGAAACAGAGGTCTTTTGGATGAGCTTGAATCAAATGTGTTTTGTCATTTATGTTTGACGCCCACCTTGTCGGAATGGGCTCAGAGGCGGCCGTGTCACGTCCAATTGAAGTTACTAACCTACCCTATTTAGAGCGGTGGAAATCGGGCGATGGATTGTCCGTGTAATGGGTAGACAGTAATTTCCATCTCCCAAACACTTGGCTTCGCAGCCGACGGGAGTGGACATTTTGCTGCTTCTTTCAATTTTGGGACAATACGCATCCACGTTTACCGGCAACTAAATTCGAATCCATTTTGTATTCCTATATGAATCTTTATAAATCATTCTATGTGTTTTTATATATCTTCAAAAGGACGACAAAGATGTATTCCAATCGTCATATATGAATATGGTTTACAAATGCCGATACTCAAATTCGTAAACTAGTATCCAGCTTTAAGGTGAATTGAATATTTGGAACACTTCATGTCCAACTCAAATGTCACACGCAGCATAATGTGTACTCCCATTTAGATATGTACACACGCGATGTATCAAGATTCAAATACCGAGTCAATCAACCAAGAATGTATGTAACTAATGGACATATAAACACTTATAGAGTATATGGATCAATAATATCAACTAACATACATAAGCCAAAGTCATTGTACTTTTTTTGGCTACAACAACATTCTTTTTAGCTAGCATCTTGGCCCTTTCCGATGCGTGCCACTTATGGTCCATCTATACTACTACTATTGCTGAATGCACATTCAGCCCGCTTTGGCATATTTGTAGGTCCTGCACAGCAATCCAAATGAAATGTCTCCGAGTCTTATCAATTAATACAGACTTGTGCTCAAATAAAATTACAAACCAAAAAACAAAAAAACAATTATTACATGATCTCTAAAACAAATGTTTGATTGATTACATGAACAGACAACACAAGAGTTATTCAACTATGGAAAGAACATTTCACCTATGATTTACCAAGTAGGAATTTAATTTCCTTTTTTCCTTCAGGACCTTAACAATCTGGTCAGTCTCAGCTTGCTTCCTTTTGAAATCCACCAAATATTTAATGGTTGTCTTGAGTACTGCTTGTGATTGTGTTGTTTGCTTCCTCAACATGTCAACTTCATCTCTAAGTGCAGAAGTAGAATCTCTTTCTACCACTAGTTTAGCCTCTAGAGCATCAGCAGTTGGCAATTCATAATGCACGATCGGGTCAGTGCCACTGCTATGGGATGATGCAACGTCCATGGGGACCTTGCTCTTTGATCTTGGGCTAACCTGTTTTTCCATTAAAGTTCCGATTGGATTCAGAAAAGTTGAAGTTAGCAAAACATCTCAACTGGGAGTTATAATAGCAAACCAGTTAAACAAACAAGGAATTAAAGAGTTTCAATTAGATGCTGAAAAGTACTCCCCCCGTCCCATAATGTAACATGTTTTTTAACATTATGCTAGTGTCAAAAAACGTCCTATATTATGGGACGGAGGGAGTAGTTATTAACATCATTGAAACCCAAGGCGGCAAAGCAAAGCGATTAAACAAACAAGTAGATATTTAAGTTAAGGCAAACAGGTAATTCTTAACAGTAAGTATCAAACACATAGATAGGCGCAGTCTACAATATGATTAACATGTTGTGCCATTATGTAATCAGTAGCAAACTAAATTAAGCCAAGCAACGTAATTGAACAATTTTGCAATAAGTGGCTAACTAAAATTACGAGAAGCAGGTAACTGAACTTATGCTAGTTTTTTGTACAGGCACACTGCAACTTCCTTTTCACTTACAAGGTTGTACAAAGGAGTCCATGGCATCAATTGCTTGGATACGCAGTCCCAATACTTCTTTCTTCCCACACTTCATGGGTAAGTCGAATGGTTAATCTGGTAAGATGGTGCGTCCTTGATATGTTATATGAGGACGTGTAGTCAGACTAGTTGTAGCCAAACACATCACACTGGCTTTTACTGTATATTTCATGCGATTACTTTTGGCATATCAAGATCTAAGCAATCTACAATAGGATGAAAAGACTGGCATCCTTCACATTATTGGCGAACTCAGTTCATAGAAACAAGCAATTCAACCATTCTTGGGGTAAATCAAAAGCGTCACTGGAATATTTTTCACTATCCAATCATACATGCAAAAAGGGGCGACGCCACCATAGGGGCTGGTATGGGCGGCCGCTTGTGTGGCTGGAAAGTGTGCACCTAGTTTGAGTCGTCCAGTTGGCCCACGCTAGTTTTGTTCGTCCCAACGCACGAGCAGCAATGTAAAAAATGAAGAAAATGTTTCAACTTGGATGGGCCAATAACATAAGTGCAAGGCAGGCCCTATAGCAGGCTCAAGCAACCCAAACGAGCGCCTCCCATATCGATCGACAATGAAAAAATCCCAATTCATTCGCTTCCACCTCCGTCTGGTTCGCTTCCTAACCTAGCCGCCGGACAGACCGACACAAGCACCTCCTCGCGCCCTCGTTGGAGGGCGGTCGCCGGCCTTCAAGCGAACGGAAGGACAAGAAGATGAAGATCCAACCCTGGGTGTAGCCTGCGTGGGAGGCAGCAACGGCAGCACGAGCATGGCATCGAGCTTGCGCAAATGGACAGTCGCAACTTGCAAGAGTAGCATGCGCAACGAGCAGGTACATCACATCCTTGATTATATCTAATTCAACTCTTCAATTTCTGGCCAATAGTTAAACCTGATGGTGTTGTAAAACTGCTTGTATGTAGGGAATCTATGAGAACATGAAACCAATTTCTGCTTATTTTATAACTACCCCAATCAATACTGAACTGATTGAATCTGATGTATCTAATCAAGTTTCCGGTGCAAACATACAAGCTAATGTTGTTCTTGAGCCTGAAGTGTCTAATGAATGCATCGCTAATGAAGGATTTGATGCAAACATTTTACATGCGCCAGGTGATGAACTTATAGTTTCTATTGAGGGATCTAATGCAATCATTTTGCAGGCTATTTGAATGTTTTATTGTCTAATGATGATCTTCTATGTTGAGAGAGACAGAGATTTGCGGCATTGATGACAAGCAAATTATAGTGCATTTTCATAGCTTGAGGAAACGTCGAGGCCATCTACCAGAAAGTCCCCATATCATGAAAACATAGCATAAATACTTTTCTAATCTATTGTTTGAAACTATTGGCATACTTGTGCAGGATAGATATTGATATGCAGTTTGCGCACTGGTTATACGTGCAATTACACTTCGATATTTTCAGCCAGAGAACGAATAATTTAAGCGAGTATGCACCATGTTTGTAGTCCTTGTACACCATGTTGCATTTTGTGTTTTTGGTGCTTGCATCATTTAGTGTTTATAATCTGAACTACTTTGGATCATTAGCTGGTTTTCAAAGTGCATGTAGCTTCACATTTCTCAAGTTATGTTGATTTCCGGAGTGCAAGTGCCTTCGTATTTTTTAAGTTAAATGTTCGCCCCTGGTAACTTAAATTCGTGGATCAGCCACTGCACACAAATCATACATGTATGCCAGTACGAATTAAATGAAATGCAGGGACTTACGCTAGCTCGTTGTATAGGCTCACTGCAGCTCTGCTTGCGCTTGGGATGTTCCATGTACAAGTCCATGTTACCACTTTCTTGGATGTGCAGGCCTTGTGCTCCTTGCATCCCCCTCTGCATTTTTGACACGGCGAATGGTTGATCAAATAAGAGCAATCGACCTTTATGTTGTACCGGAGGACAAATACTTACAAGGTTATACGGGTGTGCAGGATGTGTACCAGATCTCGTAGCCCCGTCATGCTTCGCTAAAAAATGGATTTGCTTGTTTCAGATGATATCTCCAGAAGAAATAAGAGTTAAAGTAAGAGTTGCATAGGCGTGTAAGCTAAGAGAGCAGTGAAAGGATATCCAAACATCATTGGAACAGTGCACAAGGCAGTGATGTGTGGATACCTAGTTCGGGCCGACGTTTGGGCATGCCCGCCTAGCTAGAGTGCGGGTCACTTCAGAGCCGTTGAGGGTGATGCGCTGGCGTTGGCTGGCCGTGCACGGATGCAGATCTTGAGTGGCAGTGGAGCGCTATGATGCGGTGGACAAGACCGTTGGTGAAGCCCCAACGGCCTCGGGGGGCGGAGGTGCGACGATATGCTCGGTGAAGTAGCCCCGGTGAGCTGGGAGACGGCGTCGGTGAAGCGCACCTGATGCGGTGGAACTCGGTGTCCGTGAGGCACGTCGGTTGCGGCGGCCGACGTTGTCGGTGGACCACCAGCTGTGGTGGACGAGGGCGTAGATGAGGTAGCTCCGGTGCGGTGGTGAAGCGCGACCGTCGTCTTCGTCGATGTCGTCCGACACAGAGGTGGGGAACGGTGGGGAAAGAGACGAGACGAGGGGAGATTTGAGGGATGGCGGCGAATTAGGGATTTGAGCAATCTGGGCGCGGAAGGGGACGGTGGAGAAGAGAGATTTTGTGGCTGGAATGGGGGCCGCCAGATATTTTAATCCGAAACGTGGAAGCGCGAACTTATATTGTCGTCGTCCTTTTGGGGGGGGTGGGAGGCTGGGTGCTACACGTCCGTCCGACACACACGACCACCCCAACAGGACTATGCTTCGGTGCCTTAAGGCACCTGCCTTTGTGTCCATGACATGTGGGCCCAACAGTGGGTGGCGCACATGTCGGCCACCAAGGGCGATTGCCTTTAAGGCACCCAAGCGGCCCACCCGACACGACCTCGGTCCGCCTGGTGCGCCTACATTTGAGAATGCAAATGAATCTTCTTTCATTTGCAAACGAATCTATATGTATTACCATGCCCGTGTTTTCCTTGCAATAATTAGTCATTCGAAACGAGATACTCCATCCGTTCACTTTTGTAAGTCATTTCAGACAACTTAAAATGAACTGTTTTGCACATTGTCTGAAATATCTTCAAGGTCTTATAAAAGTGAACAGAGGGAGTACTATTAATTAATTAATGAGGAGTTATTTGAAAAAAATCAAAATGGTACCCACGCTAACGTGGATTAGAGTGTGTCACATGATTAGTTATTTGAATTAGAGTGTGTCATGTAGTTAGTTATTTGAATTAGAGTGTGTGTCACGTAGCGATCTCCAATTCTAACGTGGATTTCGCATTTCACTGTATCCATGATACTTTTTTAATACAAATTCATATGTATATGATGAACACCATGGTAGTGAGAAAACTTTTGGATGGATTCAAACATATGACCTACAAAATAGCACAACAAATTGAGCCAATGTCAACTTTTCGAAACTTAGTATGGCACGAATTGAAATAATTACCCTTATGCTCGGTCCTCGGTTCAAATCTTACAATGTACACCGAATTGAAACATCGATATTAAGTCTCGTACTATGTACATTCAAATGTTGTTTTTAGCCTCCCCCCACCCCCCCGCGCACAAACGCAACATACTTCCTGTATCGGTCAATCTTCCTCTCCTAACCACCTTAGCAAGCTATCGGTTTCAAACACACGTTCATTCTTTCTCTCCATGTTTCGATCTCTAAGTCTCTCAACTACACAACCCCTTTTTCCACTCATGTTACCAAATGTACTTACCTCACACACCCGCCATTGCACCCATGCCGAGCTCTCCCCCCCTCTCCCTCTTACCCTCTCGCGCTAAATACATGCATTGCCTATCTAGCCCCCCCAACCTCTCGTGCACACTAACGCACGTTGTATATCTAGGTCACTCCCTCGAGACTGTCTCACTCTTTCTTCCGCACGGCGGGCCACACTCTCTCAATCTAGCTCTCTTTATCCGAGTCACGTTTAACCTCGTTTTCTTTCACACACAAATGATATATCTCCCTGTTCGGGCCTCGATCGACACACTCTCTACTCTCTCACGCAGATTGTCTATCTAGGTCAGTCCATCCAAGCCGCCGCCACTCTTTCGACCTCATGGTGGGCCACGCTCACTCAATCTCTCTCTCTCTCTCTCTCTCTCTCTCTCTCTATCTCTCTCTCTCCGTATGTCTCGATTTACCTCACTCTTTCTCGGACATCGTCTATCTAGGTCACTCTCTCCAACCCGTCTCACTCTTTCGATCGCACGGCGACCCTATGTGATCGGTTGACCTTGCTTCCTCCCACGCACAAAATATATCTACACGTCTGCGGATCGGATCATCTCTCAAGCTCTATCTTACAGCCCTCACCCTTACCAAAAGCTCAATCATACAATATCTCTCCGGAGCATATATATTTGTTCAATGAATGTCGGACCACACTCACTTTGTCTCTCTATCTATATGTCTCTCGATTGACCTCGCTTTCTCATACCGTATGTTCCACGCGTTGAAACTACTACCTCTCCATCCCTCGCAAAGCCGGAGCTATTTACATTGCGAGGGGCACTCCAACCTTGGATTAATTTGTGTAGGCATTTATTCCGGTCGATTTAGATTATATTTTCGTAGCATTCGGCCCACAACAACTCCAAACACCATTGCAACTCACGCAACTCCCCTAGTTGATTTCCCTCTGGCTCGGTCATCGCTCTCTCGCACGTCCTTTCTCGCCTTCAACGTTGCACCATGGTATTATTGAAAAAACTATGTTGTTCTCTTTAATTATTATAAATAAGCTACAAAACTACACACCGATAGTCCAGTTGGAATGGAACAAATTTCGACCCACAAATTAAAGTGCTACAAACTACACACCGAGGGGCCCACATGTCATGAAACAAATTTGGACCCATATACAAATTAAAAAATAAAGGACGAGGATCGAACATGCGACCGGGCCTTCAAGCCGCACGTCAATAGGCAACATACGTAGAATAACAATGTTTGTTGTACCCCCTTTGTTCACATAATGTTTTTATATTACCACAGCCTAATTAATGGATAACATGTAATATTATTTTTAGTACTATTCGCCTTCACTTACTGGTGAGTTACATGTGTGCTCTCTCTCTCTCTCTCCTCCCCTTCTGCGTTTAGACGCACTGGAAAACAGGAAGAACTCGCGGGCGATGTTGCCGTTGACCATATCTGGACGCGTTCACAAGTCACGGCACCAGTTTCACGTACTAGCAGCACTAGTCACAGGTACGTGCAATGCACGTTAATTTGGAAGTATATTAAGTGCATGCGGATATTAACTACTAGGATATTATTTGCGTGTTGTCGGTGATTAGCACTATTTTTGGCATGAAATTAACTGCACGCTAAACGTGTTGAGCGCTCAACATTGAAGCAGTCTAGGTCGTTGGATGACAAGGAATACATGTGGCTTGATGACGTTTTATATTTAATTTGATACGGCTCTAGCAGAACATTCAATCCATCAAACCATACATTTCATTCAGTCTGACTCCGACTTTAAATTATACGACGATTGATATAAAATAAACGGAAATGATAAACGTTTGGACTTTAATCATGGCAATCCGAACGTTTTTCAAGGCAAATTTAGATTACGCGGCGGTGGCGGGGGCGTCTCGCGGTGGGAAGCGGCTCCTCTGCCGTGCTCTGTGTGTCGTCCGGCCACTGACCAACGGCGACGGCAGCGTCTTGCGCCATTATTGGCGTACTCCTGGACGTTGGCCTAGCTTCAAGGAAGGCCAAAATGTTCGGACTTCGAGCGAAGTCAGCTGGCGGGATGAGGCGACTGGCGTTGGTGCAAGGAAGCGGTCGACGGCGGCCATCCATGCCGCTAAGGGGGGCACTGGCACCTGCGCGGGGACATGCGCTGTCAACGGCGCGTCGGAGACATTCGTGTACACGGGCACCGGCACGGGCGCGCCGCGTCAGACGCTGCGCATCTGTTGGCAGGTGCAGGCGTGCGTCGATGCAGACGCTTGCGCATGCGCTGGCAGGTGCACGCGGTAGCGTGAAAGTTGGCGAGACCTCATGGAACCCCGTGGCATCAAGCTCGGCCACAATGTGCGGCTCCCAGCCCATCAATGCCACGGGATGGTATTTGGCCTTGATCGGGCGACGGGAGCGGAACGAGAGCGGGGACAGCGCGGCGTCTTCCCGCAAGGCCGATTCAAGCTCGTCCCCAACGCACCTTATGTTCTTGAGACTCTACCGGGTGTCTTCCTCATGAAACTGGAACACTAAGGGCAGACCATCGTGATGCGGCATGGCGTACGTTTAGGTCAGGCTAGTTGGAGGTAGACGACATGAGAATCGGAGAGGAAGAGAGAGGATTGTAGCGATACCGGGTAGTCCAGGGTTGATTTTAAACTGCGGTGCCGGCGAAATTAAAAGTGGGAGCAGTTGGGACGACGGTGGGCGGCGGAGCCTGGTGAAAGGGCTCGCCTCCCGGTGAGTCTGCAGATAATGCTTTCGCGCCGGCCTCCTCGACACCGGCACAATGTTCTGCTCAAGACGCCTCCCGTCGACTCACACGCTTCTTGGGGACGGCACTGCCGATGAGAAGCGGGGACTTCGTGGCGGCACGTAAACGCCACGGTTTCAATAGTGAAAGCGTTCGCCTTTAACGTGATGTGGTCTTTGTTCTAAAATACCTTGGCTCTTCATTTGTGCAACTTGTCATAAGCAGCTTGTCTCGAATTGAAGAAAAACCTTACAAAGTAATATTTGTGCCATATCACGTGACCATGCTCAATCAAGAATTTATGCTCACTTTTGGATTTTCTGAAATTTAAGATCCAGGATTCGAAACAATATCATAACCTGCATCATGCAATAAATTTTCAAGCCGTTACATCTGTCCTGTTGTATTTCTTAAGACAGGATTTGGTCAAACATTTTGCTTAGTTAAACCTCCTTTCCGGTTTATAGGGCTCAATTCAAAAATCTCACCAACCAAGGTAGATGGTGAGTGGTGGAACAATTGTTGTAGTTTGCAAAACCACTCAATTAATGCGTTTGTTTTCCTCAAAAATTGTGTTTACGAATGCATTAATTGCAATGCATGCATGCATAAAGTACATGCATTGGTCAATTTTCTCTTAATACTTGCATGTAATGATTTATTGCACCTTGAAATCTGAACATGTGATGGGGAACAACCAAATTGAGACTTATAAAATGGGAAAACTAAAATTTTGAGATAAGCCCTATAAACCGGAAAGGAGTAAAAGGATAATCCCTCTGTACCAGTGCATTGCCTGATATATTAACTCAAGTACTAGGCACGAACAAACGGGCTCAATTATGTGCTCATCCTAGTGTAGTAGTAGTAGTAGTACTAGGCAATGAAGTTGATGGGTAACCTTGACGAGCAAGCATCGAGGTAATTGAACTGCTCGCACGGTAGGTAACATTGTCTAGTTATCAAGCATCCCTCCGTTGTTCATCGGTAGTCATTATGGATCGGGGACATGAGGGAATTTCCTAGGGCTGGAATTTCGGCGCCAGATATTTCGACTTGAAACACCGAGGCTCGACCGGGTTGGGGTTGCCTAATGTGCATACCATGCACGCCAATCAAGGACACGAGCCCATTTTTTAGGATCAACACGAGCCAAGGTCCGGCTGGTACGCCTGCTGGGTCCTACCATTTGAGAATACGAAAGGAACCTTTTAAATTGCGAGCGAATCTATGTGTATTACAATACCGTATTTTCCTTGCAAATACTAATCTCAACGTGGTAATTGATTTATGACGAGTTGTTGAATTAGATTGAATTTGTGATATAGTGATCTCAACATGGATTTCACATTTCATGGTATCCCTAGTAAGTTTTCCAATGCAAATTCAAATTTAAAAGATGAACAATATGGAGGTGAGAAAACTTTGTATGTATCAAGCATATGACCACACACACACACACACACACACGCATGACACACACGCATACGAACACAACAACAATCCAATAAGTATAGTGCATCTATTTTTCCAACCCATGCATGTATGACACGAGTTCAAAAATACTCCTTCTATTCCTAAATATTAGTCTTTTAGAGAGTTCAACAAGTGACTACATACGGAGCAAAATGAGTGAATCTAGACTCTAAAATATGTCTATATACATCCGTATGTGCCAGTCCATTTGAAGCCTCTAAAAAGATTAATATTTAGGAACGAAGGGAGTAAAATGTAAGACACCCATGGTCCTCAGTTCAATATTTAAAATGAACATGAAACTGAAACATGAATATTACGTCTAGTACTACAGTACATGCAAATGTTGTGTCTAGGCGGAGCTATGATTGTCGGGGGTCAACCCCTCGACCTTAGATAAAATTGTGGAGCTCTGTTTAGGGTTGTTTAGATTATATTTGTCCCCACCCTCCCAACCACCGATTGGTTGTGCACACCCACTCTCCTCCCCGGGATAATATCATGTGCCCCCATGCCTTAGATGCTATATGCCGATCTGAGTTGCTTGGAGCTTGTAGATCTGAGATATAGCAGCTCACATGATGTGTCTTAATTTTTTTGCAGGAAACCTTGATGAGTTTGAGAATTGCACACAATTTGTACAAAAACTACTTAGATGCCCTTTGATCCCATATCGATAGACCTCGAAGCTCGTATCACCGTAGCATCTAAGATGAAGGAGGACATCATATTCTCCTGTATGTAAGAATATCATGTGCTACCACACCTTAGATGCTTTGGTGATACAAGCTCTTCGGAGGCGTTGGATTTGTGACCCAACACCTCCTCGGTGGTTCGAATGTTTTTGCGTAAAAGCCCCAAAAGAGTTCGCCACTGCTTACAAGCACAAAGACTGTTCAGATGCCATTGGATCTCAGATCAAACGACCTCCAAGCTCGTATCACCGTAGCATCCAAGCTGCGATAGCACCTTATGTTTTCTCGCACGGGAGAGTATGAGGTGATCCCGCACCATAGATTCAATGGTGATACGAGTTCACTGAGATCTAACGGCCCATAATAGGAGGTTTGAATGTTTTTGCAATATACGGCTGATAGAGTTTGGGAAATGCGCAGAAAGTACAAGTACTATGCATGTGCCATCTGATCACTAATCATACAACCTAGATTATCATATCACCGTAGCGGGTAATTAAGCTACGGGGAGCACCTAATATGAGCACCGGGGAGCCGTTGGATCGAAGATGCAGCGGCACACACGAGGCCTGAATGTTTTATTTGCAACAAAAAAAAACTTTGGATAGTTTGAAAATTGCGCGTAATTACAAAGACTACTCCCAAGCCATTGGATCTCACTTCCAACGGTGTAAAAACTCGTATCACCATAGTATCTAAGCTGCGGCGTGGATGTGATATTCTATGCCGCTGTCATTTTTGTTTATAAACTTGCAAAATACGTGTAACTCGTGTCGTTATTTGTCTAACCGCACAAAGTGTTTGTTCAAAAAAACCATCCTACACTGAAATATCGGAACAACACACGGGGGTCCCACTTTTCATTAATCAAATTTGGACCTAAAACTAACAAATCTGAAAGACGAGATTCGAACTGGCAACTTGGACTACAAAGCGTAAGTCGATAGCCTGAAAAAATGAAAGGTTGTTGGCTTTGTCCCATAACTTGATTTTATACAGTACTTGCGTTGAGTAGAGTAGAGGGAGTGCCTCGTCAACACGTGCATGACCGTTGTCTCACTTACGGGTGGGTCCCAGGTCTGCGATCTCAATCTCTCTTCTCTCCATCGTCTAACCTTTGCACGGGCACACACGAAGAGCGGCGCTAGCTTGCCATGGTGTTATTACAACTAAAAAAAGCTTGGAAAATAGAAGAATCGCCTACAACAAGAGACGTTGTGGCTGGTCGAGACAGAGCTAACCGTGCCATGTTTGCATGATGAAGCTGTGTGGCTAGTGGGGTGTTTTCGACCGACTGGCTGGGTTCCGAGGTTGAACCATAGGTACTACGTCTGATACAGTATATTTTTACACGCACATTTTTCTTCCGTGCCGAGACTTGGCACACACCCTACATGTGATTTCGGGGTCCTCCCGGGTGGTGCACGCAAATATTCTTCCTGGACGTGGGATGCCCTACCGCGTTTTCGGGTCCTCCTCGGTCGTAAAGTAATCGAAGCAAGTAAATGAGTCCTCAAATCACGAAAGACCACCTTTCCCGCCGAGTACATCGGTGAAGCACGGTGGCTAGCTAGTTGGGCTAGTTCGACCGATTAGCTAGGCCGCCGCCACATTTGTTTTTTCACCCCTTTTTTTATCTACTTGCCGGCAGGTAAATTTAAATATCCACCGCGGCGTTGCTCTGGTGCGGCAGGATTTTTAATTTTTTGATTGATGGGAGCAGGCACGGCAGGATTTTTAATTTTTTGATTGACGGGAGCAGGCGCGGTAGCAATTATTCATGATGACTCCGCCTGTAAAAACCCACTGCTCCCTGATGTGAGAAGTCGTCGACTGGTGTTTTACCGTGGTGAAAACCAAAAGATTCCACGCTCCTCGGCTGGCTCCGTCCACCTTCCCGTAGATTGCATTGCCTTTCAGCCATTTCGCCCCCTTTGCTTCCTCTCCCCATTGCTTCTACCTGGTGCCATGGCGGCGCAGCAGATCACGGAGTCCGAGGTGAGGCGCTCGACACGTGAGCTCCATGCCAAGTATGCGAGCGGGGCCAGGGCGTGGAGCTCCGTGAGCTCAAGGAGGAGAGGAGTGCCATGCTCCTCCGTTATGTCACGGGAGTTCACGGAGCTTCAAAGCAGCAGGCGTCCACCACAAAGATGCTCGAGGCATCGGCGGTGTTGCCGCAGAAAGCGGGAGATACGATAGGCCGTCGGGGAGCCGTTGAGCGCGAGCGGGCCGATCGTGACGAGGTCCAGGATCGCCTCAGCCACTTGGTGAACCAAGTTGCCACACACGTGTTGCGGCTGCATGATGCCTACCGCCGTGCCAGCGCGACGATGCCGGCCGTCGGGCTAAACCTGTTCGACCACCCGGTCGACTTCAACGAGCTGCGGCTTCCTGACCTGGTCTCCTTCTTCACCTATATCTCCGAGGAGCTGAGCCGTCTCCGCACGATGGTGGGGGCTGAGCTGGACAAGGAGGGGTTGCGCGCTGCCGTCGCCGTTGCGGGCGAATCCTTTCGAACTACGTCACCGTAATCCATTCGTGCCATTGGACGCCGTCTTTGATGAGCTGGCTCCGCCGACCGGGAGCGGCCTCTGCGGGCGGTTGCACCCTGCATCACCAACATCGTGCGCCTCGAGAAGCAGAGGGACTTCGGTGGTGTTTAGGCGCCCTCTGCATGGGCATGTCCATGTCTCGGCACAACATGACCGTTGGATCAAACTCAGACGGTGCAGATAAGTCACTGTAGCACAAAGCGTGTGGGTGTGTTTAGTTGCATTCTCATCTCAATATAGTTATTTCGTCTTCGTGTATTTTTGTCAACCTACTAGTGTGGACTCATGCACCCTTCATGCACTCTGCCAAACACCCAAAAGTGGGTCGAGAAGGGAACTTTTGCTCCCATCCCGTGCACCCTTCATACACCCTGTCTAACACTATAGGACGTGCTTGGATGGTTCATGTTTCGTGGACTCTTTGTAGCACCGTACTCTCCATGTGTTGTGGACCTAGTTACATTAACATTGATCTCACCATTCATTCTCGGAGACGGTCGAAAAAAGCGGTACTATGTTACATATAGGAATAGTTGACATGCGCACAACATCATTTGTTATCGTCATATCTTACTACACTAGCAACAAGATTGTGTAGTAATCGACGTATGAACCACTGCACATGCCTAGTAGTAGGAGCACTGTGTATGTTCAAGTGGCTGCTGTGTTTCGCACTCCTCCATCGTAAGATTGGAAACGCTTGATGTAATCATTTTTATCTTCAGAATGAAAAATAGTGGACACGCTCTACCGTGCGGATCCTCCTCTAGCCATGCACTAAATTACTCACTTTCGCCGACGTGTGGGACAGCCAGCACCTGGGTCCACCAACCATGCACTAAATTACTCCGTAGTAGAGTGACGGTAGAATACCCCGACCGAACCACCGCACTAATGCCCAATGAGCCATCAAATCACAAAACCCCTCCTTTCCAAAGCAAAGAAGTTGGACGGACGAAGCAACCATCATTTCACTCTTCTCTCTCAGCTTCCTCTCTTGAAGAAAACCCCCACTCGCTTCGCTTCTCCCTCATCTCGTTCCTCCTTTCACTCTTCTCCCTCATCTTCCTCTCTTGGATGGACGCCAGAGCACCGGCCGACGTGATGTCTATGGCTCTGGCCAAAACCGTCGAGGCTCATGGTACGAAGAAGCGCAAGCACCCCACCGAGACTACGGAGACAAGCTCAAAGCCATCGCCTGTCCAAGCCCCCTCTCCGGGATCCCTCATTAATCAAGTCCAGGTAATGTCTCTTGTTGACGATCTTTTCTCGATCTTGATCGTGTTTTTTCATCTAACACGCATGACTAGTAATCGGTAGTACAACTTCTGGGTGATCTTGCATGTGATTTTAGTGTGCCAAATGACGGTTCTAAATTCCTCTTTTGACCAAAACATGCGAGAGGTTGACACTGATTTCTTATAGATTACTTTCAACTACTTCCTCTGTCCCAAATTTCTTGTCTTAGATTTGTCTAGATACGTATGTATCTAATACAAAATGTGACTTGATACATCCATATCTAGAAAAATCTAAGACAAGAATTTTGGGACGGAGGGAGTACTTTATGAACATCAATGCTACCTTTTAAGAGGGTATATTTGCCTCAGTAACTTGTGTTATGGATATTGCATGTAACCCCTCTGCTCTCATGCCTTTGAAGACATGTTCTAGTGTCTTTGTTCACTCATCCCTGTGCGTATATGGAGTATAATATCGAAAATCATCTTATATTTCTGAACAGAGGTAGTAATGAAATATGGTTTCTGTTTGAATTAGAACCAGGTCCGCGGTGGAGATGAAGTTCTCAAAGTCATGCCGTGTGAACTGGAAGACCTGATGATGAGTTCTCTTCATGAACTATCCATTTGTTGTGTCCTTGTCGCCATGTGTCCCGAACTAGTGTTTTCCTGTAGCATTGTTGTCGCGTGTTCTCGAGGCTGTACTTGACCACAACAATTTCCTAGTTGTGCCTTCGATTCTGAAGGGTGTGGTTCTTGTAAAGCTTCCCAACAAATCTGATGCGGCCTGTCTTCATCATCATGTTTATGAGTGGAAAGACCACTCATTAGGTTCTCCAAGGTTGACAAGATGGTGATGGTGCATGTAGACATCTCACACGAAGTCCATGGCCTAATCGGTTATGCGGGGTTCATCCCATAGGTCGGTGGCAAGAAATAGTCTGCAGAGTTTAGTTAGTGCAACTTTGCTTGTACGTAGTAAGTACTATTGTTCAAGACTTGATTTGTGTTTGTGAACCTGTATTGTTTATTAATCTTGCCGCTTTTGGTGTGTGGTCAGTCCTGAGAACGGTCTATGTTAATGTCTGTCCACTCAATTCAGTCTGTACATTTTGAAGTATCCAGATCATATTTTTTGTGAGGACGGTTTATCAATTATGGTTACACTCCAATATCTGTATGCATTGCAGGGTTTATCGCACCCACCAGGATTTCCAGTCCCATGGATGTTTGGTCCATATGATTTGTCACGACCTTTTGACTGTCCTGCTTGTGGGAGTAGGCAGGGCCCCTGCATGCCATGCGTAGTTGGACGATCAATCTTCTGTTTAGTACTTCAACATAGTGATTTCCTGGTAAGGATTCACTCGTGTCACATCAAGTAAATCTTATTGATTTACTGTCTAAATCTTATTGATTCAATGTCATGTTTTCTTTCTTTTCCTGCAATTTCACGATGCAGGTTTTTCCATGTGACATTCATCACAGAATAAACCGTTTGGTTTGCTCTACGATGGCTATTTTTGCAGGTTTCACTTCTTATGTCGTGTCAGTAATGAAGGCACTGTCCATCACTTGTATTACTAGAAATAATTGGATCAGTCTGTTGTCTGAGTACAAGCTGAGTCCCTATGATGAACTGCAGTTTGTTTTAACAAAAACTCCACAATTAGTCCTTCTCATGTTTAAAAGAAATGAAGAAAAAAACTGGATCACGGTCATGGATCCTAGTCAAGTTAAAAAGCTGACCATAGCAGACCAGACACGATCGCCGCTGTCTCACACAGATCGAGCACCGACAGTTGCTCTAGCACTGACAACGGCAGCAGCTCAGTCTGATCCAGCTGAGGATTGGGCACCGACCGCGTCAACGGACCAGTCTGATGTACTAGAGGATCGGGCATCGACACCGGCACCAGCTCTACAAGGAGCACCATCTCCGGCAGCAGCAGCAGTGGCTTCAGCACCTGCACCAACACTTGCACTTGCATTTGATCCAGCCCGTACAGTTGCACCGGCAACAGACTGGGCTGCAGTTCGCACTTCATACACCAAAGTCCTCACAAAAACCGACATGTCCACCTTCTTGGTAAGCATTGGCCGCCCAAGTGCTTCGTTCTTTTTTCTTTCCATGTTGTTTCACATGATTCACTGTGTTGATCTAACTGTTTGGTTATGTATTCTTGTTTGCAAACAGAGAATTCCTAGAGCAACGAGGGAGTCATTCAACTATCTGGGCAGCCTTGGTGTGAATGAACCTGCTCAATATACCGTAAGTACAAAGGATGGTCGCATGATGATTGATGCTAAAGGATGGTCAAGGTTCAAATCTAAATCATATCTTGCGGTAGGGGATGATGTCAAAATTGAACTTTCTCGGCAAGGAGAGCTGGTCCAAATCAACTTTGAAATTCTTGATGAGCAAAGACCGCAATCGCCGAACTGATCTATCCTCCGAGAGATTTTGATGTAATAATCCAGCATGGTGAAACAAGTGTCATGTGTGTATAAGTAGTACGACAATATTATTTATCACATGGTATATCGTTGATAGAATTGCAACTCTGATTGCTGGTTAGGAACTAACGTTCGATTTCATTCCAACAACTGTCGTGCTTTATTCAATTTTGTGTATTCGCCTTGCGACAGCATCTAAAACCAGCGCAGTACCGATCGCTTGCAACATGAAAAGCGCTGAGGTAGAACACATGGGCCCCCAAATATGCAGGGCCGGCCTGCGACTAAAGTCGAACCGTGAGCCTATCTGAGTATTATATTCTCATTTGAACCCCCATAAAAAAGCTGAACCCCCATAATGCCCGTCTGCTGCAGAGGGAGTATATTTCTCGGCAAGGTGAGCCTGTGATATAAAAGATTTGTATATTTCTTTACAGAGGGAGTATCTCTCTGTAAAAAAATATATTTATGTGTTACTAGTTACTCATGTCTTTCTACTTCCTTTCGCTAATATGTGGGGCAACCGCAACGGGTCCACGTGCCATATGCACAAATTAGAGTGCACAACTTCACGATAGACACACCCGGTCAGTGGCCGCGATAATGCCCAATGAGTCGTCAAATCACAACCCCCTCTCCAGCTTTAGCGAAGAAGTCGGACGAAGCGGCAATATTTCACCGGGCCTGAATCCCCTTCTCCCTCGTCTAATTGTTCAGAGAAAACCCCGCTCGACGATTGCATAGGGTTTTCTCATGGAGAACACGTACAAATTCTTCATCCATCCCCGATAAATCCAAGTCCCTTGGTCGCAGGTAATCCTAGGATGGCAGCCGCCGCCGTTGATGCATTTTTCTTCGTACTGAATCTAGTTTGTTTCAGTTGCAGTGCCCAAAGTGCGAGTACCCTACAGATTTATGCGCCCTCGGCAAGACGCCACACTTGTTCCTTCTCATCCTACCACAGCATTTTGAAACGCGCACAATATGTTCCTAGAATCCTCTTCTCTATCCGGGAGGGTGGGGTTTTTTTGAACATGCTGTGTTCTCATATTATTTTTCCTACAGTGTATTATTTGCTTTGCCAGAACACATGTACTCAAGATGCTCGGCCTTGCCATAACTGAATACACTAGTTTAATGGTCACAGTGAAGACAAGCCATGGATATTACTTCCGAGTTGGGTTCATGAACCCAGAAGATCGCAGCTTTTTTATGGCTGAACTTGGATAAACTTTCTCAAGTGTTACGGACTGAAAGTTGGCGCACAAATGTTGATGGAAATAGCAGAACCTTCTCTCATCTTCACTGCGATCTTCCACCCCGACGCCGTTCCAATTGTTCATCCATGTTAGTTTTGTATCCGGTTCTTGCTTGTTGCCTCTTAATCCACCTATTCTGTCTAACTAATCACAATTTAACTTTAGAAGTAGCAACGAATCTCTCACGAAGATGCTACTTCTAACTAATATTTTCTTATAATTGGTGGCACGTGTAGGTTTTTTCAGAGTTAAGCAGTCTGCTCGTTTGTTACTCTGTAATAAGTCGGCTGTTACTAATGGCACTGAAGTTGACTGGATCAACATCCACAAGTTCCTACACTTTATTGATCGTCTTGAGGTCCTTGTGGGGCGTTTCAATGGTGGAAGGCCACGTGGGATATGTGTGCCCTTTCTGCACTCGTTGATCAGGTCCAACTGTGTCCGAGAAACTTATGGTACGAGCTACTTTACATTATATATGTTGTTCATAAACTATTGCTTATACACAGTTTACTGTTGTGATCTTCTTGAAACGAGAACTGCCGAGTTCTATTGTTCCTATCTGAGATGCGTGATCATGGTCGGGTCAGACTTGCGCTTGGTCACAACATGATGTTTATGTCGACCTACTCAATTCCCCTTGGAGGTGAAAAGATACTTATTCGTGGGTGGTCTCAGATAATGAAGGCCCGTCCATCTTGGAGAATAGGACAGAAGATTATGTTCATGCTTTTCCACGGCTCTAAAGCGAATATCCTATTTATTGACCACGTTGTGAGATGAAGCCGCTTTCAGAAGGTTGTGGATGCGCGGGGTGGCGCCTGGGCCTTGGCGGCCTCACCCTTGGTTAATCAGAGGCAAAGTAGCACTCTTGAGGCATGCTTTATGCAGTTGAACCGTATAAGTACTCATACTGCTTTCAGCTTTGGTTGTTAAGTGCCCCTGCTGGTTTCAGTTAAGGTTGTTAACTACTCCTGCTGCTTTTACAGTCTGTCGTGTTTCTTCAGTCCTGTCTTCCTCCAGCCGCCAAAACCAAACCAGCGCCGGCGGGGCCGCCTGCTTTCGCATCCCACGGCTGTCTGTGCCTTAGCGCGCACATCACCGCCCTACCGTCTCCTAAATCGTTAACGCCGATGTCCTCCGCGTGCTTTGGTGCGCTCGCCGCGGCACCGCCCTCTCGCGTTGTCAACATGGTCAACAAACAACAGGAATCGGCAGAAGTACGTGGAGAGGATGATAGTAGGGGCCCACCACGTCAGTGTATGGAAAAATAAAATGCTTCCTCCTAGTGTTTTCCTGACATCTAGGACCCACGACATTGTGAGCGTATATAGTCAATAGACAAGAGAACAACACAAGATCGGCTGACACCTGGTGTCGTGGAATTAACACGTCAGATGTCCTTAGTGTCAGGACTTAGTCGCGAGGCCAACGCATCTATGTGGTAGCTTGAGAGGGATTGAGTGGAATCGAGAGACGCAACACAAGACAGGGATTTAGGCGACCGGGCCCCGGAAACATCATCCGGTAATAGCCCTACGTGCTGTTTGAGGCTAGGTCTCATTATGATCATGAGGGAGTCGCCGTAAACCGGCCCTCCTCTAGTTGTGTCTAGCCCTAGATATTGTTGTTTGCTTGTCGCCTCTCCCTCTTTGGGGAGCCCTGCCCCTCCTTATATATGTTGAAAGGGCGGGTTACATGTGGAGTCCTATTAGGAGTAGGACTAGCCTATCTTGTATTACAAGTCGGATACAAGTCCATGTCTTAGCTCCTTGTAAGACAAATATTCCTCACGCCTTTCCTCTTAAACCGGCCCACCGTAGTTGAACCGGCATTCATGAACCGCCAACAAAGCCACCGGGTCTTGCCGCTCCTCGACTACTTTGTCGGATTACCAATGAACCATAAACCGCTGGTCGCCATGAACCGCCAAGTGTCGCCGGTTCTTCGTGTAAATCGCCAAGTCCGCCGGGTTATACTTCCGCCGGTTTACGCCAAGGGTATATCCTCGACATTAGCCCCAGTTTAATTTGGATTTATCCATGTTAAACTGATCCTGTGAAATAAACACAAGAACAAACTTGACAGATTATGCTCCGGTTTAAAAATTCTTGTAAACCGGCATCTGATCAACCTTAAATCCTTGTCATTTCCTCCTTCTAGAAAATCCGGTTTAATAGGCCAGCTTCATAATCAGCTTGCTGACATTGGTTTCTCATAGAAAATATATTGTGAAGAATAACTCCTTTGATTCAGCTCCCAATGCTTAAAAACAATATCGGTCCTTGAAATACTCATCCAATCTTCCGCCGGTTTAAGGATGTAGAACTTGCCGGTTTATCATTGCCAAGATCACCGTTTTAATAAATATTGATGGTACCGGGTCATACTTGTAGTTAACATCCAGCTTGAAAATATACCTCTTATATGCCTATCACTTGTAGCCCCCAAGTCTTAAGAAGATAGCATAGCAACAGCTTGAGACTTGCTTAAATATCACAATCTTGAAGAAATCCAGGTTGTTCATCTCAATCACTAGTCGAATTGAGTATTCCACATATGTAGCCCCCAAGTGTCGGGTTGTCATGCTTGCGACAACACAGGACTTGTAATTGATGCTCATAAAAACTTCAACCAATGTAGCCCCCAAGGGCCGGGTCATTATGCAATAATGCGCAGGGACTTTGTAAATATAATCTTGTAAACTTTGAACAGCAACGTGTAGCCCCCATCATGGGGCTTGAATCCATGTCCATAAGGTTAAGAGCTTTGTGCTTTACCAACTGAGCGGTGGTTCCTTCAATATAAATAAAAAGCTTTGTACCTTCAACTGTTGATAGGAGCAATTGATAGCCCCCAAGTGTCATGGTGCATGCTTGCAGCGACATGAGACTTGCACATTTGATGTAATCTCAATTTAAATAATGTAGCCCCCAAGTGCCGGGTCGTAAGCCTGCAGCAACTCGGGACTATTCCTTCAATTGTAGAATAAATCATATCCATTAATAATATGATAACCATTGCGCTAAAAGCGACTTTGAAAACCTCAATTATAATATTGGGTATTGACAACCATAATAAAAATCCAGCCATGTTGGCTATTAAAGATAACATAATCTGGTATGAAAAACCTTATTCATTCAATACCATAATGAAAATTCAGCCAAGTTTGGCTATTTGAATAATATAACCCAATGATTTATAAGCGCATGATTCCAATGGCGCAATCCAAATAGAATCTTGGCACTTATAGTCCAAAGCGGGCCGGGTTAACAAACACCGGATAATTTCTCATCATATCTTTGGCGACTTATCGTCTTAAAGCCAGGCGGTTTAATAAACACGGATAATTTATCATCATGCTTTATTCAACTTGTCTCGCATACAACAAGTTTAAAGTGTCTGGCGGTTTACCACCGGACGGGTCATAATGCCCAACATATAACCCAGGTTTATAACCAAGGCTGCACTTTAAGAATAATCAATGAAATATATCATACTTGTGACATTGAATCACATCATTGGTTTACCAATTTTTTGTAGTAAGGGTGATGACCCCAATCTTGAGTAATGATAACTCCTTTCATATTGTGCCGGTTTATGATAAAACCGTGCGGGTTGTGATAAACACCGGTTTAACCATATATAATCTTGGCGACTTATAGTCAAACCAGACCGGGCGGATAGTCTCGGATTATGATTTGATCATGTCTTGACAATTTGTAATTGAAAGTCAAGCCGGGTTAATGAACACGGTTTACTCCATATATAAGATGGTTAAAATCAAACCGGGCAAATAGTCTCCGGATTAGGATTTGACCGTGTTCCGTCAATTTGTAATTGGCAGTTTGAACCGGATTAATAATGTCGGTTTGAAAACACAACAAAAGAAATAATTTAAAAGAGAACAAAATTCAAGCAAAGGCAAATATAAAACCATTGCAAATGAGGCTTTGAGCCGATCAAGAGGCATTACCATGGTCGGACACGACCAAGCCCCCAAAAGGCGTAGCTATGGTTCGAGTCAGCCAGGTCCCCAAATGATGCATTGGCATTACGCCGATCAAGAGGTGTAGCGATGGTTCGGGTTCGACCAAAGCCCCCAAGTGATCTTTGGGGCACTAGGCCGATCAAGAGGCGTGACTATGGTTGAGACGTGACCACAAGTCCCCAAGTGATCTTTGTGGCATTTCGCCTACCATATGGCGTAGCTATGGTTCGGACACGACCAAGGCCCCCAAGTGATACTGTGGCATTGCGCCGATCAAGAGGTGTGACTATGGTTCAGACATGACCAAGCCCCCAAGTGATCAATAATATGATAAGCCAATAAGGCATGATACCCATGATTGAACCGCGCATCACGGCAGCAGGTCCTCTTTGGCACCCTTTAACTTTTTGCAAGAGATAAATCCTTCTTGAACCGGGATTTTGAACCGGATATTGAGAGCTTCAAAGCTTTGTGGGAGATATCTTCCTTGAACCGGATGTTAAACCGGATACTTGAGAGCTTCGGTGAGACCGACTCCTTGAGCCGGATTTTAAACCGAATCCTTTCCGATGATCCGGAACTTCTTGCTTGAGCCGGGATTTTGTAACTGTCATATACTTATTAAGCCGGAAATTTTCTCGACGGCCTTCAAATATGATAGCCTCCGGGACCGGGTTATCTTTCCCTCCATCGTCCCGGGGTTCTTAAATTCTTTGGCAAGATTTGCTTAGTCATGTCATCATAGCCCCCGAGTCTCAAGGTGACTCGAGGAGTTGGCTTGAAACTCTCCATATTTGGTGGTTCACGACTCATTGCTGTTGATAACACGATGCAAATCCACAGAAGGTTGTGATGACTGCGGCGGGTTATAAATGATCCCGTATGAGCCGTGTCGACCTTCGCCAATAGTTCCTTCCAATGGCGATTTGAAGTTAACCAAACTGTAGTGGCGGCGATTTGTGCGCCTGCCCATTGAGCCATCCAAAGGTGCAAACGGCGGTTGATTGTATATGATAATTTGCCTCCTTTTTGTTGAAAGAAAACCGGGCTACCTAAGTTGTGACTTGCTCATACCCAATAAATAGCTCATGCAGACAGATGCGGCCCGGTATGTTGATGTAGACCAGGCGCGAGACGGACGACAAAAGCTTAACGCACATCGAGGTAGCTCGGATAGATGAATCGCCAGCGGCATTGTAAACCGGTGCGGACGGGAAGATCTTCACCGGTGTTGTAAATCGACACAGACGGGCGAGTTAATCGCGGGTGCGGTCCCGGTGAGTCGAAGTAGTCCGGGCCACAAGGTCGGCGTCTTGCACACATATTCTTTGATCATTGTGGCACGGTCATACGCTAGCACATGACAGTAATTACGCAATTTATATATCCATGATCCGGCCATCGGTTTTGCAATGACCAATTGTCCTGCATATAAAATGCAAAGACCAAAGTAATTGCTCTCTGACAAAAACAATATGTGCTAAATTATACTTAGAGGGATATCACCTGATTCGCCCGAACAACAGATGAGTCGGCCGTGGCATTGTAAGCTGGTGCAGACGCGTGAACCGCCGTGAGGGCAGATGAACGAGTCATCCATGGCATTTGTAAAGCGGCGCGGGTGGCGATTCAAACATGATGTTGTTTAACCGGTGTATATGCACGAATCGGCGGCAGGAGCGGACGGATGTAATCCGAACATCGGGGAGGCGACTTGCATGTATATCCGTCAAGCATCCTAGCACGGACAAAAACCAATGGAAAAAGTGATGTTGATCGCCCCTTAGGCGACACCCTTTCAGAACGGTCCTGCAAAAATATTACAAGACCAAGTAATTGTTCTTTGATAAAAACAATATATGTTTACTAAAATAAACTTTAGATGGATACCACCGACTCATCCGGACAGTAAATGAGTCGGCTGCGGCATGAGCCGGTGCGGACGAAGTCGGCACCGGTATTGTAAACCGCACAGACGGGAGAATCGGCCATGACAGCTGTAGGTCAGCGTAAACATCGCGAGTCGGCGGCGGTAGCGCGACAGTTGTAAACCGAACAGCGGGGGAGGAGATTTGCACGTGTATTCGTCGAGCAACATGGCACGGAAGAAAACCTGTGTAAAATTATGCTGGCGCGCCCTCAATATCCATGGCATAGCTATACCGTGGTCATGGATAATTATCCTGATGTTTGAACAAGAGATGATCTGGTCATATCGCCATAAACGATAAGCCATTGTCCTGTTTTCTTGGACAAAATATGACTTGTACGTCCGCGAAACACACGCGACGCGTCGGTCATGCCGTAGCTGCAGCAGCTGGGGAAAGGCCGGGTCAACCCAAAGTAGTTTGACTCGATTGTGGATGTAGTACATAGACTTGGCAAGATGTGCTAGTATGGTAACTAGACTTTTGGATTTGTTGGATGCATGTAGATGTAGCAATCGATGGTCTTCCCATGAGTCGTTGTTTGTTTCAACTTTCTCGGGTAGTTGACTTGCTTTTGGTAGTTGATGTACCGGTCCGTCTCGGGATTGATTTTTCTAGCTGCAATTTGATGGCGTTGGCAGCGGTTTGACAGCGGTCACCTCAACAAACAAATGACTGCCGCCTTGGCAATTTTCCCGTGATAGAGAATCCTGTTGGCCCGTACTTCTAGCAGCACCCCTGGAATCAATCTGGTTTCGGATTAGACTGCCTGTCGGTCTTGTCAACTCGGCGAATTCGCTGGTTTCCTCGTTGGAGCTTGGTCCTCCTTGGTCCCGGCGCCTTCAAAGAAGACACCAAGATCAATCTGGCTCAGATTTCTTAATTGTACAGGGAACAACGCCTGTCGGTCTCGGTGGATCGTAGGATGGTAGTAGCGAACGCACATAAGCGTAGCGATCCTAAATCTTCTTGAACCTTAACCTTGCACTATCCGCTCCAAAAGTTAATCACGATTCAACGATGAATTTTACCGGCTCTGCTCAAAGTTACCCTATGCCGGGTTATCCTGCTTGCCTCTTCTTCTTCTTCTTCATCTAGTCAACTGGGAGCTTCTCGATCCATATGAGAGATCCCTCCAAGAACTCAACACCACCGTAGCAGGCCCCACGGTGGGCGCCAACTGTCGTGGAATTAACACGTCAGATGTCCTTAGTGTCAGGACTTAGTCGCGAGGCCAACGCATCTATGTGGTAGCTTGAGAGGGGTTGAGTGGAATCGAGAGACGCAACACAAGACAAGGATTTAGACAACTTCGGGCCCCGGGACACATCATCCGGTAATAGCCCTACGTCTTTGTTTGAGGCTAGGTCTCATTATGATCATGAGGGAGTCGTAGTAAACCGGCCCTCCTCTAGTTGTGTCTAGCCCTAGATATTGTTGTTTGCTTGTCGCCTCTCCCTCTTTGGGGAGCCCCGCCTCCTTATATATGTTGAAAGGCGGGTTACATGTGGAGTCCTATTAGGACTAGGACTAACCTATCTTGTATTACAAGTCGGATACAAGTCCATGTCTTAGCTCCTTGTAAGACAAATATTCCTCACGCCTTTCCTCTTAAACCGGCCCACCGTAGTTGAACCGGCATTCATGAACCGCCAGTCAGGCCACCGGGTCTTGCCGCTCCTCTGACTCGCCTGCCGGATTACCAAGACTAGCCTATCTTGTATTACAAGTCGGATACAAGTCCATGTCTTAGCTCCTTGTAAGACAAATATTCCTCACGCCTTTCCTCTTAAACCGGCCCACCGTAGTTGAACCGGCATTCATGAACCGCCAGTCAGGCCACCGGGTCTTGCCGCTCCTCGACTACTTTGCGGATTACCAATGAACCATAAACCGCTGGTCGCCATGAACCGCCAAGTGTCGTGAGTTCTTGGTAATCGCCAAGTCGGCCGGGTTATACTTCCGGCCGGTTTACGCCGGGGTATATCCCGACACACAGGGACGAGCTACTCGAGCGATAATTTTTTTGTTTGGTATTGTTGAGACGGGCAGGGTTTGAACTGGGTCAGGCCCGTCTAGCCCAGGCTTATATTTTATGTTCACCATGTGACCAGCCTAGCTATTTTTTCTTTGTGAAAATGAGCCCAGTTTATTTTTTCCGAAGAATACCCAATCCAGGCCTACTTATTTTTCTACGCCCTGATGGGCTGCAACTTTTTCAAGACGCCTGCAAATCTTGAAAGTATAAAAACAAATGACAAATTGGCAATTACTTTATAATTTCTGATTTTTTTTCACATTTTTAGATTCCTATTTCACTGGGCATTAACCTAATTCAAATATATCTTCAAAGTACTTTAAATCTGGCTCGACATTTCGGTATTAAAAATAGTTTGGAACCCACAAAAATATGCGAAATTGGCCATGTCCAACCGAAAAAAACGACTGCAATAAATTGCATAAGAAGTTGCCATGAGCTATATATAAATTATTTAAAAAATAGGGAGTGGTCTGACTAGTGGGCCTGTTTAGTTGACGCGTATGCAAGATTTTTTTAGTTATTATATACTACGTCAACAAACGGTTCTAGCAGACGTAACCATTGGATGTCAATCCAACGGCCGTCGTGTTTCTTCAATCTCTGATCTTCTTGCTCCAGCCACCAAATCCAGCGTCGGCGGGACCGCTACTCCGCCTCCGTGGCGGTTGTGCTACCGCGAGCCTCGGCGCCCCTACTACTCCCACCACTGGCGGGGCATCCTCTACTCACCCACACCCCTGTTATTACTGCGGCGATGGCAGCCTCACACCGCATGAACCGGTGAACCCTCGTACTCCTCTCCGCGCGGGCTTCCACTGCCGCGTCTTCCCCGGCTCCGCGTCGTCCCCTTCCTAGGCCTCGCCGTCGTCCACCGCCGTGGTGCTCTCGGCACGGCATGGTCAATGTGGTCAACGACCGACTTCCATCGGAAGAGTACTGTACGTGGAGAGGCTGACAGCTGGGTCCACGGCAGCAGCAAGGAAGTGCCTCCTTATTACGCGGAAAATAATTATTCCTCCACCTGTCATTTGGAACCCTTTGGACGGGCCAAATTTCGAAAAAACGTTTCCCTCGATTCTTTGGGACCCACAATCGGGCCACCGTATTTCGCGAAAAAGCGTTCCCCATTGTCATTTCGGACCCACCGGAAGTGCCTCCTTATTACGCACAAAAATGAATACCCTCGCTAGCTGGGACCAACCTTGGTGGGAGGCTGACTTGTGGGCCTACTAAGTTGGTGGGACGGAGGCCTTTGTCAACTTTAGTCAATATATGAACTATTCTAGCTCCAGTGACCGTACGATGTCCATCCAACGGCCGTAGTGCTTCTTCAACCTCTGGTCTTCTTGCTCCAGCCGCCCAAAGCAGCGCCGGTCGTGCTGTCTGCTCCTGCCGCCCGTGGCCGGCTGTGATGCCTAGGAGGCCTCACTGCCCCCTACTACTCCCACCGCTGGCCAGGCCATCCCTCTATGCACCCACACCCCCTATTATTCTACGGCGACGGCAGCCTCACACCGCAGCCAAACGAGTGAACCCTCATACTCCTCTACGCGTGGGCATCAACTGCCGCGTCTTCCCCGGCTCCCTGTAGTCCCCTTCCTATGCCTCACCGTCATCCACCGCCCTGGTGCTCTCGGCGCGGCGTGGTCAAGGTGGTCAAGGAATGGCTTCCATCGGACATGGACTATACGTGGAGAGGCTGACAGCTGGGTCCACGGCCGCAGCAAGGAAGTGCCTCCTTATTACGCGCAAAATAATTATTCCTCCACCTAACAGTGGGGACCTACCGAACGGGCCACCGTATTTCGTGAAAAAAAAGTTTCCCCCTGTCTGCTGGGACCCACCAGCTACATCTTTGCACGCAAGGAAGTGCGTCCGAAAAAACGATTCGCCCCTAAGCTGCTGGGACCCACCGGCTACATCTCCGCACAAGGAAGTGCGTCCGGGCAAAAACCCAAAACGATTCGCCTACCGATTGCTGGGACCCACCAGCTACATCTTTGCGAGCAAGGAAGTGCACGGCGGTCGGGACCCACCTGGTCGAAGCGTACGTAGCGTTGTCATTCTGGTCACGAACGTGTACGTACATACTGGTCGTTGTAGAGGCGCGCATGTGTCATAGTAGAGGCGCGCATGTAGCATGTACACGTACGTACAGTGGCCAAGGTGCAAGAAAGAAAATACGGCCACGTATGTGTACATATGGGCGGGGTCTCGAACGCCTACTCGCGCATACGTACGGCGAGGGCTCGTGTACATGGCTGGGTCGGAACAGAGAAACAGCGCCGTCGTCGTGTTCATGGGGAGCCAAACCGGCTGGGTCGGAACAGAATGCGTGGTCGTGTTCATCGGGAAGGCTTGGACGGAACAGGCGATGGAAACGAGGCCTGGCGTACCGCACAACGTAGGAAACGGCCTTGTGTTCGACCGGCCACGCTCGAAACGGGATCCTGTTCATCGGGAGGGGTCCAGCATCGCCAAAATGGAGGAAACGGACCTCCTACGGTCGAAACGGGGTCCTGTTGATCGGGAGGGTGTGGCGCATCGCAAAAGCGGAGGAAACGGACCTCCTATGGTCGAAACGGGGTCCTGTTGATCGGGAGGGTGTGGCGTACCATAAGCAGACGAAAGCGGACTTGTGTTGGAGTGCTACGGTCGAAACGGGGTCCTGTTCATCGGGAGGGTGCGGCGTCGCAAAACGGGACTCCACGGGATACTGTTCATCTCCACCGTCGACCTCCTCCAGCCTCCACGGGCTACCGTCAACCTCCTCCAGCCTCCACGGGCTCCTGTTCATCCAGCCTCCACCGCATGCTACCCCACCGGCTACTATTCAACCACCCCTCCACGGGCACCCCTCCACCGTCTACTGTTCATCCAGCCCTCCACACCACGGGGTCCTGTTCAACCACCCCTCCACGGCCACCCCTCCACCGCTTCATCGCTCATCCAGCCCTCCACACCACGGGTTCTGTTCATCCAGAGGCAACGCCACCGCTCACTATTCATCCAACCCCCACCCCCGCATAACACTCAATCGCTCATCCTAGAGGCAGCATCGATCGGCTTGATTAGCGGCGATGGCGAAGAATCGCTCCATCGGGTTCGATTATGACCATCGATCGATCGCTCGGGTTCAGAATGCGTAACTGCGGTGCAATCGCCGGGTTCGATTAGAGCCCAATGCCTCGCTTGGGTTCATTAGAGCCAATGCCTACACACGCAGCGTGCACGTATGAGAAAGCAGCGCATCGCCGGCCCCGACCTCCCACCGTAATCGGCAACTCCCCGAAATTTTCCTCCCCCTTGCTTCTACCACGGTTTTTTCCGTCATGGACGGCCCAAAGAATGTCATGCAGCTGCGTCTCCGGACCGCCCAAGACGAAAAGCCCATTTTCTGTCATGATTTTTTGTCATAGAACTAGGAGCCCACCACATCTATGATGATACCGGGTTTTGTCACAATTATCGTCATAGAAGTGTCATATGTATGACACAAAAAAAAATTGTTCGGCCCAAAATGTCACGGATGTGTCTTTTTTTTTGTAGTGCTTCTAGGTAAAGGTGGATCATATTCAGTCCCATCATTATCAAGATTCATATTGCAAAACAAAGATTTAAAAGGGGACACATCAATAACTTTTAGATCTTCAGCTTTATTTTCATAGGAACTAGAAGAACACGCTTTTATAAAGGAATCTTTCTTAGCATGCATCCTAGCGGTCCTTTATTTGCACTCATCAATGGAAATTCTCATGGCTTTGAGAGACTCATTGATATCATGCTTAGGAGGAATAGATCTAAGTTTTAAAGAATCAACATCAAGAGAAATTCTATCAACGCTCCTAGCCAAATCATCAACTTTAAGCAATTTCTCTTCAAGCAAAGCATTGAAATTCTTTTGAGAATTCATAAATTCCTTAACACTAGTCTCAAATTCAGAGGGCATCTTATTAAAATTTCCATAAGAATTGTTGTAGTAATTACCATAATTATTAGAGGAATTACTAGGATAAGGGCTAGGATTAAAGTTTCCTCTATACGCGTTGTTACCAAAATTATTCCTACCAACAAAATTCACATCCATAGATTCATTATTATTCTCAATCAAAGTAGGCAAAGGCATATCAATAGGATCAGAAGAAACACTCTTAGTAGCAAATAATTTCATAAGTTCATCCAACTTTCCACTCAAAACATTAATTTCTTCTACCGCATGCACTTTTTATTAGTAGATCTTTCAGTGTGCCATTGAGAATAATTAACCATAATATTATCTAGGAGTTTAGTAGCTTCTCCTAAAGTGATTTCCATAAAAGTGCCTCCCGTGGCCGAATCTAAAAGATTTCTAGAAGCAAAATTCAATCCGGCATAATTTTTTTGTATAATCATCCACAAATTCAAACCATGAGTTGGGCAATTACGTATCATTAATTTCATCCTCTCCCAAGCTTGTGCAACATGTTCATGATCAAGTTGCTTAAAATTCATAATATCGTTTCTAAGAGAGATGATCTTAGCGGGAGGAAAATACTAAGAGATAAAAGCATCTTTGCACTTATTCCAAGAATCAATACTATTTGTAGGCAAAGACAAAAACTAAGCTTTAGCACGATCTCTAAGCGAAAAAGGAAATAGCTTCAACTTAACGACATCGTTATCGACATCTTTTTTCTTTTGCATATCACATAAATTAATGAAGCTATTCAGATGAGTAGCGGAATCTTCACTAGGAAGGCCGGCGAATTGATCTTTCATAACAAGATTCAACAAAGCAGTATTGATTTCACAAGATTCACTATTGGCAAGAGGAGCAATCGGAGTACTAAGGAAATAAGGTATTGGTGAAGTCACACAATTTGTTAGTATCTTGAGCCATCGTTGTCGGATTACGGGTTCCGGCAGACCCTTAAGGTTCGAACTCTGGGGTGCGCACGGATATTGAACCCTCCACCGTCTCGTTCCTCGCCGAATCGCAAGGACCTAAACTACTAGAAAGAACAACACAAGAGACACGAGATTTATACTAGTTCGGGCCACCGTTGTGGTGTAATACCCTACTCTAGTTTGTGGTGTGGTGGATTGCCTCTAGGGCTGATGAAGAACAGTACAGGGAAGAACAGCCTCGCGAGGGTCTATTCTTGGTGGGTGTGATGAACTGCTCGATGGTGTCCCGTCGCTCTAGCTTGAGGATCGGGTCTCTATCTCTCTCTCTGGATTCCGAATGCCGGATCCCTCTCCCTTCTTAATTGAGTTTTACCCGTGCATTAGATGAGTACTTATTGTATGCTTGTTTGTTTGCGATAGAGTACCCGGAGTGCGCCGCTTGCTACTTTGAATCTCTAGGTTTCGCGGATCATCAGCAAGGCCAGTAATACTTTGATCATATCCTTTTCATACCCAGTTTTTATGCATTAGATCAATCCTCAAACATTGCATGATTAGGATCTAATTAAATTGTGGGTTTTGGGAAAGTAGTTGAGGTAGTAACTATTACCTGTTTTATTATCAAACCCTTGGGAGTTACTTCTACGTTTGCTTATTATGCCATGCTATGCTAGTAGACGTGGATTGGGTGAGTGTATCCATGACAGATGTGAGATTTTAATTAAAGGTTTATTTAAGGTGGCAACTTTAACACACATCTGGGTGGATTGAGGTACCTGGGTATTCCAGGATTGCCTGTTTATTTTTGGACCGCCACCCAGGCTCAAAGGGATCATGAGATTATTCATGCTAGAAACTTCCGTGTGCAGCCACAAGCTACTATAGGCTCTAGCGTAGTTGATTAAGTCGTGCGAACTCTTACAGTGGTAGACTAGCAGATGTAGAGGGATGTAGGTGTAACTGTCTACCCGTTCGTAAGGTGCTAGCGCTTCTGAAAGACTATGTCTCGGTCATCCGTTTCTCAAACACCATGTAGTGAGAGAATCCCAACGGAGGAGATCGAGTCTTGTCGGGAAAAGTGCACAAACCTCTGCAGAGTGTATAAACTAATCATGGTTAGCCGTGTCCCCGGTTATGGACATCTTGAGTATCTAGTACTTGGATTATCATGTGAATCTCATCATGTTACTATAATTAATATTGTTGGGTTTTAATGATGATGATTAATTGGGACTGAGAATGCTGTCAACCATTCTCAATGTTTAACAACCACCATGATAGTTAAATAAAATTTATTCCTTTGCAGTAGGGAAAAATTGGCTTTACGCAAAACTGTAATCATAGAGCTTTCCACCAGCCATATATGCATGTAGTATAGCAATACTCTTTCATATTACTCTATGTGTTACATTGCCAGCATATTCCATGTGTTGACCCATTTTCGGGCTGCAACGTTCAGGTTGCAGACTTTTCAGATGATGAGTAAGGTGCCTTAGGTCGTGGTTCCATACTCAGTGATGCCGTTGGAGTTGATGGACTCGCTTATCTTCCAAGACTTCCGTTGTTATCGTTATTAGATGGCCTTAAGACATATTTATAGTAATAAGATCTCTTTTGAGACATTCGATGTAATAAGTGTGTGATTGCTACTCTGTTATAAATCCTTCGAGTATTGTGCGTGTCAGCATTACTGATCCACGGATGACACTGATGCACAGAGGTCAGACTGTTTGAGTTCTGGTTGCTACAAGATGGTATCAGAGCACACGCTGACTGTAGGACACGACCACTAAGCTAAAGCCCTAGATCACTACTCTTTCTTCTCATTTCTGACTCCTCATCTTTTCTACTCTTTTAGGATGGCGGATGCAAGGAACAAGTTCATGCAACCGGATGATGATACACCCTTTGGACGTCACTTGAAGGAAGTCACTAGATACCTGAACATCGGAGTACCAAGCTTCACTGGGACCTACAACGCCACTTTACCCGAAGAGGAGCGCTGGATGATTCAAGTTCAAGTTCCAGGAGGGACGTTCGCGCCAGGCATGGAGCCCATAGAGTTTTCCTTTGATGCACCAACCTGGAATCTAGGAAAGAGTATGGCAGCCCACATCACCATGGGACGTATTGGAGAAGTTTACCACCATGATCTAAAGGATACTATCTACCAGATTTGTGGGCGCCGAGATGAGCAATGGGAGATGATCAGCACCAGGAAGGATAGATCAATCGCACCTTT